>OX104118.1:5464446-6029176 GCA_944474755.1 Limnoperna fortunei | reverse complement strand
AACCTAAACTGGTTTGCCTGTTTGTTATTTGTTAGTAGCAAACTGAAATGGGTTTCTCAAACCATTCAAACCTCATACAGGGTGGTTTGCAGTTGAGGTTTTTATGTTTAAATCTTTTTAAATTGGCTGCACTAATGTTGCAGTGTGAAAATGTTGTAAAGATAAACGAACACAAATTTTGAAAAATCCATTTTAGAAAATGGCTTTGCTGGGTTTTTCTAAGGAAAACAATAAAAGACAAAGATAAAATTGTCAAACAAATTCGTTGACATTTGAGGATTTTGAAAACAGACACACACACAAATTCAGAGAGAAACATCATGTATTACATATTATAATATATTTTCCCGAATTTATATTTGTGTACTATTGAGACAGTTTATACAGTGGCAGAGTGGTTAAGGTAGTTAGTAAATCTATCTAATGGGTTGGCATCGGTGCAAAGTAGTGGTATCAGGGCAAAAGATTTGTGTTTAGGTATTATGGTATCAGGGCAAAAGATTTGTGTTTAGGTATTGGACTGGTCTCTTGATGAAGGGTTGGTATCTGTTTTTTTTGTACAATAATGTATAGTCTTCAGTAGGACAAAAACTAATCCGAATGCTTCAATACCCTGCTTTTTATCTCCATATAACATATAAAATTTTGTGTTTAAATCATGTTCTGATGAAAAAATGTTCCTGAAAGAAAATGGTTGATACCAATTAGATCATACTGTGTATTAATATTAGACACTGGGATTTTAATTTCATGCCTCTAGTTTTTACACCATGCGCAAGACTTAAAGATATTTTCTGGGATAACTAATTAGCTAAGTAGATTAACAGTGTTTCTACACAGTAGCCAATTACCATCACTCCTATGATAACATTGGGTTAAATTGATTGGGTAATTTGTAATTTTAATTAACTGATACAATCTATAACATTAATGGTAATAATTAGTACCAGTGTAATATTAATTATAGAGAGATATTTATACTGAATGTAACCATACAAAACCTTTACAAACATGATAAATAATAAGGCTGATAAACAACTTGATACACATTATTACCTTGGTATTCTAAATATTCCTAAAGATCACCATCTACCAAACAAACAATAAAAAACTACTCTGCCGATTATCTATAAAAATCAAACCATTAACCAACCTAACAACAAAATACTACCTGCCGAAACCAGTTTTATTTACAAAAAGATATTTTACAACAAAAGAATACCTGACGACATGATCACATGTTACCAGCTACAACAGGTAAATACCAGCTGACAGGATCACACGTAACCAGCTACAACAGGTAAATACCAGCTGACAGGATCACATGTAACCAGCTACAACAGGTAACTGCTGACAGGATCACATGTAACCAGCTACAACAGGTAAATACCAGCTGACAGGATCACATGTAACCAGCTGACAGGATCACATGTAACCTGCTGACAGGATCACACGTAACCAGCTACAACAGGTAAATACCTGCTGACAGGATCACATGTAACCAGCTACAACAGGTAAATACCAGCTGACAGGATCACATGTAACCAGCTACAACAGGTAAATACCTGCTGACAGGATCACACGTAACCAGCTAAAACAGGTAAATACCTGCTGACAGGATCACATGTAACCAGCTACAACAGGTAAATACCAGCTGACAGAATCACATGTAACCAGCTAAAACAGGTAAATACCCGTCTACAGGATCACATGTAACCAGCTACAACAGGTAAATACCTGTTGGCAGGATCACGTGTAACCAGCTACAACAGGTAAATACCGGCTGACAGGATCACATGTAACCAGCTACAACAGGTAAATACCAGTTGACAGGATCACATGTAACCAGCTACAACAGGAAAATACCTGCTGACAGGATTACATGTAACCAACTACAACAGGTAAATACCTACTGACAGGATCACATGTAACCAGCTACAACAGGTAAATACCAGCTGACAGGATCACACGTAACCAGCTACAACAGGTAAATACCTGCTGACAGGATCACATGTAACCAGCTACAACAGGTAAATACCTGTCTACAGTATCACATGTAACCAGCTACAACAGGAAAATACCTGCTGACAGGATTACATGTAACCAACTACAACAGGTAAATACCTACTGACAGGATCACATGTAACCAGCTACAGCAGGTAAATACCTGCTGACAGGATCACATGTAACCAGCTACAACAGGTAAATACCAGCTGACAGGATCACACGTAACCAGCTACAACAGGTAAATACCTGCTGACAGGATCACATGTAACCATCTTAAAACAGGTACCTACAAGCTGACAGGATCACATGTAACCAGCTACAACAGGTAAATACCAGTTGACAGGATCACATGTAATTAGCTACAACAGGAAAATACCTGCTGACAGGATTACATGTAACCAACTACAACAGGTAAATACCTACTGACAGGATCACATGTAACCAGCTACAGCAGGTAAATACCTGCTGACAGGATCACATGTAACCAGCTACAACAGGTAAATACCAGCTGACAGGATCACACGTAACCAGCTACAACAGGTAAATACCTGCTGACAGGATCACATGTAACCAGCTACAACAGGTAAATACCTGTCTACAGTATCACATGTAACCAGCTACAACAGGTAAATACCAGCTGACAGAATCACATGTAACCAGCTACAACAGGTTAATAAATACCTGTCTACAGGATCACATGTAACCAGCTTCAACAGGTAAATGACAGCTGACAGGATCACATGCAATAAGCTACACACCTAGATACCAGCTGACAGGATCACAGGTAGCCAGCAACAACAGAGGAATACCTCCTGGCAGAATCACATGTAACCAACTAGAACAGTTAAATACCCACTAAGTCTTTCCTAATGATCATCCACAAAAACATGCCTAACCAGCAAAATCTGTCTAATAAATCTGTTGTTATCTTGAAAAACCAGCCCAGATCCACTGTAATCAGCAAACATGTTTAAAAGACCACTTTAACTAGCACAGTTACTTGTATCTTGTAAATCTACTAAAAAAATCACTTTTATGTAGTAAAACCAAACTGATTGCTTGTAAAATATCACATGTAATGAACAATAAACAGTAAACAGTTTTAACATAATCTAATAAGAAAAAAACCTGCACAAAAAGTTATATTAAATTTTCAAAATTAGATTCCAATGGCACAATCAATGGAAACACAGTATAATAATGACTTATTGAATTTAAGACCTTTAAGTGATACAAGGCTTTCATCTCCATCCAGTACTATTGTTCAAATATATTTATAACAGATTTTTTGTTGCACCCTTATAAGATGATCTGTAAGTACATTATACACCATTAAGAATCATGATGACATAAGGATGAAGTATACAAAAACCATATGTAAGGTATCCAATGTAAGCTTCCATGGTCTTAGTAACATAGTTTATAAACTCTGACATCTTAATGCATAACATGACAATAATAGATTGACGAGTTGCATGAGCTTAAAAACATTTTTGGATTTTTACATGATAAATCATATAAATTTCTCATTAGATTTTACTCCTAGCTAACGTCAGTGTATGATGTCTGACAATGATGTATTGGATATTAAGGCTAGGGGTTGATCAGTAGCCTTCAAATGGATTTGTTGACATTTGTATGATTATTCCAGTAAACCACTTACTGCAGCATTTTGCCAATCAATACCATGCTCTGTAACTCATTTACTACTGTAAACATAAGACACCCTAGATATTTCATCAAACAACAAATACAATTAGGCTTCATGAATGCTGGTAGACCCTAATGCAAACAAAAATGTTCTCACATGTCTTAATAAGAGAACTTTTATCACTGACAGAACACAACTCTGTGATGTTATGAAATACATCTAAAGATAATTGCCCTTTGAATTGGATATTTTACTGGATCAAAGGGGACCTGAGAAAATACAATTTTCAAAATATTCAACAAGTATGAGAGTAATGAAATCAAAGTAATTTTGTGTATTCTGGGTTTTATATTTTAAGAGTTTTCTTGGTTCAACTTTTTATGTGTTTATTGTTTCCTACAGTTTGTGTGTTCTGTGTTCTACATTTTGTTGTTTTTTGGGGGGTTTTATGTTTTATATGTTTTCTGGGTTCCAGATTTTTGTATTTTCTGGGTTTTAATTTTGATGTTTATTCTGGGTTGAACATTTTATGTGCATTTTCTGCTTGGGCATATGTCAGTGACATAACATTATAAACAGTTATGGACACAGCCCTGTTCATTACCTGTTGTACTGTGGGCTCTGTCTGTCAGGGACATAACATTGTATACAGTTATGGACATTATGGTCTATACACAGTCTTGTTCATTACCTGTTGTACTGTAGGCTCTGTCTGTCAGGGACATAACATTGTATACAGTTATGGACATTATGGTCTATACACAGTCTTGTTCATTACCTGTTGTACTGTGGGCTCTGTCTGTCAGGGACATAACATTGTATTCAGTTATGGACATTATGGTCTATACACAGTCTTGTTCATTACCTGTTGTACTGTGGGCTCTGTCTGTCAGGGACATAACATTGTATACAGTTATGGACATTATGGTCTATACACAGTCTTGTTCATTACCTGTTGTACTGTGGGCTCTGTCTGTCAGTAACATAACATTGTATACAGTTATGGACATTATGGTCTATACACAGTCTTGTTCATTACCTGTTGTACTGTGGGCTCTGTCTGTCAGTAACATAACATTGTATACAGTTATGGACATTATGGTCTATACAGTCTTGTTCATTACCTGTTGTACTGTGGGCTCTGTCTGTCAGTGACATAACATTGTATACAGTTATGGACATTATGGTCTATACACAGTCTTGTTCATTACCTGTTGTACTGTAGGCTCTGTCTGTCAGGGACATAACATTGTATACAGTTATGGACATTATGGTCTATACAGTCTTGTTCATTACCTGTTGTACTGTAGGCTCTGTCTGTCAGGGACATAACATTGTATACAGTTATGGACATTATGGTCTATACACAGTCTTGTTCATTACCTGTTGTACTGTAGGCTCTGTCTGTCAGGGACATAACATTGTATACAGTTATGGACATTATGGTCTATACAGTCTTGTTCATTACCTGTTGTACTGTGGGCTCTGTCTGTCAGGGACATAACATTGTATACAGTTATGGACATTATGGTCTATACACAGTCTTGTTCATTACCTGTTGTACTGTAGGCTCTGTCTGTCAGGGACATAACATTGTATACAGTTATGGACATTATGGTCTATACACAGTCTTGTTCATTACCTGTTGTACTGTGGGCTCTGTCTGTCAGTGACATAACATTGTATACAGTTATGGACATTATGGTCTATACACAGTCTTGTTCATTACCTGTTGTACTGTGGGCTCTGTCTGTCAGTAACATAACATTGTATACAGTTATGGACATTATGGTCTATACACAGTCTTGTTCATTACCTGTTGTACTGTGGGCTCTGTCTGTCAGTAACATAACATTGTATACAGTTATGGACATTATGGTCTATACACAGTCTTGTTCATTACCTGTTGTACTGTGGGCTCTGTCTGTCAGTAACATAACATTGTATACAGTTATGGACATTATGGTCTATACACAGTCTTGTTCATTACCTGTTGTACTGTGGGCTCTGTCTGTCAGTGACATAACATTGTATACAGTTATGGACATTATGGTCTATACACAGTCTTGTTCATTACCTGTTGTACTGTAGGCTCTGTCTGTCAGTAACATAACATTGTATACAGTTATGGACATTATGGTCTATACACAGTCTTGTTCATTACCTGTTGTACTGTGGGCTCTGTCTGTCAGTAACATAACATTGTATACAGTTATGGACATTATGGTCTATACACAGTCTTGTTCATTACCTGTTGTACTGTGGGCTCTGTCTGTCAGTGACATAACATTGTATACAGTTATGGACATTATGGTCTATACACAGTCTTGTTCATTACCTGTTGTACTGTAGGCTCTGTCTGTCAGTAACATAACATTGTATACAGTTATGGACATTATGGTCTATACACAGTCTTGTTCATTACCTGTTGTACTGTGGGCTCTGTCTGTCAGGGACATAACATTGTATACAGTTATGGACATTATGGTCTATACACAGTCTTGTTCATTACCTGTTGTACTGTGGGCTCTGTCTGTCAGTAACATAACATTGTATACAGTTATGGACATTATGGTCTATACACAGTCTTGTTCATTACCTGTTGTACTGTGGGCTCTGTCTGTCAGTAACATAACATTGTATACAGTTATGGACATTATGGTCTATACACAGTCTTGTTCATTACCTGTTGTACTGTGGGCTCTGTCTGTCAGTAACATAACATTGTATACAGTTATGGACATTATGGTCTATACAGTCTTGTTCATTACCTGTTGTACTGTGGGCTCCGCATGTATTTCACAGTCCTGTTGCAAGGCCTCGATCCTCTTTGTTAGATACTCTCCTGGAATTCTTCTGTGGGCCAGTAACTCCGATAGCCTATCCATCTACAATGATGAGATGTTGTGCAATTATATATTGTTTTTTATTATATAGATAGAGATGAAATATCGAGTTTTCCGAGTGACAGAAATCACGGTATATCACATGTGAAAATTATCGTTTATTTTCACTCTCGGGTTTTTCCAGCCAAAATTGCTGTTGGTTTTGTACTATACAGATATTCATCAGCCGTTCATAAAATTTAGGATTAAGCATTAAAATTTTACGAAAACAATTTTGATTTATATAATAAATAGGATAATCAATTGGGCATCGTGAATATCCAAAATATGATCACTTGTGCCGCATAAAGCATCAGATGAAACTCGTGTGCGGATTAAGTTCCGCGCACTCGTTTAATCAGATGCGTTATGCGGCACTCGTGATCATATTTTGGATATTCACTCCACCCAATTAATTATCCTATAATGAATTTTACAGAGTATTAAAATGATAAATGCTAAAAAATCAAACTAATGAAAAAATGCACACGTTAAAATTGTATTACAATCAGTTAAAGCAATCTGTCTGCAGAAATCCAGAAACATTTGACTCAAAACAGTCAAATACAGATCCTCACTTGTACTTAATAGAAGGCTTAATTAAATGAGCAGTACTAAACTCAGAACATTGTGTAAATGAAAGGGTACACAAAAATACTACAGAAGTAAGTAGAAAATGTTATAGGTTCTCTCCCTTAAGTAATTATATATACAATCTAATTAAAACAAGTGTGGACTGTGAGCTTTGGTAGAAAAACTGGCAATTCTTGAAAGATTGCATCCTGCCATCAGTGAGACTCGAACCTGCAATCTTAGTGTTGACAGACCACATGTTCAATAGTACATGAACTACCTTACCCACTTGGCCATCGAGGCCCCTCACTCCCTGTAACTGGGGCCTCAATAGTCGATTGGTTAAGGCAATCAATCATTGCCCGTTAACATGTCAATAAGGCATCTAACAATGAGAATCAAGAAATGTTGAAATCTGTTGCAAAAACGGTATGATGATTGCTAGATTGTTTTTTACAAACATCACTTAAAAAGGGGAATTAACTCTGTGAATGCTAAGTCTGAAGTCTGAAGTAACATCAAAAGTTTGTTTTTACCTCCTTAAGTTTTCCTTTATTGTTTTTGGGTAAAATTAATATTCTGTCCAAGTTCAAACAAAGCAAAACAATGTGATCTCCTCTTAATTGATTACTTTTAAGGTATCCGACCCATAATTTAAGTTACTGTCTAATTTTATTTTTCGACCTAGAAATAGTCAGCTTTATTAAATCAATATATTGCTAATTAATGATACAAATTAAATACGTGTATGTGGTTTTACTTTGAGTCAATGTTTACAGTTTTGAGCCAAAATATGTTAGTTACACAAATAGTATTTCCCGATGTTTGCCGAACATTACCAAGGTCTGCACAGAGTGCATATTGGGAATATAATAACAAAAGTAACACATCCTACCTGTACAATAAAATCTCTTGTTAGCACCTCAGGATTAGGAAGAACCGATCTTTCAGCAATCACAGCCATCCGTATTGTTTGTCCATAACTCAGGAATGAAATTCCAACTGCCATGTTTTGTAATTGTGGCACCCAGTATATCACAGATTTGATTTGTTTGGAAGCAAAAGTCAACGTTCCTTCAGGTCCAGGAATATTTGATATAACACATGTAAACTTACCATGAATGCTATTCCATAATTTATGAAATAATCGGATTGGAAATAAACAAGAAGTTACCCATAAAGCACCTCTAGTAACAGAAAAAAGTGCACTTTGACTTAATTTATCCATAGTATGTTTCACTTTCCAAAGTCGAGGAATGGCACCTTCAGTGTTTGTCGGTAACGGTACATTCATGTAAAGGAAATTATTATTTTCAGTTGTATAATAAGAAAAACCAGAATTATAATAAACTGGAATTAAACTTTTGATATCGTAGGGGTGAACAATTCCATTCTGACTGAAGTATGTCCGTAGACATCCAGCCGTTACTGACAATATAACATCATTCATAGTACTTCTAGTAATCTGTTTGATACGAGTAGCTTTTTCTAAATCATACGGTTCAGACCATGTCATAACTTGTTTCCCTGATATATGACAATGGTCGCCATGAAACATATTAAAATCATTCTTAACACACAAGTATTTTTGCAAAAATACTAAAGGTCCAACGAAGAGCGACTTTAAACTATTAAGAAAAATATTTTGCCTTGCAAATTTAAGCTTTGGAGATGTCACGTAACCAGTGTCTGCTAAGGATTTTTGAAGAACATACATAAGAGATACACCATCCATAATACAGGCACTCAGGCGAAGATATAATATGGTGTCGTGGTGTTGTCCAAAGCTACGTAACACTTGTATTTCCCACGGAGAATGACCGCCAGGTAAAGTCCTCGAACTTAAGTTAGAAATGTACTCCTGTAAATCCTCTAAGTTTTCTAAAGATGAAGGCATGGAATACACATGATTTTTCATGAGAAAATTTGAATCTTGGACCCATGCTAGACCAGAACATGTTTGTACTATCTTTTTCGTCAATTTAGGATACAATTTAATCCCTTCCTCATCTTCTGCACAAACTATCCTTGCATTAACTAAATCTTGTATTCTATTTATATCTAGGCCATTCTCAAGTACAAGTAAAGCTTGATAAAGGTCATTCTGACCTTGACACTGACGTAATGCTATCATTTCCTTTTTAGTCAGTAATTCACCAGCCTGGCATTTAGTTCCATAGCAACAACAACAGGAACAAAGTTTCTTAATAAAATAACAAATAGGTAAAAGAACACACAAAATAACAACAGTCGGACAGAACAATACCAATGAGCAAAGTAAGAATAAAATGCTGTATATTAATCCACAACTTCTCCTTGGCACATTGATCGGAACAATCCGTGTAAACGCTGAGCTTGGAAAACTATGGCGGAGTCCGTGATAACAATAGCCACTAAATGTTGCCATACTTAAATCTTCCTCACTTTTCTGATGATTTAAAGTATCCATATCAATGGAAAGGTACTGTTTATTCAGATCATGCATTCCATTATGTAAATCATTACCAGCACCAGATTCCTGCAATGGACTTATTGTGTAGTTGCTATTCACCATTTTTTGTTTCCCTTTTTCAGAATTCATAGCATAATGTATTGGAACACTAAAATCATTTCTACTGAATTGATTAGCCATGGAGCTTTCAATTGTTTTTGATCTTTTGACATATGTAGAGAACGCATTAGAATTGTGAATGTTGGAGGCCATATTGCCTGTATTATGGAAGGCTGCGTTATTTTCTGACTGGCTTTTAACCATTCGTACGTGTGGATCCACTAATGTGTTATGAGATTGATTATTATCCTCTGTCCTGTCATACTTGGATCCTGAGTCATGATTTGAGCTTCTTGACAACTTCTGAAATGAAATATGTCTTTTGCCATTGTCTGAGTTGATAGTACTGCCATTTTTTCTGTCCTCATTTCCAAATGAAATCTTGGAACTTTTATGTCTTTCATCAGACTTTTTCGATTTGTTTTGCATATAATCTTGACCTTGCAGTAATTTTTCAGTGGAGCCATACCTGGATGGTGGTCTCCCTTGAGACTGGCTAAGTTTCTGATTTTCTTGTCTTGTCTCAGTCTGATCATTTTCTGGAGACTGATCAGGATCCGGATGATAACCATTATCTGCAGAATTTCTCCCTGTGTTCTTCCGTCTATCCAATGATGAAGACCGTTGTTTCGAAGAAGATCGGTCAGAAGAATTATCAATTTTCTCTGCATACGATTTTGATTTTGAAATTGAGGATTTTCTTTTATTATTTTTGTTGTCATGACTACTAGATGGTTTATCTTTTTCCATTTATTGTGTTAACTTTCATCCATTTTTCTTCTCTGCAACAGAAAAAAAATTATGTAAAATATACTGATTCTAATGTAATAACACTGTCTAGTGCAAGGAAAATAAAAGGCATTGTGGATCCGCATAAAATTTATTGTCTTAAAGTGGTGCTAAAAGCCCAGATAACATTTCCAGTTTTTTTAAATAATAAAACTTAGGCACTTTAATGCATTTCATTAGAAATGTTTTTGAAGTCTATTGTAGAATGTAATTTTTCTAAATTTTTTTTGCAAATCTTGTTCATACATGTACTTGATATTTATTTTTTTACTTATTTAATAGATATTTATTTTTTTACTTATTTAATATTTAAAAAATTTAATAGATATTGATCTTTTCTCTTCACGTCCAACTACTGTATGAATTTGTTACCTTTTTGTCAATTATATATTTAGTTTTGTGTTTAACAGTCAAAATGTCAGATTACATGAAGGGTACGTATTTAACTGCTTTAACTGTAAATTAATATGTCCCTTCACTTTATATTCCTGGGCCAAAATAAATTAAGGTATGAGCAATTATGGATATAGGAAAAACTGTTTATTAAGTATGGAGTTATGAGCTGAAAAAGTTAAACTAATCAAACTTCTGACTATTATATAGACAACAAAGAATTCACCAATACGTTGATAGAATGGTACATAAAAGTTATTAACAGTTAAATGGTATTCCTTTCATAGCAATTACAATATGGACAAAACCAATAATCCGATAAAAACAACGATGTGACAAGTCATAAGAAACAATGCCTAATGCCAAGCAGTAAATAAGATGTATTAGGCGTCAGAAATAAATCGTGCAATATAAAATATTGATCACCAAAAGAACATACTGACGATCGGGAAAAGAAATGCCTCTAAACCTAAACCTAGACAGATTCTATTGACGTCAACTGACTATCTACCAACTTAATTCCTGACATACTTCAAAGAAAATATATTATGACTGCTACCCATAAAGAGTTGCAGTTAATTGTACAGTGTACTCAGGGTCACTTGACTGTTTTTAAAATAATAGAAGTTTGTTTAAATCTACTAGATTACTATCATACAAGATGGATACAAGATTTGTCACCTTTGTATTTTCAGATCATTGCTTGTTACTGGGCAATAGGGAAAAAAAATATAAAAGAAAATAATTGTTCAGTTTCAGCTCCTTATCATGTACATCTGTTGTGACTTTTGACATTCAAATACTTGTGTTTTTATCAGGAATCCCACCACCCACCCCCTCCCCCATCCCCCCACCCAAAAAAAAAAAAAAAAAAATTCAAAATCACAATTTCAGTTCATGCAATATTTACATGAACCACATTGACATCAATATTTTGTGCACATAATCTCAATTTTGTTCTCATATAGTTTTAACGATTCTTCTTCACTTAACCTAAATTATACAATTTCTACATGTTCAGAGATTTTCGCAACTGAGAAGACCAATCGCTGCACAGGCTTCATTTCCTTAATCTGTTTCAGTCAATCATTCTCAGATTTGTAATCAGATTTACTAATCCTAACTTGTCCATCATTACACAATTAAAACAATAACAGTTAATGTCAAAGTAATAACATCATTCAGACTTACCACATTCCTTGCTGATCAGTTACCATATGTTAACTGTTAGTTTATTTTGATCTGGGAGATGGAACTAATAAAAGAGATAATGTGCTTTATTTTGCACAGGAAATCATTTCTGATGATTGTGTGTGTTTCTTCATATAATTTACTGCTTACTGTTGAGAATATTTTGATTGAGAATGGGTCAAAATTAGATTAAATTAAATTAACCTGTGCTGCTGATAAAACGATGATAGTTCCGATAAAACACAAGAGGGATTACAACAACTCATGACTTCAATGAAAAACATGGTAGAAAAATACAGAATTTCACTGCATGTAGAATTATCATGTCAACAATAGTTGTAATAAAACTAATGTATTGATAACAAACTACTACATGTAAATAGCATTTAATGACCTTGATTATAAACTGAACCCCTTGTATGACAACTAACACTCTAATTTGATAGATAACTTTTAATAAGATTTCACACAACACTCTTAAATAATTGCTACCAAAACATACTTTTAGTTTCCATATCTGACACCCTCCATCAACTCATGATCATTGGCTTCATCCCAAATATCCTAGCTGCCTAATCTCATGTTTAATGGCTAAAACCCAGATACCCTGCCTAATCTCATGCTCTATGGTTCCATCCCACATACCATCCCTACTAGTAGTTTCATGGTCAATGAATACATCCAAGATACCCAGCCATACCTCATGATCAATTAAACCATCCAAAATACCCTGCTTAATCATGACTAATGGCTTAATCCTAGACATTTTGCCTCAGACAACTCATAATCAATGGCTCCATTCCAGATACACTACTTTACCTCATGATAAATGGAACCACCCAAAATACCTGGCATAATCTCATAATCAATGGCTCCATCCCAGATACCCTGCCTTAATTTAAGATCAATGGCTCCATCCCAGATACCTCTGCCTTAATTTTAGATCAATGACTCCATCCCAGATACCTCTGCCTTAATTTAAGATCAATGGCCCCATCCCAGATACATCTGCCTTAATTTAAGATCAATGGCTCCATCCCAGATACCTCTGCCTTAATTTAAGATCAATGGCTCCATCCCAGATACCTCTGCCCTAATTTAAGATCAATTGCTCCATCCCAGATACCCTGCCCTAATTTAAGAGAAATGGCTCCATCCCAGATACCCTGCCTTAATTTAAGATCAATGGCTCCATCTCAGATACATCTGCCTTAATTTAAGATCAATGGCTCCATCCCAGATACCCTGCTCTAATTTAAGATCAATAACTCCATCCCAGATACCCTGCCTTAAATCTTGATCATTGGCTCCATCCCAAAAAAAGTTCCTGACCTCAAGGTCAATGGCTGCACTTCATGCTCAATGGATCTATCCAGAAAACCCTGACTTACCTCATGAAAAGTTTTCAGGAACACCATCATAAATAAATATGTATGTCCAAGCAGGAACACCAAGGTAATACACAAATAAATTCTTGGACTAATTTATCCATTGAATTCTTATAATGTGATTGGTTAATCTAGACAGGGATATCAGACTATATTCCCTGTGTTCGGGGTTATTGAACCAGTTTCAAAATGGAGTCTATTCATTGCTTCATTTGTTTGTTTTATACTTATAAATAGTAAACCGTAATATAAAATATAAAAAATTTCTATTTTAAATGCATGCACTTTACGGAATATATCTTCTCGGACTTCAATTTATCTTGAATTCAACAAGGGAGATAACCAATAATTTATCACCATCAAAAATGGCAACAAAAAGATTTGCATCTCATTCCGAAAGTGAAATTTATCAAAAAACTTTTGTTGAAATTTAAACAATGAAATTTATCAGTTCATAGCTAATCTTAACTGCATCTTTGCTAGCCAAGCTAAGAGAGGGGGGTAGAGTGGGGGACCTGATCGTAACACTGGCTAGCGAAGATGATCATAACTGTAACACCAACATTTTTTTGTTTTCAATATACTCAACACATGAAAATATTTCAGTGTATTGTATTTATAATGTAAAAGTGTGCATTGACCAGTCAAAAATAAGTCATGAAACAGGCCAGGGGCAGTATTCTTCAGCTTAAAGGTGCAAGTTGGTCAATAATGGTGGTCAAAACTAAATCTTTAACCATGAGAAATATCAAATTTATAAATGATAAACTCATGAATATTTGCACAAGAAGAACAGAATATAATTGTTGCTCTGGTTTCACAGGGGTTCATATCACTGTGAAGATCCTCAATAACAATCACAGGGATAGGGGTTCATATCACTGTGAAGATCCTCAATAACAATCACAGGGATAGGGGTTCATATCACTGTGAAGATCCTCAATAACAATCACAGGGATAGGGGTTCATATCACTGTGAAGATCCTCAATAACAATCACAGGGATAGGGGTTCATATCACTGTGAAGATCCTCAATAACAATCACAGGGATAGGGGTTCATATCACTGTGAAGATCCTCAATAACAATCACAGGGATAGGGGTTCATATCACTGTGAAGATCCTCAATAACAATCACAGGGATAGGGGTTCATATCACTGTGAAGATCCTCAATAACAATCACAGGGATAGGGGTTCATATCACTGTGAAGATCCTCAATAACAATCACAGGGATAGGGGTTCATATCACTGTGAAGATCCTCAATAACAATCACAGGGATAGGGGTTCATATCACTGTGAAGATCCTCAATAACAATCACAGGGATAGGGGTTCATATCACTGTGAAGATCCTCAATAACAATCACAGGGATAGGGGTTCATCACTGTGAAGATCCTCAATAACAATCACAGGGATAGGGGTTCATATCACTGTGAAGATCCTCAATAACAATCACAGGGATAGGGGTTCATATCACTGTGAAGATCCTCAATAACAATCACAGGGACAGGGGTTCATATCACTGTGAAGATCCTCAATAACAATCACAGGGATAGGGGTTCATATCACTGTGAAGATCCTCAATAACAATCACAGGGATAGGGGTTCATATCACTGTGAAGATCCTCAATAACAATCACAGGGATAGGGGTTCATATCACTGTGAAGATCCTTAATAACAATCACAGGGATAGGGGTTCATATCACTGTGAAGATCCTCAATAACAATCACAGGGATAGGGGTTCATATCACTGTGAAGATCCTCAATAACAATCACAGTAATAGGGGTTCATATCACTGTGAAGATCCTCAATAACAATCACAGGGATAGGGGTTCATATCACTGTGAAGATCCTCAATAACAATCACAGGGATAGGGGTTCATATCACTGTGAAGATCCTCAATAACAATCACAGGGATAGGGGTTCATATCACTGTGAAGATCCTCAATAACAATCACAGGGATAGGGGTTCATATCACTGTGAAGATCCTCAATAACAATCACAGGGATAGGGGTTCATATCACTGTGAAGATCCTCAATAACAATCACAGGGATAGGGGTTCATATCACTGTGAAGATCCTCAATAACAATGTCTATGGTACTACAACTACCCCTATCATTAAATACATATATCTGAGCTAGATAACCAATGTTAAATTTAAAATTTTTAATTGTAATTATTAGATGGAAGTTCTACTATCAGGTATTCTTCACAATACCAATGGAGTTTTACTGGATTTTGTTTTTATCTGTTAAATTATTTAAAGACTGTAACATATATAACAAGATATTGAACTACAAATTCTTCAGTACAAAATGTATGTAATTAAGGCCAACCAAACTAGTAATTCATTGTATTTGTTTGTTTGTTTGAATGGTGTTTTAACGCCACTTTCAGCAATTTTTCAGCTATTTCATGGCGTCCAGTTTTTATTGGGGGAGGAAGCCAGAGTACCCGGAGAGAACCCCCGACCTGCTGTAGGAAAACTGGCGATCCTTGTCAATTAAGATTGGAGTCGAGTACACCCTGCCTGCAGTGAGAATCGAACCCGCAATCTCAGTGTTGACAGACCACGTGATCAATAGTAGACGAACTACCTTGACCACTCGGCCACCGAGGCCCCAGTAATTCATTGCTTGCTGTTTCATTCTACCAAATCTGCCAGTATGTACCTTAAATTTTGTATTGTGGATTCAGAAAAAGCTTTTTTACACACAATATTTAGCATTGTTTGGTTTTTTTTAAAATTTGGAAAATATAAATAAATTGCCCAACTACCTACCCAGTTTTCAAACGGTACGTTGGTAAACAATCTATTTGTAAGGATGGCCTTACATTACAACTTCAGGACTAATACATTTTCAATTTCCTGTAGATTACAGACAGTGTCAAAGTGATGACAGATCTATTTCTTTTTCACATTAATAGATTTTGGATACAGAGTTGTTGTAATTTGAAAAATATATAACCAATAAGCTACTTTAATTAAACTGCTAGTTATTATCAGTAAACCATATGTGTAAATAAGGTAATTATAGAAATCAATCAAGGCAGAAAATTCAACAAGCTGGAAAAGGGAAAAAACAACAAATATTCAAAAACAGTTGACATGGTAACCTATCGGTATCCCAATGTTTGGGTTATCTTAACAACTGCAAATACTGCCGAAAGTTACAGAAAATGGATACAACAATCCCTTACGAAGCAGGGGACATAACTCCGACTTTAACTAACAGACCTGTGTACAACAGTCCCTCGTTTCGAGTCCAACCCTTCTGCACCTTAAAAACGTGACATTTTAAGATAGCATCTTGTGAGGGGAATATTTCACACATAAATTAATAATAAGATCATGTGATGTGGCCATTATGGGTGGCCACTCCTGCAAGGGGCCTTATAAGATAAATTTAAATGGTTGACTTGTATACTGATATAACATTATATCCTTTTACACCAGGTCTGTAGAGATGAGTGAAATAAACTGTTAGAAAGCCATAGAAACTCTATAAATACTGCCTCATAGAAATCACCCAACAGTGAACAAAATACATATGAATTCTATGGACAGCTACCATGTCACAGACAACCCAAAGTACAGCTTGTATGGACAGCAAACTATATATACTGATAAATAGGATAAAACTTATTTATAATTGTGTATTTTTGCATAATTTTTATACAGTAAAACATAATTATTATAATAATATAACTGTTATATTCTCAAAAATAAAAAGCCATGATGTACTTTTATAAACGTTTTAGTATTCTACTCACACCATCTGCTAAACTGATATCATCGAACAGAAAAATGTCAATTATCAGCTGAAAATTGCAACATAGCAACCAATTTCATCAATTTACATCTTGACACTAGGAAAAAACCAACATAATTACCCAGCAATACAGGGATGATCACATTTAACAATACACGTTTGCTTAACGTCCAGCGAGGAATATTTCAGGTATATTTTGGGCCTGAAGAAATTTGCAAATAAAAAATCAGCGGGAAAAAGGTGGGAACAAAATTTTGACTGCCACTGGGAAGGTATAGAGTAATGGATATAATTTAGCTTTTTGTAGGTGGCTAAAATAAGCCTACTCATTTTTTGAAATTACAAAAGGGTATCATAAAGGAGCATGGCATACTACAAAACTTCAGTCCACTTCCAGACTGTATTATGTATAAGTCTTGGGTATCATCCTAGTATGGTCCCAACAGCACAAAGAGATACCTATGAGCACATTTACCAAGCAATACAGGGAGATAACTCTGATTTTGAAAGAGGCCTCAGTGGCCAAGTGGTTAAGGTAGTTGTCTACTATTGACCATGTTGTCTGGTTTGAGTCTCACTGCAGGCAGGATGTACTGGACTCCAATCTTAATTAACCAGGATTGCCAGTTTTCCGACTGAAGGTCTGGGAATTCTCTGGTTACTCCCACTTCCTCAAACAATAAAAACAGGAGGCCATGATATAGCTAAACAATTGCTGAAAGTGGCATTAAAGACCATTCAATCAAACAAATAAAACTGAATTTGAGCAGAGAAGCAGCACATTTACCAAGCAATACAGGGAGATAACTGATGTTTAAAAGAAGCATCACATTTACCAAGCTATACAGGGAGATAACTGATGCTTAACAGTTACTGATTACTTTTTTTACATTCTATGAATTTTCTATGAACATTCAGTCAATAAACTTTTAGCATTGATATTACAAGTATACACACACTGCACAGAAAAAAGTTACGATTAACAGTACATAACAGTGAATGCAGATTATCATAATGTTCCCAGTAATCACCATTATTATCATTGACAGAATCTAGTGTATGTTATTTCTGTGTTGTATTAACACTTCTCTCTACTACATGGTGAAAACCATTACTGCATGTTCTCAAATCAAACATAACTGTGAAACAGCTAGTATTAGCAAAGTAGTTTCTGCTTTACAATGGAGGGTAGTGATGGGTTCATATTTCTTTAATATATTGGTTAACACATGGTATATCATCGGGTTTGTTTAAACAGTTACACAAAATCCAATTTTCAATGATAAAAGGTGTATAGTGTAAAAGAAAGGTAGAAAATTAAACTGTCTTTGAAAAATCAGCTGACAACTGCTCTCGATTTGACAGTCACAAATTTGGTCAAATCTCAGAATGGCTGGTACTTATCACACATATAGTATCAACATGCATTGTGATACTTTATTTTTATGGGAATGATAGCAAAATCACATGAGAAAAATATTAATTACAGCAACTGGAAAATTCTGCAAAAATGTCTGAAATCTACCAACATTAGAAGGTTCAAATGTCAAATGAATATTAAAATTGTTTAGAATGTGGCTGAAACCCGGACAACATTGAAATTCTGCAAAAATGTTCTAAACCAAAATATAAATGTACAATAGGAAAAGAATGTTGCTAAAAAATAACTTCACAATCCTGAAATTCAGCAAAAACGTTCCAAGAAATATGCACACATTGTATCAAGGTTTAAGTCTCTTAGTTGAAAAATGTTTAGAATTTGATTGCATAGAAATTACTTCAAGTAGAGTAGTCTATTTTCTCTGCATATTTATATTACAGACAAATTTGATAAATGATTTCTATTTTTATCTATTGTTTGAAGTAAACATTGTTCTTAAAATTAATTGAAGCTCAGTGTATTAAGCTAAG
Source organism: Limnoperna fortunei (assembly GCA_944474755.1). NCBI lineage: Eukaryota > Metazoa > Mollusca > Bivalvia > Mytilida > Modiolidae > Limnoperna > Limnoperna fortunei. The sequence continues at coordinate 6,010,056 of OX104118.1, read as the reverse complement.
CTTTTAAAAGGGAAAAATAGACCTGTTTGTATAACCATGGTATGTAGGAAATTTAGGGTCTGTGTCAAAAGCTGTAAAATTACTCAAAATGCTTTATGTAAAATTTGCTGAAAGAAATTAAGAAAATGTGAAAAAAAATTCCATGAACTATTCCATATGAGAAGTCACAACTTCAACATTTGTGCAGTCCTTCAGAGAAGTATCAGAGATCTGGGTTGAAAGCTGTAGAAGGTGTTTCGTTTTCTTCCCCACCAGACTGCCTGCTGCCAACCATCACCATTATAACCAGATTTTACTATAACCTTGCTTCCTGTGATGGACTTAGTGTTCAGTTATTATTAGCAGCATATAAAAGTTCAATATTTAAAAAAAAACTATAATCAATTATTGTAAAATCTTCAAACCAATCAATAAGTCACATGTCAAGTTGTAACACTGTATGACCCTGGGGCAAGTCATTACTATTCAGTAAACAGATTGTTTACAAATTTTACAACCTTATTATATAAAAGTTGTACACTTTATTGAGTTTTGAAATTTCTGGAAGAGTTGTCTTACAGAATTCATAGAAACTAATTTTCCACAACAATATTGTTTGTTTGTTTAATTGGGGTTGAATGCCACTTCTAGCAATTTCTCTACTACATGTACATGTATATAATGGTTGACAGTTTTTCCAGGGAATATCTGTTGAAAACAATTGATAAGAAAACTTGAATAAGTCTTTACCATATATTTGTACATGTGATATTCTGTTTTTGAAACTTTCATTTACAAGGGTGGATATTGTCATAAACAAATTAATTTTCAAAATGTTGTAAATGTTAAAGCTCTTTAATATAAATGGACACAAGTGCCTTCCAGGGGAAGTAACTCTATAATGTTCCTCTGTCACATAACATTACGCTATTGAAAATCACTTTATCACACAAGGTCAACTTGGAACTGCTAAGACAATACTATAATTTCTTTAGCAGTTAATGATACATAAAGCTCCAAAAGCTAACCACATATATTGATTATATAACACTGTGAATTCCATAATCAATGGCTTCCATGTGCAAAAATAATTATGTTTTCTGTTTTATAGATAAAACAAATTGTGTGATAGAAAATACAGCATTCCAGGCCTTCAGCAATTTGCCAAAGAGTAACATAAATACAAACTTATACATTTAATTATTTATACCATAGCTTAAAGAGTTAAGAATCAGTTAAAATTTGACAGTAGATTTGTTTTGATAAACGATATAACATATAACTCCTCTGAACATCGATGTGAAATATTCTGGCACAGGTTTATTTGTTACAAAAAGTACTTCTGATGTCTCTTGACCCCAAAAGACGGACAACATGTATCAATGATGTCCCTTAACAAAAAAAGACTCAATACATGTATCATGATGATGTCCCTTGACCCCAAAAGACTCTCATTACATGTGTCAATGATGTCCCTTGACCCCAAAAGACTCTCAATACATGCATCAATGATGTCCCTTGACCCCAAAAGACTCTTAATACATGTATCAATATGCATCCAGACCCCAAAAGACTCTCAATACATGTGTCAATGATGTCCCTTGACCCCAAAAGACTCTCAATACATGTATCAATATGCATCCAGACCCCAAAAGACTCAATACATGTGTCAATGTGTCCTTTGACCCCAAAAGACTCAATACAGTGTGTAAACGTGTCCCTTGACACCAAAAGACTCTCAATACATGTATCAATGATGTCCCTTGACCCCAAAAAACTCTCAATACATGTATCAATGTGTCCTTTGACCCCAAAAAACTCTCAATACATGTATCAATGTGTCCCTTGACACCAAAAGACTCTCAATACATGTGTCAATGTGTCCCTTGACACCAAAAGACTCTCAATACATGTGTCAATGTGTCCCTTGACACCAAAAGACTCTCAATACATGTATCAATGTGTCCCTTGACACCAAAAGACTCTCAATACATGTGTCAATGTGTCCCTTGACACCAAAAGACTCTCAATACATGTGTCAATGTGTCCCTTGACACCAAAAGACTCTCAATACATGTGTCAATGTGTCCCTTGACCCCAAAAGACTCTCAATACATGTGTCAATGTGTCCCTTGACCCCAAAAGACTCTCAATACATGTATCAATGTGTCCTTTGACCCCAAAAAACTCTCAATACATGTATCAATGTGTCCCTTGACACCAAAAGACTCTCAATACATGTGTCAATGTGTCCCTTGACACCAAAAGACTCTCAATACATGTGTCAATGTGTCCCTTGACACCAAAAGACTCTCAATACATGTATCAATGTGTCCCTTGACACCAAAAGACTCTCAATATATGTGTCAATGTGTCCCTTGACACCAAAAGACTCTCAATACATGTGTCAATGTGTCCCTTGACACCAAAAGACTCTCAATACATGTGTCAATGTGTCCCTTGACACCAAAAGACTCTCAATACATGTATCAATGTGTCCCTTGACACCAAAAGACTCTCAATACATGTGTCAATGTGTCCCTTGACCCCAAAAAACTCTCAATACATGTGTCAATGTGTCCCTTGACCTCAAAAGACTCAATACATGTATCAATGTGTCCCTTGACCCCAAAAACTCTCAATACATGTATCAATGTGTCCTTTGACCCCAAAAGACTCTCAATACATGTGTCAATGTGTCCCTTGACCCCAAAAAACTCTCAATACATGTATCAATGTGTCCTTTGACCCCAAAAGACTCTCAATACATGTGTCAATGTGTCCCTGGACCTCAAAAGACTCTCAATACATGTGTCAATGTGTCCCTTGACCCCAAAAGACTCTCAATACATGTGTCAATGTGTCCCTTGACACCAAAAGACTCTCAATACATGTGTCAATGTGTCCCTTGACACCAAAAGACTCTCAATACATGTATCAATGTGTCCCTTGACACCAAAAGACTCTCAATACATGTGTCAATGTGTCCCTTGACACCAAAAGACTCTCAATACATGTGTCAATGTGTCCCTTGACACCAAAAGACTCTCAATACATGTGTCAATGTGTCCCTTGACACCAAAAGACTCTCAATACATGTATCAATGTGTCCCTTGACACCAAAAGACTCTCAATACATGTGTCAATGTGTCCCTTGACCCCAAAAAACTCTCAATACATGTGTCAATGTGTCCCTTGACCTCAAAAGACTCAATACATGTATCAATGTGTCCCTTGACCCCAAAAACTCTCAATACATGTATCAATGTGTCCTTTGACCCCAAAAGACTCTCAATACATGTGTCAATGTGTCCCTGGACCTCAAAAGACTCTCAATACATGTGTCAATGTGTCCCTTGACCCCAAAAGACTCTCAATACATGTGTCAATGTGTCCCTTGACACCAAAAGACTCTCAATACATGTGTCAATGTGTCCCTTGACACCAAAAGACTCTCAATACATGTATCAATGTGTCCCTTGACACCAAAAGACTCTCAATACATGTGTCAATGTGTCCCTTGACACCAAAAGACTCTCAATACATGTGTCAATGTGTCCCTTGACACCAAAAGACTCTCAATACATGTGTCAATGTGTCCCTTGACACCAAAAGACTCTCAATACATGTGTCAATGTGTCCCTTGACACCAAAAGACTCTCAATACATGTGTCAATGTGTCCCTTGACCCCAAAAAACTCTCAATACATGTGTCAATGTGTCCCTTGACCTCAAAAGACTCAATACATGTATCAATGTGTCCCTTGACCCCAAAAACTCTCAATACATGTATCAATGTGTCCTTTGACCCCAAAAGACTCTCAATACATGTGTCAATGTGTCCCTTGACCCCAAAAAACTCTCAATACATGTATCAATGTGTCCTTTGACCCCAAAAGACTCTCAATACATGTGTCAATGTGTCCCTGGACCTCAAAAGACTCTCAATACATGTGTCAATGTGTCCCTTGACCCCAAAAGACTCTCAATACATGTGTCAATGTGTCCCTTGACCTCAAAAGACTCTCAATACATGTGTCAATGTGTCCTTTGACCTCAAAAGACTCTCAATACATGTGTCAATGTGTCCCTTGACCCCAAAAGACTCTCAATACATGTGTCAATGTGTCCTTTGACCCCAAAAAACTCTCAATACATGTGTCAATGTGTCCCTTGACCCCAAAAGACTCTCAATACATGTATCAATGTGTCCTTTGACCCCAAAAGACTCTCAATACATGTGTCAATGTGTCCTTTGACCTCAAAAGACTCTCAATACATGTGTCAATGATGTCCCTTGACTCCAAAAAACTCTCAATACATGTGTCAATGTGTCCCTTGACCCCAAAAGACTCTCAATACATGTATCAATGTGTCCTTTGACCCCAAAAGACTCTCAATACATGTGTCAATGTGTCCCTTGACCTCAAAAGACTCTCAATACATGTGTCAATGATGTCCCTTGACCCCAAAAAACTCTCAATACATGTATCAATGTGTCCTTTGACCCCAAAAGACTCTCAATACATGTGTCAATGTGTCCCTGGACCTCAAAAGACACAATACATGTGTCAATGTGTCCTTTGACCCCAAAAGACTCTCAATACATGTATCAATGATGTCCCTTGACCCCAAAAGACTCTCAATACATGTATCAATGTGTCCTTTGACCCCAAAAGACTCTCAATACATGTGTCAATGTGTCCCTTGACCTCAAAAGACTCTCAATACATGTGTCAATGATGTCCCTTGACCCCAAAAAACTCTCAATACATGTATCAATGTGTCCTTTGACCCCAAAAGACTCTCAATACATGTGTCAATGTGTCCCTGGACCTCAAAAGACACAATACATGTGTCAATGTGTCCTTTGACCCCAAAAGACTCTCAATACATGTATCAATGATGTCCCTTGACCCCAAAAAACTCTCAATACATGTGTCAATGTGTCCCTGGACCTCAAAAGACTCTCAATACATGTATCAATGTGTCCCTGGACCTCAAAAGACTCTCAATACATGTGTCAATGTGTCCCTTGACCTCAAAAGACTCTCAATACATGTGTCAATGATATCCCTTGACCCCAAAAGACTCTCAATACATGTGTCAATGATGTCCCTTGACCCCAAAAAACTCTCAATACATGTGTCAATGTGTCCCTGGACCTCAAAGACTCTCAATACATGGGTCAATATATTTAGTGCTTCTGTTCAATGACATCTTTTAACATCTGCATTTTACAGTATAGCTATTAACTTCAAGCTAACTTTGATAATTATAGGATAATTAATTGGGCGGAGTGAATATCCAAAATATGATCACGAGTACCGCATAACGCATCTGATTAAACAAGTGTGTGGAACTTGTTCCACGCACGAGTTTAATCTGATGCTTTATGCGGCACGAGTGATCATATTTTGGATATTCACGATGCCCAATTGATTATCCTATTTATTATATAGCTCAAAATTGTTTTCGTAAAATTTTAATGCATAATCCTAAATTTTATGAACGGCAGATGAATATCTGTATAGTACAAAACCATTGTGACATTTTGGCGGGAAAAAACCTGAGAGTGAAACTAAACGATAATTTTCACATGTGATTTACCATGATTTCTGTCACTCGGAAAATTTGATATTTCATCTCTATCTATATAATAAGTTAGCTGTATGTCTTACTGTGTAAAGTGTTGCAAACTTGTGTTTTTTTATGTATGTGTTGTTGTTATGTGTTTAAGGATAGTCAATTTAAAAGCTCAGTAAAACTTGTTATAATGTTTCAGTACATATTGAAAAAAGCTTACTTGTCTTGTCTTGTGTTGAAAGTCCTTCTGATGGAGAAGAAAGCTTTGGAAATTTATATTAAAGGTATCGTGTTCATACACGAAAAAAGGCCATGTTTATGAGGTATTTTAATTTGCACACTAAAAATGCCAAAGGTGAACTTACAAGGAGTGGTAAGAGATACCAGGCAATACACATGTTATATGATCCTGTTGGTCAGGTGAATTAACAAGGAATGGTAAGAGATACCAGGCAATACATATGTTATATGACCCTGTTGGTAACATAAACTAATAAGGGGTGGTAAGAGATAAAAGGCAATACACATGTTATATGACCCTGTAGGTCAGGTGAACTAACAAGGAATGGTAAGAGATACCAGGCAATACACAAGTTATATGACCCTGTAGGTCAGGTGAACTAACAAGGAATGGTAAGAGATACCAGGCAATACACATGTTTTATGACTCTGTGGGACAGGTGAACTAACAAGGAATGGTAAGAGATACCAGGCAATACATATGTTATATGACCCTGTGGATCAGGTGAACTAACAAGGAATGGTAAGAGATAACAGGCAATACACATGTTATATGACCCTGTGGAACAGGCGAACTAACAAGGAATGGTAAGCTAACAAGGAATGGTAAGAGATAAAAGGCAATACATATGTTATATGACCCTGTAGGTCAGGTGAACTAACAATGAGTGGTAAAAGATACCAGGCAATACACATGTTGTATGACCCTGTAGGGCAGGTGAATTAACAAGGAGTGGTAAGAGATACCTGGTAGGTTGTTAATTCAACTAATTTTTGATGCAGAAATATAAATTTGCATTAATATTGTAATATGACACAGCAAACAGTAACCCTGACAGCAAATATTTAATAATGAATCTTTTAGAATATCATTGGATTTGATACATCAAAAGCTGAATCATTTTTCAATTAAATTTCCAGGTTAATATTTATTTTATCTGACTTTCAGATGCCTATTAACATCCAATGAAACAGTGTAATTGATCCCTTGATATTATCCAATACACATCTTTGACCATTAAACATTATAAAATTAAGTGATTTTCCAGGTGAATGAAATCTGATAAGATCAATTAGCTAATTACCAGACTAATAAGATTTTCTTATTTCTATTACAGTGTTATAAATATACTATTATCCTTAATTAGTTACAGTCTGAGTACTGGTATTAGGGATATTAAGTATTGGTTTTACGAAAATTGAGTACCAGTAGTAGTGATATGGAGTACCAGTATTTTAACGATCATTGATGTATACGGCAGCTATATCAATACTAACATGAGTCTTTCTTCTTATATTGGCTTTAATTTTAAGAGAGTGCCACTTTCCTGTATGAAACACAATGATAACTTATATTGGCTTTTATTATAAGAGAGTGCCACTTTCCTGTATGAAACACAATGATAACTTATATTGGCTTTTATTATAAGAGAGTGCCACTTTCCTGTATGAAACACAATGATAACTTATATTGGCTTTTATTATAAGAGAGTGCCACTTTCCTGTATGAAACACAATGATAACTTATATTGGCTTTTATTATAAGAGAGTGCCACATTCCTGTATGAAACACAATGATAACTTATATTGGCTTTTATTATAAGAGAGTGCCACTTTCCTGTATGAAACACAATGATAACTTATATTGGCTTTTATTATAAGAGAGTGCCACTTTCCTGTATGAAACACAATGATAACTTATATTGGCTTTTATTATAAGAGAGTGCCAATTTCCTGTATGAAACACAATGATAACTTATACTTTAGAATCATCTCCATGTGATCATCTCAAGATGGCTTTTGAAGACAACTAGAGTAGTTGGGAGGGAGCTGAGAATAGGGAGGGAGCTGAGGATAGGGATGGAGAAGAGGATAGGGAGGGATCAGAGGATAGGGAGGGAGCTGAGGATAGAGAGGGAGCTAAGGGTAGGGAGAAGATACAACAACATAAGTACATGTACACTATTTAATGTCATAAACTATATGAACTTTTAATTTAATGTGAATTTGTCCGTCCCTCCCCCCACACCCCCCGCCCCCGCCCCCGGTGTTTGAAATTACCAAGAGTAATTTCAGCTGAGCATTAATTTGAAATAATCAGGATACCCTAAGCAACAGGCCCTACACCCCACCCATTACCGTAAGAAAATTGGTTGGATCCTTGAGTTGAAAAATAAAATAGCAGTTATATAAGTTTAATTATACAATGCTGTTTTTTCAGTTCATTGCCAAAATAAGTTCATTCTCTCTGATGGTAGGGATTCTGTCACAGTTAATAAGACTGATACAGAACAAATGGAGAAGTGAATCAATACACAGCCCCTTACATACATAACCAAGTCAATCAATACACATCCCCTTACATACATAAGGTTTTTATTCTATTAATTATATGTCTATACCAATTAAAACTGAGATCTATACCTCCGATAAAACATTGATATGAAACTCAAAAAAAAAACCTGTCTGGTCCTGATATAAAACCTACATGTAGACTTCAAATAAAACTTAAATCTGGACCTCACATAAACCTAGATCTGGACCTTAAATAAAACCTACATTGGTAGACCCCAAATACAAACTATTTTAACCCAAAAGTGGCAACACACATGTCATTAATTGCCTTAATTTGTGATTACATGTGTAACCTCAATACAAATGTCATAAATGATTCATCTGCATGGGTGGATGGTGGGGTGGGGGGAGGGGGAGGGGTAACTAGGGATACTTTTAGGCACAGGAGATTTGAAAACCCACCCTATTCATATATTTTCGGACTTACTGGCGTTATGAAACAGGACCATATCATATATTGAATTATTAAATCAGACCTATTCATATTTTTTATTATTGCACATCCCCACTGACAAAATAATCAATTAACTACAAAAATGATCAAGTGATGTTAATGGAACACTTTGTAAAAACACAGTGGTTTACATGGGCTTAAAATCAGAATTGAGGCATGGATATATTTAGAAAATTTTCAATTACCCAATATATTTTTCAACAATAAAAACTACATTTTCATATATTTTGGTGAGCTAAAAAAGTTAGCCTTTCATGCAGCACATCCATATTACCCTATATATCAAGTTACCCTCAGATTCCAATACCTCTTCAATCAATTACATGTGAGTTTATTTTATAAAAAAAATTTCATTTTCTTAAATGTTTAAGAGACACAACTGACCAATCGGAAGGTTGATTACTGATGATCAACTCTGTAATAGAGACTGTATTTTGTCCTTATATCAACACATTTTCCATAGACTGAGATACAGAACAGTCAATATGAAGTATAACCCTAATAGGTTACATATAAGTATCTGTGATCATGTGTATCTACAAATGTAAAACAAACTAAGATTTCAACATGAATGAACCCTCGGGTAATGGACTGAAGAACAAAATCAACTAAGGATTACCCATGATGCTTAAATGTGATTACTTAATACATTACTTACGTAAGTAGCACTTTAACACAAATGTTACGACTTATTCCAGTTATTTGTGAATTTTTCTGACATTTTCTCAATTTGAAACAATACTCTTCACGGCTTGTCACAATCAATACCCATCTGACTATGATCTTTAATCTGTTCTTTTTTGTTATACAATGACTGTGACTTTTAATTGGTTACAATTTAATGATATGTTACTAATGAATGTGATAATACAATCTGTATCTGTTTTAAGATGTCATCTCAAGTGTACTGATCAATATAGACTTGAGACAATGCCCTGCTACAGTACAAAAGAATCTAGAGTTGACCACTGACTGGGTTGTTACAGAAGTATTTTCACCTTAATTACTTTACAGAAAATTTTAGTCCATCCATACAAAATTTAGCCTAACCCAAACCTATTAATTAAAGTTTTCAAATTAAAAAACTATTTTTAGCATGGTTTTATTAAATATTAAAATGTCTCTTCTCGGAATTGCAGGAGGAAAAAAAATATTTTCCAAACAAAAACCACATTTTCTAACATACCTACCTAAATTGTGTTACACAAGGAAACAATACATATTTAATATTCATACATTGTCAACAAATGTTTAATTTATTTGTACTAGCCTTAGAAACAGGTAAAAATGCAAGAGTCTCCTTAGAAACATGAATGAAAAGTATTTCTCTACCGTTGTCAGTGAGTTCAAATCAACTTTTCTGACATGTGCAAATACAGTTTTTATCCTATATCAATAAAATATATTTTGTACTGAAAAAAAGCATGAAAAAAGTACTCTAAATGATTTATAGGTTGATAATGGGGCATGTATTAGAGTAACAACGTGACATTGTATGAGACCCCATCTCCTGAATCGGAACAGACTACTAAATATCATTGTAAGTGAAGACTAAGGTACCAGCAGACTTCACCAAATATAATGATTGCAGGATAAAAACTGTTTTGTATTACAACAGATACAAATATACTAAGTGTACATTTAATTCAAACAAACAAACATTTAATTCTATATTAAACTTTCTTGTAAAAGATAAATAGTGATCACCTTACAGGAAGTACTTTAAGGTATACTATAGAATATAGACATGTGTTTACTGTATACATATTTACCTTACAGGAAGTACTTTAAGGTATACTATAGAATATAGACATGTGTTTACTGTATACATATTTACTTTACAGGAAGTACTTTAAGGTATACTATAGAATATAGACATGTGTTTACTGTATAGTGTTTACTGTATACATATTTACCTTACAGGAAGTACTTTAAGGTATACTATAGAATATAGACATGTGTTTACTGTATACATATTTCTCCAATATAATTAAAATTATATCTTTCACTTGCTCCCCCTTTTGTTATTGTGGCTGTGTCATATAGACAATAACAAAAAAAGGAGGGGGGGGGAGTAAGTGAAAGATTTAATTTAAATTAGATTGATATTGTTTTAACTATTGGTCAAGACTTGCCTTAAATGCATGTATAGAAAAATGCCTATATAGACCTATGTACTATTTAGACTTGTAGTAGTGAAAAAAAGAAGACTTCTTCATGGAATTCCATAACATATTATACATATTATACTTAGCCTCAGTCAGATGACCGGGTCAGATTGAGCTAGTATGATGTAACAAAATTAGTTGGCAGACACTGTGTCCTAAAGTACATTGAATTATATGTACTTGTTTAGTTATATAAAAAAGACAAAAACTGAGAAACTGTTATGGTTTTTTGAAATTCACAGATTTCTATACAGTATTTGACTAATAAAGGGAAAACTTAAAATATAAGTATCCATGGAAATAAAAACTGAATATTTATATTATTTATTATTTATATGAATACAATATTGTTATAAAATTTCCAATTATTGGTTTTCAAAAAATGATTACAACATAAATCTTTAACCTGGAATGAAAAAATTGCAATAAATACATATAAATCAATTCTATAAATGTTTAATTCATAAAAAACAGAATTCAATATCAATAAAGAACCCAATTTTTATACTAATATTTTTGTGTGTATATCTGTGGTATTGACATTATCAGAATATCAATATTGTTGGAAATAAAAGCAAAGAAAATTAATAGATCTACAATATGCAATAATCAATTTTAAAAACAAACAATTAATGTCTTAGATAATAATCAGCAGGTGCTTGTTATCTGGAGAATTCTTACCTTCTATAACTGACTATACCATCTCTCAGATGTCACTGATGCTATGCAATCAGTAAGCCAAAGTTGTTGCAACAATTGGTAGATTCCATTATAATAGGAGGGTAGAATAAGATGAAGTAGAGTGTATTGATTTAAGTAGGGACTGATAATTATTTAATTACACCAACTGTATGTCTTTGTCATCTGTCATGGATAGTGATAAAAGATCACCTAAAATATCAATAATTTATTTTACAACTGAATTCATTCACAATTTATTTTCTATGATACATTAGAGTGAAATCAAATTTATAAATATCAAGTTTAGTTTCGTTTTTAGTTTTCTGTATTATGAATTTTACAAAACATTCATTGTAAAATAAATTATTGATATTTTAGGTTTTCTGACAGCAAAAGAATATTCAGAAATTTTAGCAAAAGAATATTAAAAAAATTTCCTAAAATTTTTTTTTAGAATTTTCATGAAGATTTCTGCTAACCTTGACATAAGTGCATAACCTACCAAGACTAATTTCCAATTGAAATGTTATCAGAAAATTTTGATGTTGAATCATCATAAAAAAATTTAATTATGAAACAGTTTCCGTATTAATTAAATTATTTCCTGGTGATAATTAAACACAATACATGTACTAAAATGAATTACCAATGATATGTAATTACTGAATACATTATAAAACCAGCATGAAGAATGAAGAGTGCAGATCTAAAAATGATACCAGCCAGGGACAGTCTATACTACTATTAGTATAGACTGTCCCTGTACCAGCTAAATATATTTTAAGTTGTTCAGTGAGTTGTTGTAAGAGTCATTCTATTTTTTTGGGCCATATTTATAAGACAATACTCATAGAAAGCCTGCCTTTCTTTCATCTGTGATATGATATTGTGTACAATCGGCTTATTTTCATGTTGGTTTGTGTCATCTTTCTATAGTGTTTCTGGTTTTTCTCATTCAGTAAAACATTTAAGAAATAATTCACGGAGGCTGTGGTTTATCATTGTTTTACCACGGGGTGACCATTTATGTCGTATTATTTTAACAACATAAATGGTCATCCCGTGGTAAAACAATGATAAATCACAGCCTCCGTGAATTATTTCTATTCTAATAAGACAATTAGAGTACATTTAGAATATTTTCGTACCTATAGAAAACATCATTTCCGCCATAAACTGGCTGTTCCGTCAATGTAACACACAATATATTGCAACGGATAATTATAGCGTGTGTCGCTATTTATAAGATTTATACATCATATGCAATAGCTTTCCGGTGGGAGTTAAAGTTTTTTAATTGGAACAGCCATTTAAAACCCACCCTTTTCAGCGCGTGTTGCTCATAGATAAATCATTTTTTTACCACAGTTGTGGTCTCAAAGCCTTTAAAGCACATCATATTAGAATAAAGGATGTACCATTGGATATAAATATACATTACATACATTATGTGTAGGTACCTGTATCACGTCGAGACAGTTGTGTACATTTGTATGACTACGAGACACGTAGCGTCGAGTTGTGTTGCAGAATGTATGTAATAAGTTTATCTAAAATTAAGAAGTATACAAAGAACAGAACAAAACTGAATCTAAAACTTGTAAATTTAACATTCACTGAGCATTTGTTTACAAAATATAGATTTTGAATCGTTCAACATTTATCTGAAAATATCTTGGGTCAAAAAATTTCTAGCTCACCAAAAACAAGACTGGCAATCCATCCTACAAGTTGAATTGAATCAGTTTGATGGTGCAAGGGTATTTACTTTGCAACAGGAAAAACTACAAGAAATTGTGTTATGTAAAAAATCTTTTTTGGAAAGATATACTTTTTCCCTATATATCATAAAGCCATGCACAAAGTTATGTATCAACGACATTCTGTATTTAGATATTATAAACTTCATACCTTTAGCCAAATTTTTTATCTATAAAAACTGGAAAAATTAAGGTGTCCAGTTTTTAAAAGACTGTAGCTTGTCATAAAAAGAACTTTTATAGTTTAACAAATTAAGGAAAAACTAAACTTGAACAACTTCTTGCGTTACTACACTGTTATCCAGTATATTATAGGATTAAACACTGGGTTTTAGGAAATTATCAATGTTTAAACTACGGTGACTCACTCACAAACTAAATAAAGTCTGAAGACTTTATGTCAAGTTTGTGAGGATGTCGCTGGAGTTTACACATTGATAATCCGAAGAACTTTATTTCAAGTTTGTGATGGAGTCGCCTGAGTTTACACATTGATAATTTCCTAAAACCCAGTGTTTAATCCTTATAATTCTTTGAAATAATCGTGGCAATTTTTAAAACAGCAAAAACAGTTACAGAAACCCATCTAGACCTCAAAACGTACCTAGGCCGGAAAGCGTAGGGATATGCAAAATGTAGTACCAAAGAAATCATGGTTCTGTATATTGATAGGAAAAACACAAAATGAAAGTAGTCTGCTAAGAGGAAATATCAATATATATAAATTATCTGAGAAGACACAATTTAAGTGTTTTTATCCAATCGAAGCACTTACAGCATGAATAGAATTATAAAATCATATTATTACACCTCACCTTGTCTGCTACAGTCTCTGTAAGCTTCATGACAGCTACAAGTCCTGCTAGTTCTTTAGGAGTTATCCCCCTTATATGAGGTGCTCTCTGTGAGACATCAGCAGAAGTTGGCATCTCACGTCTCAAACTAGCATAGTACTGATTCAGGGAGACGAAAATGTGATTCAAGGAAATAGAACTTGAAGGACCACCTATAAATATAGAAATATGTTTACATCTCAAATGTTTTTAGACAAATTATTTACTACAAATCACTTATATCAAAAGGACATTAAGAAATCATATGCCAATACAATAAACACAAATTTACATTAAAACAGTTGTAATTAAATGGCTCAGGTGTGTGTGTAAATCAATCTAATTTGTGTATAAAGGGAAACAACTCCATGAATAATTTCTTTCTTTTCCAATCACATTGTTGATGTAGGAACCAAGCCTTATCAATAAAGACTTGTAGAATTACATTGGTGCCTTAAAAAGTTAACTTAGTGATGAATCTGACTTTTGGCTTTAACACTGTATCACCAGGATGACCAATATTTGTATGTTTGTTTGTTTAAATTGGGTTTTATGCAAGTTTAATTTGCCTCCTTTACAGAAGCTATGGATATAGAAGACAACACCTTTTTTTCAGTTCAAGTCATGATATAAAAATAAATATTATTCTTCAATAAATCTTTCCGAGAAAAAAAATAACTGCTACAACAGATCACAAAATACTTATACAGAAAAGGTTAGTTCACTTCTTTACCATAGTATAAAAGGTGATGTTGACAAACAGGAAATATTAGTTACTTTGAATGTTGTTAAACCCCACTTTCAGCTATATCAAGACATCCACTTTTTATTGGTGGAGGAATCAGAAGTACCAGAAGAACCCACCCCCACCTACCAAAAGGTAGGAAAAGTGCCAATCCTTGTCAATCAAGATTGGAGTCGAACCCTCAGCCCATAGTGGGACTCCAACCAGCAATTTCCATGTTGACAGATCACGCGATCAATAGTAGACGAGCTACATTAACCACACAGCCAAAGAGGCCCCTTAACCAGAAATGTGACTATGACACATATTAAAAAAACACCAGACAATGGATAGGGACCCCTAGGTATCAACACCTATGCCAACAACCCAGAGAACCACCCCCCCCCCCCCCCCACCAAATTCAGTAGGAAAACTGGCAATCCTTGTCAATTAAGATTGGAGTCCAGAACACCCTGCCCACAGTGAGACTCGAACCTTCAATCCATGTGTTGACAGACCATGTGATCAATAGTACACGAACTACCTTAACCACTCGGCCACCAAAATTAAAAGACAGATAGTACTAAATAATGCAATAAATAATGTGGGCGATTGTCTTTGGAAAGAACATTGTCTTTCTTTTAGAATTTTCTTAAAAACTTTTTTTAATTCCAATGTATCACTTTAGATTTTTTTTGTTTTTCATGTGTATCACACTGAATAAATATTTGTTTGTCTTATACTACCTATCTGTAACTCTTTAACAAAAACATGATTTCAAGTACAAATAAATGTTTTCAAGTTTTAATTTGTCAACTATCATTAGACCTTTAAATATGTGTAACACTGATATAAATAACTTATCTTAAAATAATTTACCTGTACAAAAACAAGGAAGTATAAAGGGCAGATCGACATATTTGAAAAACTCACAATGGCACTCTCAAGGTCCATACAAAAAGGACAAGTTCCTAAAGTGTGTGATTTGTGTGAATCTGACATCACAATAAAATGGAAATGTGTCAACTGTAATCTACTTATGTGCAGTAAGTGTAGAGAAAAGGTTCATGATAAATTTCAATCTGCAGACAAACATAAGATAATAGACATCAAGGAGGTGGGTAAACATTCACAGGAATTGGACTTGAATAATATTAAGTGTGAAGGTCATGAAGGACAAACTTGTGTGATGTTCTGCAAGTCATGTGATCAGCTCGTCTGTCCTCAGTGTATTGCCAAAGAACACCATGGCCATAGATTTTCGGAGATAAGTGAAGGGTATAAAATTCAAATTGATAACGTGAAGGGAATACAACAACAAATAAAAAGTCAGATAGAAGAGCTGACTAATGGAGAATCAAAAATCGAGTTATTAAGAAAAAATGAAAGTTTGAAATACACTGAAACCAGGAATCTAATACATGCTCAAAATGCTGCTTTGAAAAGAGAAGTTGACAAGTATACTGAAAAACTTATCAAAGAATTAGATATGACATGGGAAGCTTTACACAATTCCATAGATGAAGAGGAAAATAAAGTTACAGCAATGAAGACCAGAAAGGAGGATCAAAGTAAACAAGTAGAGGACATAATTAACTCCCATGATGCAGATCAAGTCTTTAAAGGAAGTAAAACAATGGGGAAACTCATAAATGAAGCTGTGGAACCAGTTAAGCTGAACTTCACTACCATGCTAAAATTCTTACCAGGGGAGATAAAAGAAGAGAATTTTGGGTCATTACATAATATATCAAAAGATTTGGTACTAAAAATTCATCAGCAGTTTACAACTGATTTAAATGGAATTGGTTATCTCTCAACATGCCCTGATAATTCCACCTGGATAGGTAATTATACTCAAAAGGTAATACAAAGAGTAAAACCAGAAGGAAGTAATCTGAAGGTGATGTCTAACTTTAATGTGGAGATCTATGGTATGGCAGTAACTCCATCTAATGACCTCCTACTGGCTACTGGGGGACCAAGGTTACAACAGGTCAGTGGCAGCAGTGGACAGGTCTCAGACTCTGTATACAGTGTAGATCCTTTAACTCCTACAGCTGTCCATGTCACTAGTGATTCCAAAGTCATGGTAGGAGCTGGTGGTTCTGGCAGAAGGGTAGTAATCAGGATGAATAAAGAAGGTAAAGATGAGAGGACTTATGAACATGATAGAAACAAACAACCAATATTTACTTATGTTAGACACATTACTACTACTTCTGTTGGTAAAATATTTGTGGTAGACCAGTTATCAGAGGATGGTAGAGGTAGAGTAGTGGTTCTAGGACAGGATGGTGATGTCATCAATAACTACACAGGACATCCAACGATCAACAGTGATGACAAACCATTCAAACCAATGCATGCTGTGACAACTCCATTAGACAACATCATTTTAACTGAACTAAACATTTACACCCTCCATATCCTTAACAGGGTAGGACACATCATTACATACTATAATACTAAGAATATTGGAATACTATGTCCATATTCCCTCAGCTTTACCAGGTCAGGTCACCTGTATATAGGATGTAGTAGAACAGTAGACAGTACAGACATGGGCAAGTTATATAAAGTGGATATATCTAAGATATAGGGACCAGTAACTGATAACAGACAATCTATAAACAGGTATGGTGTTCTCTACATATCATTTATCTTACCTACTGTCTGATACACAAAACTTTATTGATTATCTGTATGTATCAAAAGTAAGTCTGTAATTTCAGGATAATCTTAAGAATCTGTACAGTAGTAAGTATAATAGGTTCTATCATGAGTGAAAGATCACACGGACTTCCCAAAAACGTATGAAAGTACCTATTTCTCCCGTAAACCAACAACTTTCACATCGCTATAACTTATAGACTCTACATTGTTTCAGACTCCATTGTCTCTGACGTCCAATCAGCATGCTGGAAACAAGAACGTTGTTATGCTTCCATGACAACGATCTTGTTTTTGGCGTTTTTATTGGATGACACAGCAAGTACAGATGTGTGCGCGTGAGCTCATCTGTACTGGGACATCTGTACCAGAAATCGGCCATTTACGGAAGAATTAATGCATCTTTAGCAAATACACATCAACTTAGACAACAATTATTAGGCAATAAGTTTTGATAGGGTGCATTTTGATGATGGGGCATTTTGACTCGAATTCAGGTTAAAGTCAAATATACTCTGCCTACAGTACGGCTTGAACCCCAACCTAAGTGTAGACATGCATGTGATCAATAGTAGATGACTAACTACCTTAACCAATCTTCCACTGAAGCCCCTGGTAAGTGTAATGACCATAGAGATAGCAAACTAAACAGAATGTAATGTTTTTTAAATATCATTTAATTTTATTTACAGCCATGAAAAGGGTTTTGGTGAGAATTAGAAGTAGACAGAGAAGAAGATGTGAAAAACATGCAACATTAACATACATGTTATAAACTTTGTATAAGATTCAAGATTAAGGTCAAGTACTCTTATGTCCAAAAAGCAGGTTTTTATTTTTATATATCACATGAGCGTAGCAGCCGGTACAGCAGGTACGGCTTCTGCTGTACCAATAACTTTTGCAGGTATGGCATGAAGTACCAATAATTTTCAGAAATAAAAAAAAATGTTTATATTTTTCTATTTTTATTGGCGTCTTTTGACTCTCCTCTCATCTCAAATACATAGGCATAGCAGCTGGTACGGCAGGTACGGCTTCTGCCGTACCAATATCAAATGCAGGTATGGCTTACGGCAGGTACGGCTTCTGCCATACCAATATCAAATGCAGGTATGGCTTACGCTGTACCAATATTAAATTCGATGCTACACCTCTTTAATCATATTTTAGAAGCATCTACAGGATATGTTATATATTTCATTTAACAGATAAAATCAATCACATATATTTTTATAGAAGTATCTATATATAAAGTTCATGTATATTATTGGTATTTCAGAATAATACATTTTTATTTGTTTTATTGACTGTATTAAATTGTATCAATTGGCCATTTTGGGAGTTATATTTAATTATGATGTTTATATATAGAACTCTTTGTGTTTGACTTTTTGTCTCTGTTTATATATAGAATGTAAGGGTTTTACATTTCATAGTCTGTTTCTTATCCACAGTTTTCTTTTCATTACCTTAATTTTGTATTGTTACCTTATGTACAGACATTTTGTATAAGACATTATGCTTGCCCAGTTCACTCTGGCACACTTAACCCATTTTTATTAAGTTATCCCGTTACAAAAAAGCTTGTGGGCAGATAAAACCATAAAAGATAACCATATTACAATGAAAGTTGTTCCAACATGGTCAGTGATGAATATTGACAATTGGATGACTTCAAAAATGAGTTATTTCTCCTTCTTTATTTGAAGTTGATAATTTTAAGTGTCACATATTTTAATGGGCAATTTATAAAATTTTTTTAACTTGGATCAATGACATTTATTGTTAATACCTAGATATCTCAGGTACTATAATTGTTTTCTTGTCTGCAGATATCCTCCTTATCAATAAGAGATACAAAACTGAACGTATTCATGCGTCATATATACTGAATAACCGAATTATCTTACATGTACTTAGATCAATAAATTTTTTTGTTAATATCCATATCTAACTAAAAAAGATGTTACTAGAAAAGAGTTCACATAGGATCTTCACTATTGTTCATTGTTGACCTTCAGCATGGTAATGGCCAAAGATTAAAAGGTAATTTTTTTTTACATTTTCCCTATTTATAATAAAATCAAAAGATCATTGATCAAGGTCATTTATGGCCTTTAATATCATAGTTTATACAATTTAACAAGATATATGATTGTATGATTGTTTATTTCCTTTAAATTTTTATATTGATTTACTATATTTAAATATAAAGAAGGTCAAGGTCATGGTATTTTCCTATTTTAACTGACATCTGAAAAGTATTTCTTTCAAATCTGTTAATTTCTAAAGACAAATTACTAAAATTGTTTTGAGCTTTAATTTTCAATGTAATTTTATGCAGTAGGTTTTTTAGTTGCATCAAGGGGAAAGTGTATTAATTGTTCATTAGAAAGATTGAGCTTATATTTAATTATAGAATCTACTGTTTTATGAAAAACAATTTAATTTAACTATATAGTTGTATTGTTTATTTAAATAAAATGTATTTTTTATTTAAATCAATGTATTTTTTATTTAAATCGAAGTATTTTGCTTCTAACAATAGTACTGTACACAAAGCAGCATTTCATGTTCATTTTTTTATGTTATTATACAGATTTTAAATCTTACTAATTGCAGATTTGGGAGCTAACAATAAAACGAGAGGCTCCCAGGCAGCCTGTATCGCTCACCTGAACCTGAAACCAAACAACTCTTTTTTATCCAGCTTTTCTTTGCTATAAGGAATTGCCCAACACTTCTGCAAAAGTCATTAATTTTGACCTTTTAAGGGAAATATTTTCTCTAAGGAGGAGCTTTTGATGCTTAGAGGGAGAAAGGAGGTTCACTTCAAATTTGCTGCACCTGTTATACTTTTTTAACTATCAGTCGAAAACTCTCTTGACCCCCCCCCCCCCCCACCCCCCGCCCATTTTCTATTTTAAGCCAACGTAGCTATGTAGGTAGTCAGGTGTCATGATTTGCACAATTTTGGTAGAGGACGTGCTAAAGATGATGTGTGCAATGTTTCAAAGCAGTCCTTAAATGGGTTAAAGTGGAGAAGATTTTTTAAAATCAAGTAAAATTGATTAAAAAAATGTTCAAGGAGAATAACTCTTAAACAGTTCATCAGACTATCTTAACCCTAAAGTCATTTTTGTAGCCCTCATAGAACAGAACAATTAAGCAATGCTAACTTTTTCTCTAGTTCTAATAATTTTCAAGATTTTGAGGCAAAAATGTCAAAAATAATCAATTTTGACAATCAAAGGGCAATAACTCCTATAAGGGGTCATCATACAACTTCAACCCAATGGAGTGTTTCCTAGAGCTTTTGATGCAGATGAAGGCATGTCTCTTCGGTTTTCCTGTATCTTTTACACTTTTTAAATATAAGCCAAAAACTGTATTTTACCCCCCCCCCCCCTTCCATTCTATTTTTAGCTATGGCGGCCATGTTGGTTAATCTGCAGCCATGGTTGGTGCAAACTTGATTGAGGACATTTGATGGATGATGTGTACAAAGTTTCAAAGCAGTACTTTCAGTGGTTTCAGAGGAGAAGATTTTAAAAAATCAATTAAAACCTATTAAAATAAACAGTTCAAGGGGAATAACTCTTAAACGGTTAATCAGACAATCTTGACTCTAAGCCAATTTTGTAGCCCTTATAGAGCAGAACAATTAAGCAATGCTAACTTTTTCTCTAGTTCTAATAATTTTCAAGATTTTGAGGCAAAAATGGCAAAAATCATCAATTTCGACAATTAAAGGGCAATAACTCCTACAAGGAGTCGTCATACAACTTTGACCCAATGGAGTGTTTTGTAGAGCTTTTGATGCTGAAGAAGGAAAGTCTCTTTGGTTTTCCTGTATCTGTTATACTTTTTGAACTATAAGCCAAAAACGGTATTTTGACTCCCCGGTTCTATTTTTAGCCATGGCAGCCATGTTGGTTGGTCTGAGGCCATGATTTGTACAAACTTGGCAGAGGACATTTTACTGATGATGTGTGCAAAGTTTCAAATCAATCCCTTCAGTGGTTTTGGAGGAGAAGATTTTTAAAGAAAAGTTAATGACGACAACGACGACGACGACAACGACGACGACGACAGACGACGACGGACGCCAAGTGATGGCAATAGCTCAATAGCTTCGGGTCAGGTGAGCTAAAAATTAAATAGAAACCTACAAATTAAAATTTTAATATGACATCTACCGAACATGAAATCTGATGGCACAGAACTACATTTTTTATATTGTCATTCATTGTTGCCGATAATAAAACCACATAATATTAAAGGTTTGTTCACCTATGAGCATAATTAACACTTTATTATCAAAAATAACTCCTCATATGTGTTGAAAGTCTGCTTCCTCCCCTAATAAAAACTACATGAAAATGATATACAGTCAAACCTGTCTTAGCGACCCCCTCAATATAAAAATGGTTTTATTATGTGTTCTCATAATATAAACAGAATATCTAATAAGTTTGATGAAATTAAGCATAATCTTTTAGATGCTAAAAATCCACCCCACATTATAGGGTTTTGTGAAACCTTTCTTGATAATTCAACAACTGACAATGAGATTGAAATTCAAAATTACTCATTAATTAGGAAAGATAGGGTCACCCATGGTGGAGGGTTATTAATATATTTTTCAAATAATGTAAACTGTAGGAGATTAGAAGAATTGAAATATGATCTTGAAACTGTATGGATGGAGGTGAAACCAGATCACAAAAAATCTTTTCTGTTTGTTTTGTGTATCGCCCCCCACAGTCATTAACAGAATGGTTTGATAAATTTGAATATGAATTGTTAAATGCAATGCAAATTAATACTGATATAATTCTTATGGGAGATTTTAATCTTGATTTTTTAACTCCAAATAAAATATCTCCAAAATGGATTAGTATCTTAGAAACA
Organism: Limnoperna fortunei; assembly: GCA_944474755.1. Classification (NCBI taxonomy): domain Eukaryota; kingdom Metazoa; phylum Mollusca; class Bivalvia; order Mytilida; family Modiolidae; genus Limnoperna; species Limnoperna fortunei. The sequence continues at coordinate 5,987,686 of OX104118.1, read as the reverse complement.
CTTAATTTTCATCAAATTATCCAAGAACCAACTAGAATAACAGAAAATTCTAAAACTTTAATAGACCATATATATGTTAGAAACAGAGATAAAATAGAACAAATAAATGTCCTAAAATACAGCTTAAGTGATCACTACCCTGTAAGTATTATTAGAAATGATAAAATTACTACAAGAAAACATTCTCACACCACTGTTACACTTAGAAATTTAAGAAAATTTGATGAATATTCTTTCTTAAATGATTTAACTACTGCACCCTTCTATGAAGTTGAAATGGAGTGTGATCCAGAGAAATGTATTGAAATATGGTATACTATTTTCAACACTATTATAAATAAACATGCCCCACTGATCACTAAGAGAATAAAGAGAGAAAAACAACCTAAATGGTATAATGAAGAAATTAGTAATGCTAGAAAAATGAGGGAAAAATATCATGCTCTTAGGTCCTGGTCAAATTATAGATTTTGGAGAAACAAAACAATTAAACTCACAAATGATGCTAAAAAATTGTATTACAACAACATGGTAAATGATTCTAAAGATCCAAAAATCTTGTGGAGCTGCATTCAAAGTCTTACTCCTACACCAAATACAACACCATACAAATTAAAAATTGAAGATGACAAACATGTTACTGACACAAAAGAAATTGTTACCATATTTAATAAGTTTTTTACTACATGTGTAGACAAATTGAGAGAAACTGACTCTGATTCCTCATGCACTGATTTTATCAAGCTAAGAGAATTTGTAATGGATAAATTAGCACAACCATTTTCAATTCCCTACATACAGGTACCTGATTTACTACTGAGTATAAATAAACTTAATGTAAATAAATCAGCAGGATCTGATTGTATTGGTCCAAAGTTACTCAAAGTAAGTGCATTATTTATTGTGTCTTCTTTAACTTATATATTCAATAAAATCATTGAAAAGGGTATTTTTCCTGATATTTTAAAAAATGCAAAAGTATCACCAATATTTAAATCAGGAGATAAAGATTTAACTTCAAACTATAGGCCAATTTCAGTTCTCCCCACTTTAACAAAACTTATTGAACACCATGTTCAAAAAAATTTCTACAGTTATTTGTCAAATTTAAATTTACTTCATCCAGCACAATCAGGATTTAGACCAAATCATTCATGCCAAACTGCTCTAACTAATATTATTGATCATTTTCTTGAACAAATGAATGAAGGGAACATAAACATTGCAATCCTTCTGGACCTAAGAAAAGCTTTTGATGTAGTTGACCATGATATATTATGCAAAAAATTAAATATATATGGATGTAATACAAAAACAGTTGAATTTTTCAGGTCATATTTGAACAATCGAACACAACAAGTCCAAATAGGAAATATAAAATCTGATCCAATGAAAATCAAGTATGGTGTCCCCCAAGGTTCAATACTTGGACCTCTTCTCTTTATATTATATATTAATGATTTTCCCCTTCATGTTAAATATTCCCTTACTGATCTATATGCAGATGACTCAACAATTCATTTGTCTGGTAAAAATGTAGATGTTCTGCAACCCAAAATTCAAGAAGACATAGTTGAAATTGAAAAATGGTGTCAAGAAAATAAAATGTTTATAAATTGTAGTAAAACAAAGTGTATGGTTATTGGAACTAAGCAAAAGCTTGTTACACAAAATAAAAATTTCAATCTCTGTCTAAAATCAATACCATTGGAGATTTCAAATTGTGAAAAAATTTTAGGAATTAAAATTGACTCTAATCTACACTGGACTGAACAAGTTGACAGTGTATGTTCAAAAATTTCAAGTCGAATCTATTTGTTGTCAAAGATTAAAAGGCATCTAACTCTCGATTCAATGAAACTGTTTTATAATGGTTATATTTTGCCTTTAATTGACTATTGTATCACTATTTGGGGAAATTGTAGTGCAGTCAACTTGAATCGTATTGCAAAACTCCAAAAAAGAGTTGTCAGACTTATTTTAGATGCTGACTTTTTAGCCCCATCTGCTCCTCTTTTCAAAAAATTAGAATTTTTGACAGTTGAAAATAGAATTCTGTATCATAAATGTATTTTAGTTCATAAATGTATTAATAATGAAGCCCCACAATATCTTACAAGAAAGATAAATTACATCTCTAATGAAAATCCTTATCAATTACGAAATGCAACAAATGGAGATTTGTGTATTCCAAAACCAAAAACAGAACTTTTTAAACAATCTTCTGGACCTTTTCTCTGGAATAGACTTCCAATCACTGTACGTTCCTGTAAATCTCTAGATACTTTTAAGATTAAATTAAAATCATTTTTATTGAATACACAAAATCAAGAGATAATTTAGACAATTTATAATGTTATATTTTGTATACAATATGGACCTTAACATTTACATGTTTAATGTTTCTTGTTCATCTGTTTTAATGATATGTGTTTGTATGCTTCATTATCTTAAATGTATTGTGAACTTTCATTTTATATATATTTTTTTATGTAACTTTGTATGATGAACTTTATGAGGGCCTCAGGGAAGATTAGTTTTTAACTAACTGAGTTACCCTCTTTAAATAAAGCATTTATTATTATATATTATTATTATTATTATAACAATATACATATATTTAACAATAATTATTCCTCCCCAGCATTTTTCCATTCATTTTACCTTTATAAAACGACTCCCTGTCTTATGTGACTAACCACTGAGAAAACCTGTCTTAAACAACTATCAAGACTGTTAAAGTAATTAAACAATAAATAAAAACTGTCTGACGAAAAGAAGATTCGTAGACCATTGTCAATTATCAAGCGTCTTCGAGACCTTAAACTAATGTTTGAAGCGATCAAAATCTTTTTATCTTAAAAGCAAAGTTCGGATTGCCATGTAAATTTGAATAGTCATCAGTGTCATGAACCCTCAGTGTCGTTATTTGATTTTGTTGTTTCTCAAAACATCGTGCTTATTTTAAGTTCACGCCATTTTGTTTTACAATGGACAATAATCAATACAAACGGGTGTACAGCGGTTATAAAAACAAATTGCACTTTTTGCATAGAGAGTATTGTTGAAACACAAGAAAACCAGTACAACCTGTAAAAAGAAAAATACAATAACTGAATGGGGAATAAAGTTAACCTTCCTTAATACAATCGGAAATCAAAACGCTCATAATTTTTGTATATTTCATTATAACATAAAATAAATGCCATATTTTACTTTTTACACAATAAAACAAACAATAAAGTTCTATAATTCACTCTTTCACAAGCTGACAACATGACTGTGTTGACTGGTATGCAAACATCATGACCTCTGTATAAAGACCCCTTGTCTTATGTGACCTTTTTTTACAATTTCCCTTCAAAGGTGGCTCAAGACAGGTTTGACTGTAGTTGAAAAATTGCTAAAGATGGTGCACAAGAATTAATTGTTCAGGCCATAGAGTCAAACCTGTCTTAAGCGAAATTTGAAGGGAAATTGTAAAAATAGTCATATAAAACAGGGGGTCTTTATACACAGGTAATGGTGTTTGCATACCAATCAACACATTCATGTTGTCAGCATGTGAAAGAGTGAATTGTAGACCTGTATTGTTTGTTTTATTAAGTAAACAGTAAAATTTGACATTTATTTTATATATATAACGCAAGTACAAAATATAAAAAAATAATGAGTGTTTTGATATCCGATTGTATTACCGCAGGTTAACTTTATTCCCCAATGTAGTTGTTGCATTTTTCTTTGTACTGGTTTACTGGTTTCCTTGTGTTTTAACAAAACGCTCTATGTAGAAAGTGAAATTCGGTTTAGAACCAGTGTACACTGGTTTCGTATTGATTATTTCCCTTTGTAAAACAAAATGCCATGATTATACAATAAACACTATGTTATGAGAAACATCACCATTTCCAACCTGAATGGCAACAAAATGGAATAACGACATTGACGACTATTCAAATTTTACAAGGCAATCTGAACTTCGATTCTAAGATAATAAAACAGTTTTTGATCACTTTAAACTTAAGTTTTCAGTTTCGCAGAAGCTTGATATTTGACAACATTGCCAATGGTCTACAAATCTTCTATTTGTCAGACAGGGTTTATTTATTGTTTAATGACTTTAACAGACCCGATAGTCGTTTTAGACAGGTTTTCTTGGTCAAAACGAATGGAAAACACGGTCGTTAGTCTCGTAAGACAGGGAGTCGTTATATGAAGGTAAAATGAATGGGAAAATGCTCGGGAGGAATAAATACGGTCGCATAACACAGGAAGTGGTTATATGGAGGGAGTCGCTCAGACAGGTTTGACTGTACAAATATCATCTGTAACAGTTGCTCATGGGGCATAACTCTTCACATTTTACAATGTACAATATGCATTATTACCATACCTCCAATATCCTGGGTCTGTTAGCCACCATGACATTACTCTGTACATTGGACAGTTCATTCATTAATACATTGTGTAACAGTCTAACATTACAATACACAGTATCATCTTCTGTCTTCGTCTCCGCTTTCTGAATATTCTGTTCTATCATGGCAGGGTCAAAGAATTCCAAAGACAAGTGTTCAGGATATAGTTGTACAAACTCCACAGAATCCAATAGATTAAGAATTTTTCTCCTCGTCTGCTGACCTGAAAAAAGGACATTTTTAAAACTTACATTGTAAGTTTATACAAAACCTTTGATGTTCAAATAACCCCCTTTTAAACTATAATAGAAGAAATAAGCATAACTTGCTGTGATTTTTTTATAAACAGCAGTTATACTAGATATCAGTGAGATGGTACCCATCTCTGTGGGCCCCGCCGACCTTGAGGTCAAGGTCAAAGGTCATCAACTATGGTATGCAACACATCGCCTTGACATTATCTACCCACATTCTTAATATCAAAAGCCTACATCAAAAGATAAAAAAGTTACAACTCGGACATGAATTTGTTATTCAGAAAGCAATAATGTGACCTTAAGGTTAAAGCTTAAGGTCAAAGGTCAACAACCACGGTATGAGACACATCACATTGATATTATCTACCCACATTCTTAATATCAAAAGCCCATCTCAAAAGATAAAAAAGTTACAGCCCGGACATGAATTTGTAATACAGAAAGCAATAATGTGACCTTAAAGTCAAAGTTCAAGGTCAAAGGTTATCAACCACGGTATGCGACACATCGCATTGATATTATCTACTTACATTCCAAATATCAAAAGCCTATCTCAAAAGATAACAAAGTAATACAGAAATGAATTTGTCATACAGAAAGCAATAATGTGACCTTAAGGTCAAAGTTCAAGGTCAAAGGTTATCAACCACGGCATGCGACACATCGCCTCGATATTATCTACCTACATTCCAAATATCAAAAGCCTACATCAAAAGATAAAAAAGTTACAGCCCTGACACAATTAGTTCGGACGGACAGACGCACGGACGGACAGACTGACCACTATAGGGTGTCCGCCACAAAGTGGCGGGGCCCTAATAACTGTTATTGTAAGATTCTTACTTTATATTGGCAGAGTTTTAAAGACCATTAACCAGGACCAATCGTGTCCTCCAGTAAGGTCCAATAAAAATTAAGAGAATGAACTCTTTCAACAAAAGAATTTACATAAATATGTGTCGCTCACCTGTGTCAGTAGCTGCCTAAGCAGAATGAGCATTTAAACATCAATCCAAGTAATAACAATAATACAAGTCATGATAACTCACAATTATTCAATCTTACAAATTAGAGAGCTGTTGTGTGGGACTGATTGGAATATCTTGTGTTTGGGTCATTAGTGGTGGGACGAAACTGTTGTGTTTAGACTTTTGGGTACATACAATCTTGTATGTTTGGACTACTGGGTACAGAAATCTTGTATGTTTGGACTATTGGGTCATTAGTGGTGGGACGAAACTGTTGTGTTTATACATTTTTTGGTACATAAAATCTTTTATGTTTGGACTACTGGGTACAGAAATCTTGTATGTTTGGACTATTGGGTACAGAAATATTGGATGTTTGGACTACTTGGTACAGAAATCTTGGATGTTTGGACCACTGGGTCAGTAATGTTGGGATGGAAAGGTTGCACATTTGGACTACTGGACTATTGGTTGTTTGGAGTATTGCATCATTGCTGATTGGACTGATATGTCCAGTGTTTGGACTATGTGGTCCTTAATGATGGGTTGCATAAATTCTATGTTTGGACTATTTGGTCATTACTGTTGAGACACAAATATCACATAGGAACGAAATGTTGAGTTTAAATACTGTGTCATTGATGGTGGGACTGATATGTCCAGTGTTTGGACTATGTGGTAATGACCACATAGTCCAAATACTTGACATATCAGTCCCACCAGTAATGACCACATAGTCCAAATACTGGACATATCAGTCCCACCAGTAATGACCACATAGTCCAAATACTGGACATATCAGTCCCACCAGTAATGACCACATAGTCCAAACACTTGACATATCAGTCCCACCAGTAATGACCACATAGTCCAAATACTGGACATATCAGTCCCACCAGTAATGACCACATAGTCCAAATACTGTACTGGTGGGACTGAAATGTCCAGTATTTGGACTATGTGGTCATTACTGGTGGGACTGATATGTCCAGTATTTGGACTATGTGGTCATTACTGGTGGGACTGATGTGTCCAGTATTTGGACTATGTGGTCATTACTGGTGGGACTGATATGTCCAGTATTTGGACTATGTGGTCATTACTGGTGGGACTGATATGTCAAGTGTTTGGACTATGTGGTCATTACTGGTGGGACTGATATGTCCAGTATTTGGACTATGTGGTCATTACTGGTGGGACTGATATGTCCAGTATTTGGACTATGTGGTCATTACTGGTGGGACTGATATGTCAAGTATTTGGACTATGTGGTCATTACTGGTGGGACTGATATGTCCAGTGTTTGGACTATGTGGTCATTACTGGTGGGACTGATATGTCAAGTGTTTGGACTATGTGGTCATTACTGGTGGGACTGATATGTCCAGTATTTGGACTATGTGGTCATTACTGGTGGGACTGATATGTCCAGTATTTGGACTATGTGGTCATTACTGGTGGGACTGATATGTCCAGTATTTGGACTATGTGGTCATTACTGGTGGGACTGATATGTCAAGTATTTGGACTATGTGGTCATTACTGGTGGGACTGATATGTCCAGTATTTGGACTATGTGGTCATTACTGGTAGGACTGATATGTCCAGTGTTTGGACTATGTGGTCATTACTGGTGGGACTGATATGTCAATTGTTTGGACTATGTGGTCATTACTGGTGGGACTGATATGTCCAGTATTTGGACTATGTGGTCATTACTGGTGGGACTGATATGTCCAGTATTTGGACTATGTGGTCATTACTGGTGGGACTGATATGTCCAGTATTTGGACTATGTGGTCATTACTGGTGGGACTGATATGTCCAGTATTTGGACTATGTGGTCATTACTGGTGGGACTGATATGTCAAGTGTTTGGACTATGTGGTCATTACTGGTGGGACTGATATGTCCAGTATTTGGACTATGTGGTCATTACTGGTGGGACTGATATGTCCAGTATTTGGACTATGTGGTCATTACTGGTGGGACTGATATGTCCAGTGTTTGGACTATGTGGTCATTACTGGTGGGACTGATATGTCCAGTATTTGGACTATGTGGTCATTACTGGTGGGACTGATATGTCCAGTGTTTGGACTATGTGGTCATTACTGGTGGGACTGATATGTCCAGTATTTGGACTATGTGATCATTACTGGTGGGACTGATATGTCAAGTATTTGGACTATGTGGTCATTACTGGTGGGACTGATATGTCCAGTGTTTGGACTATGTGGTCATTACTGGTGGGACTGATATGTCAAGTGTTTGGACTATGTGGTCATTACTGGTGGGACTGATATGTCCAGTATTTGGACTATGTGGTCATTACTGGTAGGACTGATATGTCCAGTGTTTGGACTATGTGGTCATTACTGGTGGGACTGATATGTCCAGTATTTGGACTATGTGGTCATTACTGGTAGGACTGATATGTCCAGTGTTTGGACTATGTGGTCATTACTGGTGGGACTGATATGTCAAGTGTTTGGACTATGTGGTCATTACTGGTGGGACTGATATGTCCAGTATTTGGACTATGTGGTCATTACTGGTGGGACTGATATGTCCAGTGTTTGGACTATGTGGTCATTACTGGTGGGACTGATATGTCAAGTGTTTGGACTATGTGGTCATTACTGGTGGGACTGATATGTCCAGTGTTTGGACTATGTGGTCATTACTGGTGGGACTGATATGTCCAGTGTTTGGACTATGTGGTCATTACTGGTGGGACTGATATGTCCAGTATTTGGACTATGTGGTCATTACTGGCAGGACTGATGTGTCCAGTGTTTGGACTATGTGGTCATTACTGGTGGGACTGATATGTCCAGTATTTGGACTATGTGGTCATTACTGGTGGGACTGATATGTCATGTCTGGATTATAAGGACACTAAAGTTGGAACGAAATGTTGTGTTTAAATACTGTGTCATTGATGGTGGGACTGAAATGTATAGCCATTGGACACTGGGTGATGAATGTAGGGACTAAAATGTTGTGTGTACCTCTGAGTTGACTTGTGGTCTGTGACTGGAACGAGGACTGGAAATATGTGGTGTCTGAAAACATGTCAAACCCTGTGTCCACCGTCTCATTGATACCTGGATGAACACCTGGAATTTATAATTGCAAGAACTGAAATAACTACACTAAATACAGTCAATAAATAAGAATAGAAAATGTGTTCTTTTCATGATCACTACATATCTTTAATGTCAAAATACCACCTTACATTAACTGAGTGTAAGTTGTTTAACATCAAGTCACATATTCTTCATATATAATATTGGCAAGCATGAGTTATGGTTTTGTAAAAATGCTAGACCAAAAGGCTGAGTTGGATTGTTTTACTCCTCTGAAACTACAATAACAGTAGTGATAATACCAGTCAGATGTCCCAGACACATGAACCTGCTTTGCTAATAATGTATCCTGTATTTAAGTCTAGTTGTAAACATTTTTTACACGGTAAGGTTTTGTCATTTGCAGCTTTAACAAGATTGTTCTGTGAGTATATATACATGTTTGTCAGCTTTAGCTGTAGTGCCATAGATTTTTGCTGTAGACAGGTTTAGCATTCACAGTTTTTGCTGTAAATGAATGGGTTAGACAAGTTCTATGTACCACTAACCAGGTTCTGTATCTGTATGGTCATCTAGTAACAGTTTCATCAACCTCTGTGTGTGTGAACTCTGATGATTTAATGATTTCATACGTAACTCAATAGCTACGGTCTTCAAAAGCCAGGATTGGTGATTGGTTGCTGAGATACCTACACCAAAGAAGAATACAGAGCTACATTCAGTGAAAAGACATTAATTTTTATCATATTCATGTAAGTTCAAAGAAGAAATGAATGAATACAAAAAATTCTACTTTTAATTAGTTGATCCTGCTGAACCATTAAAGTAATGGTGTCAGAAGGACACCTTACTTATCTTCTGAAATGGGATAATTCTGCACTAAAGAAAATATATGTGTTAATACATATTTTACTACAAATGAAATGAAATGACAGATATCAAGAAAGTAATCACAAATGATAGATATCAGATGGGAAAGTTACCACATAATAACATCATGATAGATTTCAGAATGGCGAGTTATCACAAAATAATTCTAATATGATTTGCATATTTAGAAATACGTTTATTTCATTGGTCGAGATTACTTCTGGGAGAGGTTTTCAGCGGAATTTATTTTTTGATCAATCAAGATGACTTAATTTATTTTTGGATAAATGACTATTTTTAGCGTAACCAACGTAAACAAAGATGGCGGCTTTCAATATCGAAAGTAACGATTTTAAAGAATTATAAGGATTAAACACCATTTTCAATGGATTTATCGGTATATCAACAAGACTAACTCACTCACAAACATATCACAAAAGTCCTTCGGACTTTTATTTGTTTGTGAGTGAGTTGGTATTGTTGATATACCGATAAATCTATTGAAAACGGTGTTTAATCCTATAATAACATGATTGATGTCAGACAGGCGAGTTATCACAAAATAAAATGATTGATGTCAGACTGGCAATTTATCACAAAATAACATGATAGATTTCAGACAGGCGAGTTACCACAAAAAAAAAGATAGATTTCAGACAGGCGAGTTATCACAAAATAACAAGATAGATTTCAGACAGGCAAGTTATCACATAATAACATAATTGACGTCAGACAGGCGAGTTATCACAAAATAACATGATAGATGTCAGACAGGTGAGTTATCACAAAATAACATGATAGATTTCAGACAGGCGAGTCAAAACAAAAATAACATGATTGATGTCAGACAGGCGAGTTATCACAAAATAACATGATAGATTTCAGACAGGCAAGTTACCACAAAGTAACATGATAGATGTCAGACAGGCAAGTTATCACATAATAACATAATTGATGTCAGACAGGCGAGTTATCACAAAATAACAGGATATATTTCAGACAGGCGAGTTAACACAAAATAACATGATAGATTTCAGACAGGCAAGTTATCACAAAATAACACGATTGATGTCAGACAGTCGAGTTATCACAAAATAACATGATTGATGTCACACAGGCGAGTTATCACAAAATAACATAATTGATGTCACACAGGCAAGTTATCACAAAATAACATGATAGATATCAGACAGGCAAGTTATCACATAATAACATAATTGATGTCAGACAGGTGAGTTATCATAAAAAAACATGATAGATTTCAGACAGGCGAGTTATCATAAAAAAACATGATAGATTTCAGACAGGCGAGTTATCACAAAATAACAGGATTGATGTCAAACAGACGAGTTATCACAAAATAACATGATTTATGTCAGACAGGCAGGTTATCTTATAATAACATGATTGATGTCAGACGGGCAGGTTATCTTATAATAACATGATTGATGTCAGACGGGCAGGTTATCTTATAATAACATGATTGATGTCAGACGGGCAGGTTATCTTATAATAACATGATTGATGTCAGACGGGCAGGTTATCTTATAATAACATGATTGATGTCAGACGGGCAGGTTATCTTATAATAACATGATTGATGTCAGACAGGCAGGTTATCTTATAATAACATGATTGATGTCAGACAGGCAGGTTATCTTATAATAACATGATTGATGTCAGACGGGCAGGTTATCTTATAATAACATGATTGATGTCAGACGGGCAGGTTATCTTATAATAACATGATTGATGTCAGACGGGCAGGTTATCTTATAATAACATGATTGATGTCAGACGGGCAGGTTATCTTATAATAACATGATTGATGTCAGACGGGCAGGTTATCTTATAATAACATGATTGATGTCAGACAGGCAGGTTATCTTATAATAACATGATTGATGTCAGACAGGCAGGTTATCTTATAATAACATGATTGATGTCAGACGGGCAGGTTATCTTATAATAACATGATTGATGTCAGACGGGCAGGTTATCTTATAATAACATGATTGATGTCAGACAGGCAAGTTATCACAAAATAACATGACAGATTTCAGTCAGTCAAGTTATCACAAAATACTCATTGATACCCAAGGAAACCAAATTTCTGATCAGTTTAAAATACTATGTGAACAGGAACAATTTTATAAAAAACTATACACCTCAAAGTCAATAAATACTGATGACAACCAGTTCTTTAATCATAACATCAAACTTAGTGAAGAGCAAAAACTACTTTGTGAGGGAAATTTATCTTTTAGGGAAATTGGGGAAGCCTTAAAACGGATGAAGAATGGAAAATCTCCTGGCTCAGATGGTTTTACCGTAGAATTCAAATTTTTTTGGAAATTAATTGGTCCTTTTGTCTTTCGGTCTCTGCAAAAAGGATACGAGTTGGGTCATTTCTCTGATTTTCAATACCAAGGCATTATTACATGTATACCTAAGGAAGGGAAAGATAGGAGATACATGGAAAATTGGCGACCTATCAGCCTCATGAACACTGATATTAAAATAGCATCTGCTGTTTTGGCTGCTAGAGTTAAACAGGTACTACCTGCCATTATTAGTGACACGCAAAAGGGCTTTATGAAAGGGAGATTTATAGGAGAAAACACAAGGCTTCTATATGATTTAATGCATTATCTGGAGAAAAATAACATAGAGGGATTATTATTACTTGTAGATTTTGAAAAAGCATTTGATTCTATAGAATGGGAATTTCTAAAAAAGGCTTTAATCAGTTTCAACTTTGGTCCATCATTTTGTAAATGGTTTGAAGTGATGTATGCAGATGCAAAAAGCTGTGTCATTAATAATGGTAACATGTCCAGTTTTTTTAATCTTGAAAGAGGATGTCGCCAAGGGGATCCATTATCTCCGTATTTGTTTATTATTGGGGTGGAATTACTTGCTATGCATTTAAACAGAAATCCAAAAATAAAAGGTGTTAAAATAGGGAATGAACCACTTGTCAGCCAGTATGCAGATGACACTTTTCTTACTCTTGATGGAAGTGAAGATTCTTTAAGAGAAACTCTGCTCTGTTTTGAAAAATTTCATAAGGTATCAGGATTAAAGATTAATATAGCTAAAACAAAACTAGTATGGATAGGAAGTAAAAAATACACTGAGCAAATTTTGTGTCCTGAAATAAATCTTAACTGGTCCTGTTCAAACTTTAGGGTTTTAGGGTTAAATTTTTCTTTAGATTTAGATACTATGCTCAATTTATATTTCAGAGAAAAAATCATTGATATTTCCAAAGTGCTGAAAAGTTGGCAGCATAGAAAGCTAACTCTGCTTGGGATATCACAGTCATTAAGACCCTTGCACTCCCTAAACTAATCCACTTGCTTACCTCTCTGCCTAATATAACTGAATCTATGCTGAATGAAATCAACAGAGTATTTTTTAACTTTATATGGGATGGGAAAACTGAAAAGATCAAGCGCAACACACTTATTGCACACAAAAATGAGGGAGGGCTGAAAATGGTCCATTTAGAATCCTTTAACTTTTATCTTAAAATTGGTTGGGTGAAAAGATTCTTTGAAAATTTAAGTGGGGACTGGCAAAAAATTGTAAACTGACATTAAACAGTTTTTGAAAGATGCTTTTCATTACAAAATTTTAAACTATTAGAAATCAGTTATAAACTTGTCAATCCTTTCTGGAAGGATGTCTTCTATGCCTTACATTTATCTAAGCCACATGTTAAAAATGAACTAAAGGAGTGTCTCTCTCTTGATATTTTAAATTTCATACCAACAGAGGATTTTCCTCTGTATAACCGATGGGGTGAGGCTGGTATACAAAACCTCTGTTACATTGTAGACTTTAATAAGAGAGACTTTCTCACATTTGAACAAATAAAACAAAGGGTTCAGACAAATAATTTTATGCGATATTACATTTTGATATCCAATATCCCTATGGAGATAAAAAAAAGTGTATACGGGATAACACTGACATTAACTTTACTGCAAACTTTACCATAAAGGATATCTTTTTAGAGAAACTTACTTTCAGTAAAAATATCAGATTCATTTATGACAATATTATTGAAAGGCATGTTTATCCTCCAGTAAAAAAAAATTGCAAAGTGGGAAAAAGAACTGCACACCAGCATTGAAGATTTCAAAAAATATTTTTGTATGCTTCAAAAGTGTTGCAGAGATACTTACCTCTATAATTTTCAATACAAGTTCCTACATAGGATTATTCCAACCAATACTTTTTTATTTAAAATTAAAATCAAAGACACAAAACTGTGCACTTTCTGTGGATGTGAAGAGGAAACTGTTGGACATTTATTTTATGACTGTCAAGTGACATCTGAATTTCTCAACCTGTTCTTTGATAGCGTGAAACATTTCTTCGTTAATATTGAAATTAACAAAAGGAACTTATTTTTAGGTTTTGTAGAAGAAAGCCTATTTTTGAATTTTCTAATAATTTTTGTCAAAAAGTATATATATAAATGCAAACTAGAAGGAAATCTTCCAAAGCCAGCTGAACTGAGAAATAGATTGAAATATTTTTATAGCTTAGAATTATACACAGCTAGAAAGCACAACAATGTTTCTGCACTAGAAAAATTTTGGGCTCCTATCAAAGTTATTTATCCTGAATGGTAGTTTTTTAAAAACCAAAAATACCCTCCTTGATTCATTTGGTAAACAGAGCAAACAACATTGAATCAAAACAATTTTTGTTTTCTTTTGATATATTCATCTATCTATTTTCTATTTATATCCTATAAAGAGAACTAGAAAAAGAGAGGAAGTGAGAGACTAGTGAAAGTGTATTTGTGTGTGGGTGTGTGTGAGAGAGAGAGAGACAGAGAGAGTGAGAGAGAGAGAGAATAATATGTATATATATAATTAATCAATACATTGTATTTCTTATGTAAAATAATAGTCAACTGTCATTGATTTTTCTTTACACCCTGCACACCTTAATCAGGTGGTGCTGTAAGGGTGATGTAAAAGCCTGACTATTAAAGAAAAAAAAAAATAAAAAAAAAAAAGTTATCACAAAATAACATGATAGATTTCACACAGGCGAGTTATAACAAAATAACATGCTTGATGGCAGACAGGAAAATTATCACAAAATAACATGATAGATTTCAGACAGGCATGTTATCACAAAATAAGATGATTGATGTCAGACAGTCGAGTTATCACAAGATAACATGATGAATATCAGCAAAGTTACCAAATATATTCTAACTGAATGGTACATGTTGTACGTGTTGACACTAGAAGTCCCAGGATGTTCTCAGATATCGTAAAATGGCTGCTGACATGTCTTTGTTTGCAGACAGCATGTATATCAACTTATACAACAACTCTGAAAGTTTTGGTGTCTATCAATTCCACAGGTGCAGTCTGTGTTCCCACATTACTTTCTAGTATTGTTAGCAAGGCAAGCAGACATGTTTTCTGTGATCCTAGAATTCCTAAAAACAAAAATTTCATAATATTTTGTCACAATTCCTAAATTAAAAAAATTGTTACATGGATCGACCTTGATTTCAAACCATGAATGATGACTGATTGATTCAGTTAAGGTCTAGCAAGATGTATTTCAATTATATTCAGACCCAGAATAAGTTGAGAACAATAAATCAATTCTACAAACAGGATAAAACAGAAAATTTTGACTATCACTGGACAAATATTGAGTGTTGGGTAGATACAAAAATTTAACCTTTTGAAGAATCTACAGAAATTTAACCATTTGAAGAAGCTACAGAAATTTAACCTTTTGAAGAAGCTACAGAAATTTAACCTTTTGAAGAGCTGCAGAATTTTAATCATTTGAAGAAGCTACAGAAATTAAATTATTTAAAGAAGCTACAGAATTAAAATTTAACATTCATGAATTTTTGCATCCAATAATTTTTCTTCGCGTGTTTATCTGGCTGACTACACGTCTTAATACAACAACTGTAAAAAACAATTAATTTCTATACTGACTAGTATATTGTTAATTCTTTTGATACCATGGGTACAAGTTTTTGTTGTCTGAGAAAAAAACTGTACCTGGGTCTTGTATGTTAGTTTTGTTTATAGGCTTACTAGTACTGTCTTGTAGAATTCCTTACATCAGATAGAAATTTATCTGCATTTAAAATTATAAGTGCATGAAGTGTACAAATTTGTTTACAACTGCAAAATCAGTATTTCTATTTACAATGTACAATAACTATTCATTGATATCATTGTAATATCACCTCTTTTACAATTAAAATAAAACAGACAAATGAAAATACAAATCTATACCTAAATTTAGTAAATTTTATAAGTCCAGTACTAGTTCATTGAATGGGTTTCAGTTATATAATTTGTTTACCATGGATTTAATTGAATTACAGTTTCAGTTTAATAACAAATACTACCTGTACACCACCAGGCTGTTGTCCTGATCGTGAATGGGTTGATGGTAAAATCTAGAAAAACAACAATGAAAATTTGAGTTTGGTTACAACTGGTACATGTAGATGTATTGTAATATTCTAAGACGTAATACTGCATTGTCATAAAGTACCAATATGGGTACTAATAAAACTTTATGTTGTGGTCTGTATAGTATATGGGCAGTTTAAAAAAATATGACCCCAACAGGTTATGGTCCTCTAATTTTGTCAAATTAATAGATATATTATTTCTAAATAGTTAAAAATGTATGTCTAGTTGTGGGGAACATGTCTGCAAAAAATCTTAAAGATGTATCAGAAAACAAAAAAGTTATGCCAAAATTGTCAGGAGTGCAACCCTTTTTTGTGACACCTTAAAAAAATGTCATTTTTTAAAAGGTCACCAAATTGTCAAATCTAGCAATATGTGCATAATTCTTTTTTTATTACAGAGTTTCATGTGTTAACTTATTGATAGATATAAAAAGAAAGTATGTTGCATTTTAAAAAGTATGAAAATAATGTTTTGATAAAAAGAATTACCCTGTCAGGAGTGGAACACAAACTTAAGCCATTTTGCATTAAGTTCTTGCTAGAAATTTTTCCTTTTGTTTTCAATAATTAAACCAAAAAAAATCATAAATATACCTTTGCTGCATCAAAGGAGTCACTGCAATATACCCTAAAACTGGTAATCTGATCAGGGACACCAAATAAAACAGAAGACCCTCAACTGTCAAGTGACATACATTTTTATCTATTTAGAATAATATATCTATTAATTTGACAAAATTAGAGGACCATAATCTGTTGGGGTAATTTTTTTTAAACAGCTTATATATTAATTTTGTTCTTTCTCAAATATGCTATTGAAAATGTTAAGATATATGAAATTTGTTTCCAGCAATATCACAAAATTACCTCAGTACTTTTTAAGGAATGTATTTCTTTCTTGTATTTGTTTTAACCTGTAGTGCCAGGAGTGCAACAAAATCAGGCTAAACATAGTACTTTTTCTACAACCTATCATTTTCAAATGGTTTAACTTTATTATGAAATTTTTTTTCTCCAGGGATGACTCATAATTACAATTAAATAATTTTGTTGCCATATGCAAAAATACATACTACTTTTGACTTAATAAAAATTTTAAGAGGTAGATAACAAACGAATTTTCAAAAATTCTTGAAAAAAAATGTTTCTTTTGAAAAAGTACAATTGCATATTGTTCAAAATCTTGCACAGGAAGTCATTAGTATTTGTTACATTGTTTAAGAAAACAGCAACAAGTTATATAAGCATAACATTGTTAAACTTAAGTAAAATGTATAAATGTAAAAGGTGTTTTAAATTTCAAAATTTGTTCAATAAAATATTATAAAAACTTTATTTCTTACCTTTTCGTTAATTTCTTTTTTGATTTATTAACTTCAACATATGCACATTTGGAAATTATGAACAAAAACTTGATATGCTCATGTTTAAATTTGACATTTTTTTCACATCTTGGGGTCATATTTTTTTAAACACCCAATTTACAAACATCAGTACATGTAAACTTTTATAAAACGTACTACTTTAAATAAAAAAAAAAAGCTTTTTTCTACTAGCATTAAAAGTTATTTTCTATAATCATATAGATATTTTTATAATCATTGAGATTTAACAATGTTTTGTTACTTTATGCAGTGATGAGATTTTACATTTTGTTATATTTTGAAGTAATGAGAAACAGAGAAAAGGATACTGCCAAAAACTTACACCCCACTTTCAAACCTCCTTCCATCCATTACTTTTGGTATGTTTATTTTGTAATGAAATTAGAAGGAATGAACACTTGGATAACAGACACAGTTTTTTTTATGAATATTTGTAAAGTTTTAAGACTTTTTTTAAGTTCTTTTAGGTATTTATATAGAGAACAGAACTTATTCAATCTTTATTCTATATATGTCTTAATCAGTACTATAGTTGCTTGACATTTGTTTTTTGTTTTGAATGGTGTTTAAACGCCACTTTCAGCAATTTTTCAGCTATATCATGGCATATAACACCTTGAGTACCCGGAGAGAACCCCGGACCTGCGGTGGGAAAACTGGCAATCCTTGTCAATTCATCCTCACAAGTCAGGGTTTTTGTGTCCATATGTGTCCACCAAACCCTGACAAACTTAGCTACGAAATTCCCGGGCTAGAAGATTTTCGTACGATGTCAATCCTCTAAAATATCAACCAATGAAATTGTTTGAAAGATGCAAGTATTTTGGAAGTGGTCATTCTTACTCATTCATGAGTGTGAAGAAAACGTAATGCAACTAATAAATAAAGCGGTTGTAACAAACTATTAATACTACTGTACAAAATACACTGATTTTCACATGGTCTACTCAACACACCCGTTTGATTAATTTACAAATGACATCAGGATATCCCATAACCAAGTCATGAATGAAAGTGAGCTTTTGATTGGCTACATTAAGGTGTGATGTAGCCAATCAAAATAGTGACTTCTAGACTGGGAATTTCCTAGATAAGTTTGTCAGGGTTTCGTGCCAGCTATATCATGGCATTCAGTTTTTATTGGGGGAGAAAGCTGAAGTACCCGGAGAAAACCCCCGACCTGCGGCACGAAAACTGGCAATCCTCAATTAAGATTGGAGTCCAGTATGCCCTGCCCGCAGTGAGAATCTAACCCCCAATCTCAGTGTTGACAACCACATGGTCAATAGTAGAAGAACTACCTTAACCACTTGGCCACAGAGGCCCCAGAGTTCAATAAAAACAAATTAGAAAAAGAAATATGTTTATTGAAGTTAACCCATCTTGTGGTAGGTGTTTTACAATCGTGTTTGTATTTGATATACATGTGTATATTCTAGACTGTGTTTATGCACACGAGAAATAAATTCACACTGGCAATGCATTGTTGGGTATTTATGAGGTTTGATTTGTCCACATAGACCAACATTGTCAGAGAACTAGAGTTATAGTGATTGTCCTTTAAATTACTAGTTTTTCAGTTTAAGACTCTGTTTTAAAATGTACAGATACTTAGAATGGAATGTGTCAACAGAATTGTTCCTCTTTCACTATGTAACAGTTATGTTTTGGATCTCTACATTTTGGGATTAAATTGAGACATTGTTTTATACCTATATTGTCCCAAACAAAATAAATACATTCAGATTGATAACGGGTTTTTTAATAACCAGACTGTAATTCAGGAACTGGTATGAAGATCATTTGTTGGGTAACAGCAATTAAATCTGTGAGGTTCATTGATTCAAATTAACTCATGTATTGTAAATGTTTAGCATTTCAATTTGTCAATGAATTAAAACTACTGAAGTATTTTAGAATACAAATTAGCACAATGCATTTATATATCTATCAAAATTTAAATACACAAAGGGTACATATGGAGAGGTATTATATTTTACTGGGTTTCTAGACAGATTCAAACCATATTTATATGACTAGCTCTTTATGGATAATATATCACACAACCAGATTCTGTCATGTAATGTCCAACAACCAAGCTTGTGCATTCCTATGCTTGCACATTTTTTATAAATAGATTGAAAAATGTCTTATCACACATTTATTATTAGTTCTACACCCTGAGAGTGTTCTTTACTTTTGATAATAATACTATTTCATATTTACAGTTAAAGTTTATTATTACCATAACTAAAAATATTTAAGGCTAATTTTGTTGAATAAATCCACACAAAAAGTACTTAAAACCATATACTGAAATATCTATAAAATTTAGCTTTATTATATGTGTGTCTCCCTCCCCCTTAATGAATTTACCAAATAATAAGACATTTTCCTAGACTTATAAATAATCATTTATTGTTTTTGTGGTATAGGGTATACTGTTCATATGAAATCTTAAGTCAGTTGAAAGTTTTCATTCACACAAGAATAGCTTTAATTTAAATGTCTATAACTTATAATCAATAATTACTTGAAATTATTATTTTAAAAAATAGCTAAGAAAACTAACCGAACAACAAGAGCCAAAAGTCAAGGGACAGTTACAAATCCGGATATAGACAAACATACACAATGCAACAGAAAAACCAAAAACACCAAAAACAGAAAAAGAGTAACCTGAACCTAATAAAATTCATGGGTGCACTCAGGTGTTCAGGATGAGTAAGAAGCATCTGCCTCTAATTGGACAAACATCGAATAACTCATTGTCATGTCTAGTAGAAAGTCAAATTCAGGAATAGGAAACACGTCCAATGACTGATCAAAAATGTCCGTGTATATAAGAGATTGATTTTCCATAACAATCAATTAAGTCGTGGTGCCGACCATAGAACTTCTGGAGAGATAACATCAACCTAGGTACAACAAACCCTTGTTTGAGTAGTTTAGTAGTCACACGAAAAGATATGTCCTCTTTGTACTTTCAGTTGTCTTTGTTTAATGTTTTTGCATTATTATTATTCCTTGTCTAATCTATGGGTTATGTTATTTGTCTGTATTTCAGATTGACTGCATTTCTAATGCATGGGTTCACTTGCTCTTTTGTCTACTTACATGTGACACTTCCAAAGTCTGCCACAGGTTGGCTGCAATGTCTGGTGTATTTGAGAATGCTGACAATGTCAGGAGTATCTGTGCTTTAAGAGTTGGGGGTACACTACATGTCAACAGACCAAACAAACACATGATAATTGACCACTGTTGATTCTCACAGAATGCTATTCTACAGTTTTCATTCTGAAAAATTTAAACATTACCATGCTTGTTATGCAAATCTCTTCGATATACAATACTTATAAATATTATACTTTTAATTTAACTCATTCAACAACACAAAATGTATACAAAACACAATTTAATTTACATAAATTCCATTCTGAGACATGCCCAAAATCACTAGTTCCATACAGGGCTCATGATTGGTCGGAACTATAAGGAGAGGTCACCTATCTTTCTGAGGCTGACAGGGACAAGTAGGGATATAATAAATAAGAAAAAGAACTTACATGACATATCATGAAGCAGTGGTTTTTGCCTGCTTCCTTACTTAACCTTGTCATAATTCTATAAGGGTATGAGGGAACACGATTCAACATAATTTTTCTCTTTTTACAGGAAATTTACAGAAAACAAAACTATACCTAAATAGGAATACAACCACACAAAAATCATGAACTACATGGTTTTTTTTGTACAACAATAGTTTTTGTTTTGCATTTTTGTAAGGAAGCGCAATCAATAACAGCAGAAAACATTTGAATATTAAAAAAATATTGTACCTTGCAAAAACATACATAAAAATCATATTATTACTAATCACCTTGTCTGCTACGGTCTCTGTAAGCTTCATGGCAGCTACAAGTCCTGATAGTTCTTTGGGAGTTATGCCCCTTATATGAGGTGCTCTCTGTGAGACATCAGCAGAAAATGGCATCTCATGCCTCAAACTAGCATAGATCTGATTCAGGGAGACGAAAATGTGATTCCAGGAAATAGAACTTGAAGGACCACCTATAAATATAGAAACATGTTTACATCTCAAATCTTTGGAGACAAATTATTTACTACAAATCACTTATATCAAAAGGAGAAATCATATGCCAATATGGGCTCTATATTAAAATTTAATATTTTGGAATAAAATCTTTTTTTAGGTTATTTTAATACTAGAAATATTACATTACACACATATTAAAACAGTTTTCATTTAATGGCTGGTGTGTTTTTGTATAAATCAATATAATTTGTGTTTAAAGGGAAACAACTCCATGGACAATTTCTTTCTTTTCCAATCACATTGTTGATGTAGGAAACAATCCTTATCAATATAGACACTACACTGGTGCCATATAAAGTTAGCTTAGTAATGAATCTGGCCTTAAGCCATAACACTGTATCACCAGGATGACAGATATTTGTTTGTATATTTGTTTGAATTGGGTTTTCAGCTTTATCACGACATCAAGCTTTTATTGTAGGAGGAAACACAGCAGGAAATATTGATTGTTTTCAATTACTGATGTTGTGTTAAACTGTCATACTGGTCACTCAAGGAAGACATGTGTTGCTTGCAGTCAGAATGCCACCCAAAACAAGAAAAAACATGTTAAAAAGGATATTCAATATATAATTTACCTTTTTTACAGTTTCAAGAAAAATCCACCCCCCCTCCCCCCCCCAAAAAAAAAAACAAAACAAAACAAGAAAGAACAGGAAAACAAAAACAAAGAACAGCAAGTGTGCATTGAGCATTGGAGTTATTCAGGAGTTAACTAATATGGATCAAATAAATGTTTTACAATATCAGATATAGATAGAGGATTGCAGATACAAGAAGCCCCTCCTCAACCTCACTTTTTTATTGACCAACAGTTCATAATTATTTGTTTTCAATCATATCTACAAGGTTAGTTCACTTCTTTTCCATAGTATAGTGGACAAACTCGAAATATTAGTTAGTTTGAATGTTGTTTTCAATGTTGTTTAACACCACTTTCAGCAATTTTTATGCTATATCATGGCATCCACTTTTTATTAAGGGAAGAAGTGGGAGAACCCAGAGACCCCCCCCCCACCTAAACAAAGGGTCTGAAAAGTGGTAATCCTTTTCAATCAAGATTGGAGTCTAGCACACCCTGCCCACAGTCAGGCTTGAACCAGCAATTTCAATGTTGACAGACCGTGTGATCAATAGCAGATGAACTACATTAACCTCTTGGCCACGTGGCCACTAAATCAGAAATGTTACTATGTCACAGACAACAACACAAAATAATGGATAGTGACCTCTACCTGTCAACTGTTATGCCAGCAACAAACTAACACTGCAAAAACTGTTAAAAATCTGAATATTTAGCATTTATTAACAGAGTAAATATAATTTATATAAATAAAACTTTAATTATCTAGTCATTTAAATTGACTCTCAATTATACAGAAATGGAAACCCATAACAAAGAAAAATTTAATCATTGTAGTAATATATGTGTAGTAAATAAATATTATGTATAGATTATTTGTTAATTTTTTTTATATTTAACCCCACTTTCAGCAATTTTCAGCTATATTATGGTGTCCAGTTTTTATTGGGGGAGGAGGCCAGTGTAAGTGGAGGAACCCCCCTAATTCAGTAGGAAAACTGGCAATCCTGGTGATTGGAGTCGAGTAGAGCCGACAATGAAACTTGAACCTGCAACCTCAGTATTGACAGAACATGAGATCAATAGTAGACAAACTATCTTAACCACTCTGCCACCAAGAAAGGAGGAATGAGTACTAAAAATGCAATAAATAATGTGGTCCATTGTCTTTGGAAAGAACATTGTCTTTCTTTTACAATTTTCTTAACAACTGGTTTTTTTTTAATTCCAATGTGCTTCTTAGTTTTCTTTTTGTTTTATGTGCATCACAATGAATAAATATTTATGGCCTCCTAATATCTGTAACTCAGTAACTAACAAAAGATTTCAAGTACAAATAAAAACAATTTAAAAATTGTTTTAAAGTTTTTTAATTTGTCAACTATCAATAGACCTTTAAATGTGTTATATATATCGATTTATAAATAACTTATCTTTAAATACATGTAATTTAACTGTACAAAAACAAGGAAGTATAAAGGGCAGACATTTTTGAAAACCTGACAATGGCACTCTCAAGGTCCATACAAAAAGGACAAGTTCCTAAAGTGTGTGATTTGTGTGAATCTGACATCACAATAAAATGGAAATGTGTCAACTGTAACCTACTTATGTGCACTAAGTGTAAAGACAAGGTTCATAGTAAATTTCAATCTGCTGACAAACATAAGATAATAGACATAAAGGAGGTGGGGCAACATTCAGAAGAATTGGACTTGAGTAATATTAAGTGTGAAGGTCATAAAGGACAAACTTGTGTACTGTTCTGTAAGTCATGTGATCATCTCGTCTGTCCTCAGTGTATTGCCAAAGATCACCATGGCCATAGATTTTTGGAGATAAGTGAAGGGTATAAGATTAAAATTGATAATGTGAAGGAAATACAACAACAAATAAAAAGTCAGATAGAAGAGCTGATTATTGGAGAATCAGAAATCAGGTTATTAAGAAAAAATGAAAGTTCAAAATACACAGAAACCAGGAATAAAATACAAGCTCAGAATGCTGCTTTGAAAAGAGAAGTTGATAAGTTTACTGAAAAACTTATCAAAGAATTAGATCAAAAATGGGAAATTTTACAGAATTCTATAGACAAAGAGGAAAATAAAGTTACTGTAATGAAGACTAGAAAGGAGGATCAAGGTAAACAAGTGGAGGACATAATTAACTCCCATGATGTAGATCAAGTCTTTAAAGAAAGTAAACAAATGGAGAAATTAATAAAAGAAGCTTTAGAACCAGTTAAGCTGGACTTCACTTCCATGCCCAAATTCTTACCAGGGGAGATAACTGAAGATAATTTTGGGTCATTACAAAGTGTACCAAATGATTTGGTACTGAAAATTCATCAGCGGTTTAGAACTGATTTAGATTTAATTGCTAATCTCTCAACATGCCCTGACAATTCCATCTGGATAAGTGATGAAAAGATAATACAAAGAGTGAAACCAGAAGGAAGTAATCTGAAGGTGATGTCTAACTTTAACATGAAGATCTATGGTATGGCAGTAACTCCATCTAATGACCTCCTCCTAGTTACTGAAGAACCATCAAGGTTACAACAGATCAGTGGCAGCAGTGGACAGATCACAGACTCTGTATACAGTGTAGATCCATTACATATTACAAAAGTCCATGTCACCAGTGATTACAAATTCATGGTAGGAGCTATGACCCCTGGAGCAGTATTCCCAGTTAAGGGAAGGCGAGTAGTAATCAAGATGAATAAAGAAGGTAAACATGAGAAGACTTATGAACATGATAGAAACAAACAACCAATATTTACTTATGTTAGACACATTACTACTACTTCTGTTGGTACAATATTTGTGTTAGACAAGTTATCAGATGACTGGAGAGGTAGAGTAGTGGTCCTTGGACAGGACGGTGATGTCATCAATACCTACACAGGCCATCCAATGATCAATAGTGATGGTAAACCATTCGAACCAATGTGTGTTGTGACAACTCCATTAGACAACATCATTGTAAGTGACATGGACACACACACCCTCCATATCCTAAACAGTGTAGGGCACCTCATTACATACTACAACACTAACAACATTGGTATACTATATCCATGGTCTCTCAGCTTCACCACCTCAGGGCAGCTGTATATAGGATGTAGTACAGCACAAAGCAGTAAAGACAATGCCAAGATATATACAGTAGAGATATCACAGATATAAGTACCAGTAACAGACAACAGACAATCTATAAACAGGTATGTTGTTCTCTACATATCATTTACCTACAATCTCATAGAGAAAAAATTACTGATATTATATGCCTCATTAGTTAGTCTATAATTTTAGGATAATCTGTAAACTTGAATTTTATTTCTCACATAAATCACTTCTTAAATTTGTATATAGGCATGTGCAGAAAAATGACAGTTTCTTCATTCAGTTGAAGTTGGTCATCAGACAGTAGAAGTAGAAGTAGAAGTATGCCTCATTAGTTAGACTATAATTTCAGGATAATCTGTAGAAGCTGTACAGTAGTAAGTGTTATAATGCATCTGTAGGGAATACACATCATCTGTAGAGAATACACATTATCTGTAGAAGTTACTTGGGATTTTTATATGATTTGACTAGCCAGTAATACATTTTATGTGACCACTTGTTAAGAGATTAATTAAAATAGGAATGTTTTGACTATTAATTTGGGAAAGGGAGAAGTAATTAAGCTTTGTCAACTTTGACAACAATAATTAGGCAACAAGTTTTGGTAGGGAGCATTTTGACAATGAGGCGTTTTGGTTCAAAGGTCAAATTCAGGTAAAGTCAAGTATATTCTACCTACAGTAAGACCTAAGTGTTGAAAGGCACATGATCAATAGTAGATGACTAACTACCTTAACCACTCGGCCACTGAAGCCCCTGTTAGGTATGACAATGGAAATAATATAAAATAAAATAATAAATTGATAGCAAACTTAACAGAATGTCATTGTTTTTTTTTTCATTTCATTTAATTTTATTTACAGCCAGGAAAAAAAGGGTTTTGGATAAAGGTTAGAATTTGAAGTGGACAAAGAAGAAGACTTGAAAACACATAATCCAGCAACATGTTGTAAACTTTGTATCAGATTGCAGATTACATATGGTAATGGAACATGTTATTTGTAGGTTCTTCTTTGTTGCTTAAGGCTATCATAACAACAACATCTCGCTACCATGTGTATTACTTAGAACAAAAAATCCTCATATATAAAAATATGAGCTCTCTCCAAGGTAGGGGTATGGGCTGTCCAGTTATACTACATAAAGCAAATGGAATTTCAAAACAAAACATTTTTAAGGCTTCTCCCATTTGATAGTCTGTTTCTTATATCCAACAAGTTTTCCTTTTGTTAACTTAATTTTTTTTTGTTACATGATGTACAAACATTTTGTATTGGACATCATGCTTTTGCAGTTCACTCTGGCACTCTGAACCCATTATTTTTTTATGAAGTCATCTCTTGTCACAAAAAAGAAAGCTTGTAGGCAGATAAACTTTGAAAGCATGAAAGATATTACAATGTTTGTTTGAATGTTGTTTGATGCCACTTTCAGCAATTTTTCAGCTATATCATGGTGTCCAGTTTTTTTATGGGGGAGGAAGCTGGAGTACCTGGAAAAACCCTGACCTTCTGTAGGAAAACTGGCAGTCCTTGTCAAGATATTACAATGAAAGTTGTTCCAACATGGCCAATGATGAATTGTGACACTTTGAAGAGTTGTTTCCCTCTTGTTTATTGCAAGCTGATAATGTACCATTTTAAGTGTCACATATTTTAATGGACCATTAAAAAAAATTTCCTTTGGATCAATGACATTTATTGTTAATACCAAGATAACTAATCTTCTGACAAAATGTGTATTCATGAGTCTCCATTTTATGAGTTATCTTACATATTAAAGTTTATTGTTAATATGCATACCTAACTAAAAAAGATGTTGACAGTATAATACCATTGTTCATTGTTGACCTTCAGCATGGTCATGGACATGAAAGGTCAAGGTTAATTAACACTCTCTTTATTTTAGAAGATATCTATTTTTTTTAATTTCATTTTTATATTTATTAAATATATTTAATAGATTTTTAAGGTCAAGATCATAATGTTTTTCTATTTTAACTGACATCTAAATAGTTTTTCTTTCAAACCTGTTAATTTCTAAAGACAAATTACTAAAATTGTTTTGAGTTTTAATTTTCAATGTAATTTTATGAAGTAGATTCTTTTTGTTGCATCAAGTGGAAAGTGTATTAATTGTCCATTAGAAAGATTGAACTTATATTTATTTTATTGTCTTTACTGTATTAAGAAAAGCAATATTATTTTAATCAATGTATTTTTTATTTAAAAAAAAAATCAATGTATTTTTTATTTAAATCAATGTATGTTTTATTTAAATCAATGTATATTTTATTTAAATCAATGTATTTTTTATTAGCTCACCTGACCCGAAGGGTCAGGTGAGCTATTGCCATCACTTGGCGTCTGTCATCGTCGTCAACTTTTCTTCAAAAATCTTCTCCTCCAAAACCACTGAAGGGATTGCTTTGAAACTTTGCACACATCATCAGTAAAATGTCCTCAACCAAGTTTGCACAAACCATGGCTGCAGATTTACCAACATGGCCGCCATGGCTAAAAAAAGAACAGGGGGGGGGGGGTTCAAAATACAATTTCTGGCTTATAGTGCAAAAAGTATAACAGATACAGGAAAACCAAACAGACATGCCTTTATCGGCATCAAAAGCTCTACGAAACACTCCATTGGGTCAAAGTTGCATGATGACCACTTATAAGAGTTATTGCCCTTTAATTGTCGAAATTGATTATTTTTGACATTTTTGCCTCAAAATCTTGAAAATTATTAGAACTAGAGAAAAAGTTAGCAATGCTTAATTGTTCTGCTCTATGAGGGCTACAAAATGACTTTAGGATTAATATTATCTGATGAACAGTTTAAGAGTTATTCCCCTTGAATTGTTTTTTTTTAAATCTGTTTTAATTGATTTTTTAAAAATCTCCTCCTCTGAAACCACTGAAAGTACTGCTTTGAAACTTTGTACACATCATCCGTCAAATGTCCTCAACCAAGCTTGCACCAAACATGGCTGCAGATTAACTAACATGGCCACCATGGCTGAAATAGAATGGAAGGGGGGGGGGGGGGTAAAATACAGTTTTTGGCTTATATTTAAAAAAGTGTAACAGATACAGGAAAACCGAAGAGACATGCCTTCATCTGCATCAAAAGCTCTACGAAACACTCCATTGGGTTGAAGTTGTTTGAGGACTCCTTATATGAGTTATTGCCCTTTAATTGTCAAAATTGATTATTTTTGACACTTTTGCCTCAAAATCTTGAAAATTATTAGAACTAGATAAAAAGTTAGCATAGCTTAATTGTTCTGCTCTATGAGGGCTACAAAAATGACTTAGGGTCAAGATTGTCTGATGAATCGTTTATGAATTATTCTCCTTGAACATTTTTTAATCAATTTTACTTGATTTTAAAAAATCTTCTCCTCTTTAACCCATTCAAGGACTGCTTTGAAACATTGCACACATCATCTTTAGGACGTCCTCTACCAAAATTGTGCAAATCATGACTCCTGACTAACTACATAGCTACGTTGGCTTAAAATAGAAAATGGGGGAGTCAAGAGAGTTTTCGACTGATAGTTAAAAAAGTATAACAGGTACAGCAAATTTGAAGTGAACCTCTCTTCCCTCTAAGCATCAAAAGCTCCTCCTTTTAGAAGTTATTTCCCTTAAAAGGTAAAAATGAATGACTTTTGCAGAAGTGTTGCGCAATTCCTTATAGCAAAGAAAAGCTGGATAAAAAAGGGTTGTTTGGTTTCAGGTTCAGGTGAGCGATACAGGCTCCTGGGAGCCTCTAGTTTAAATCAATGTATGTTTTATTTTAAAAAATGTATTTTTTATTTAAATCAATGTATGTTTTATTTTAAAAAATGTATTTTTTATTTAATTCAATGTATGTTTTATTTTAATCAATGTATGTTTTATTTAAATCAATGTATTTTTCATTTAATAGATGTATTTTGCTTCTAATAAATAGTACTGTACACAAAACAGCATGTCATGTTCCTTTTTAAATGTTATAATAAGGATTTTACATCTTGCTAATTGCAGAATTGGGAGCTTACAATAAAAATTAAAAAAAAACAAATTAAAATCTATATATGACCTCTACAGAACATAATGTGATGGCACTGAACTAAACATTTTTATATTGTCATTTATAAATGCCTATAGTTGATCATTCTTGTTTACAATTTTTTGTGGGAAGGAAAGTAAAAAATCAAGCATCCATAGACCAATAAAAGATTAAAACACATCACATACATTTTTAATATGACTGTTCCAAGCTAGTAGCTAATAACTTCCATTTTTGTCTTTATGTTACTTGTTTTTTATTAACTTTTATCTTTTTTGTCTTATTTTTTTAGCTTTATTTAATTATTATGTTTGTGTTTGATGTAATCCCTTTGTTTATATATAATGTATATCATGTGTATTCAGAACAACATAGTATTGTGTGTCAACTGTGTTTAGCAATAAAATATATTTACATAGATTTATTTACATATTATTGATAAACAAGAAGTGTGACAGACACCACAAAGCATCAAAACTGATCCAATTATAGGTCACCAAAATGCAGGTGGTACAAATGATTTGCATGTATGTGATATCTAATGGCATGAGATAAAACTCACACTATTCTGAAGGTCCCCATCCTCTCATGGCATGAGCACTCTTAATTGGATAGAGGACGCTGCTTGGTACCCCAATTACAAGAACCTCAATTATCTATGTTACAGTAAGTTTTGTTAATTCTCCCTTCTAGTGGTTGTATTTATGACATATCAAACATATTACAATTAAAGTATGATTTTTCTGTCATATGTTTGTTTGTTTGATGGTGTTTAACAACACTTTCAGCAATTTTTTAGCTATATCATGGCATCCAGTTTTTATTGGAGGAGGAAGCCAGAGTACCTGGAGAAAACCTTCGACCTACGGTAGGAAAACTGGCAATCCTTGTCAATTAAGATTGGAGTCAAGTACACCCTGTCTGCAGTGAGAATCAAACCAGCAATCTCAGTGTTGACAGACCACGTGATCAATAGTAGACGAACTACCTTGACCACTCAGCCAACGAGGCCCCCTTCTGTCATATGTAGTTTCGACTGATAGAGTGGAGCGAAAAGTAAGACACTGATTTGTTTACAGAAGTAGATAATTGGCAAGAATGTTTGTGGTGCTTATTGTTCCAAATGTAATGGTCATTAGCTAAAAGTCAAGAAACCTGAACTGCCAAATATCAAAGATGAAAAATTCATTTAATACAATTTCTAATTACTGAGGAAAAATTAGGAATGGTCAGCTAACAAAAGGGTCATGAACATTGTTAAACAATAAGATGAAACAACAAACAAAATCAAAGAATGAAAACACTAATAATTACACACAAGTGTGGACACATAAATATATATGGCCTGCATTCTGTGTCAGTAATAAAAAATTACTTCATGACCAACATGTAAATACATGTAGCATTAAATTGTAATGATTTAAAATATACAATGCACAGTTACAGACTGGACCAGAAAAATAAGGTCAACATCAAGTGACTGACTGGCAAGTACTCATCAGAAGCTACCACTGGACCTAATTTGACTGACCTAGGGATTAAGCTTAGAAAGAAATAAAGCAAAATGTCACGTGTTGATGCCATGGCTGCCGGACTCCAATATATATGTCGCCACCAGCAACTATCATGATAGCAGGCAAGACAAAAATCAGGGTTGACTTAAAATCTGACATAAAATTGATTACAGTCCTACACAGTGGGCCAAGAAAAATATCACATGTATGTGAACCATAAATTTGTCAAATTTCAGCAAATAAGAAACAAGATTGCCCTGGTGGCCATGGATTTCACCAAATCAAGGCATGATACAGAAAAGGATTAATTGTGGCAAAGTACATATATACAAGGTATCATTTGTACCAAGTACAAAATATTTGGACTTTCAGGAATATATTTAAAATTTCACATATCAGACAATTAAGGGTATTTTTGTTTGAATGGTGTTTTAACGCCACTTTCAGCAATGTTTCAGCTATTTCATGGCGTCCAGTTTTTATTGGGGGAGGAAGCCGGAGTACCCGGAGAGAACCCCCGACCTGCGGTAGGAAAACTGGCAATCCTTGTCAATTAAGATTGGAGTCGAGTACACCCTGCCTGCAGGGAGAATCGAACCCGCAATCTCAGTGTTGACAGACCATGTGATCAATAGTAGACGAACTACCTTGACCACTCGGCCACCGAGGCCCCCACAATTAAGGGTAGCAACAATTCCAAAATGTTAGCAGGTGCTCCAGTAGAAAAGGCATCCTCAGTTTTTCTTATCAAGGGAGAGGGTGGTTTTATTCATGTAATAAAACAATTAATTGCTTTGATATACGGTCGGTATCAGGATTGATCAGCCCTCAGCGGCTCAGTGAATATTACATTTTCTCTGGCTGATAAATCCTGATAGCGACCTATATCAAAGTCATTAATTGTATATTGTCAATGGTGGCTTTGTTATTTATCGGATCAAGATAAGCAATATTACAGTCAACACCTATTTTGAATGCATTGGGGGTTCTTCTCATAAATGAAAGTCAGACTGTATGCTTGGAAATTTGACTCCAATCTTTGTCTTTTTGAATAATTCACGATTATAGAGTTCTAAGTAAAAAAATATAATATTGAAAAAAAAATATTTAAAAAAATGTCATAGAAACTTTTCCATTTGGTTTCTGTGTGAATAATCATGGAAATTATTATCCTCTTACAATCATATTTTACGAAATATGCATCTTGATTATCTTTAACTGTACAAGTGGAACTGCAAAAATTAGTTTCTGCGTAGGCAGCCATTTTGGATGAGAAAAGACAACATTTCTGCAACTTGTGTTTTATTCAGAAATTTTGAACACACAAGTGAGATTTTTTTTTCCATTTAAATATTTTAGCAGTAAAGGTCAAAGATTACAAAACTTACAACTTCTTTGGCAAGGTTTTGTCAAATTATATTTATTACCCCTCAAGAAATTATACAGTGATCTAAGTTTTAAGGTACCAGTATCACACAGTTGATCAGTACCATACTTCAACAACAATAGGTTTTTTTTTAAATTCAATTAAACATAGATTGTTAGATCTGACAATTATAATGAAGAAACGATCCACACAACAAATCATTAATTCTCTAAAACAATAAGCGCTTAGGCTTTGAACTTTAGGTGGAACATGTCTAGTAACATATTCAGGGGCATCCTGATTTTGTATTCCATAAAACATTTGTAACCTTCTTTTCTTTCTTTTTTCTGCCTAAGAATTCCAACCAATTTCGGCAAGTTTCTAATTTTATTAATATAAAGGCAATTCTGTTACAATTCTAACTGCTTCTGACTGTAGTTGTTCAAGTTTAGATGGACTGCCTAACCTCATTATCCCAGACATCAGAGGCATATTAAAATAAGGAACTCGTGTAGATAAGGTCGAGTTTTCCTAAATTATAAACTCATTAGTTATTTGAGTTTTCTAAGTCAAATGTTTCTTGACACCTATTATAGTAGTATCAATATACAATGCATATTACATTGTACATCAAGCATCATTACTATATGCAACCCCTAAGTGTTTATGACACTTCTCAATTGGGATTGTCTTGCCAAAATAAACATAATACAAAGGATTTAATGGTACACCCACCAATATACCACATAAGGATGACGATGACGTGTTAATGACAACTTTTTGTTTCCTTGAATCGATTGAACCAATGAAACGAATTGTTTCTAATATCACTAATTACTGAAAGTTCATCATTCCAAACTTAATCAAAATCTTTCGTAAAATTGTAAAAATACAAAGCAATTAATTTCTGTCATTTCCATAAAATTCATTATAGAGTTGTATATTTCAAGTAACTGATAAATAGTACAATATTTGGGTAAAAACCCTGATTGCATACATGTCAACCCTATAAGGACACAAAGGGATAGGTGGGTTCTGGATGTGTTCCCCACCTCCCACCCCCTTTTTAAACAAGTGTGCGCATCAGTAACGAAATAAATTACTTCATAAGCATTACGTAAATAGCATTTAATTGTTGTTATTTAAAATTTACAATGCGTTGTTACAAAGAGAGAAACGGATGTAATCCAAAAACTGTAACTAAGTCACTGGACCGTGAAATTGAGTTCATGGTCAGTTGAAACCTAAGAGACATGTACTAATCATTAGCAATCTATATACCAAGTACTGTCATCCTACCATGCATGGCTACAGAGGATGTGCCCTAATCTAAAAACTTTAACATAGTCGGTGGACGGTGAAATTGAGGTCAAGGTCAGGTGACACCTGCCAAACAGTCAGGTACTCTTCACCAGAAACCTGTATACCAAATATTGTCACCCTTCCATGCATAGTTAATTGTTGTTATTTAAAATTTACAATGCATTGTTACAGACAGAGAAACGGATATATTACAAAAACTGGACGGTGAAATTGAGGTCAAGGTCAGGTGACACCTGAGATCAGCAGTAAAACAGAAAAGTGAAAACAGACAGTTCCACTTGGCGACTGTCAGCACAGTAATAGAAGTAGCATAAATAAAGTTTCACATACAGTTTTAAGTAAAAGACAATAAATAAAAACACTGTTTAATGCTTCTTTAACTTAGTCTGTTAATCCAACATATTTTTGAAATAGAATTCGCTGTTTGCATGTCTCCACACAAACTGCTAGTTTGGTTTTTGTCAGTGTTGAACAGCAGAGAATAATCTAGATATTGCAATAATTTATACAAGATAACAGGTTGCAAAGCCAGTATAACATGGTTGCAAATTGGTTGTAAATATCATCTTCTTGGTATGAGAAAGAGTTGGAGTGTGAAACATCTGGGAAAATGGGGGCCAAAAACTTCCTTCATTAAATTTATCATAGGAGTATTGTAATTTAAACTCCCTTTACCCAAATACAACAGTGGCAGAGATGTTTACTTCAATGCTATGTAAGTTCAGTTAATCCTTTGGGAGTCAAATATGTTTGTTTTTTGACACAAATCACTCATGGGGGTTTAGTTCAGTTTCTCCCTCCCCCAAACACAGACAATATGTTTTCAAATAATGCAAAATGTTGCATTCTGGACTAAAGATAGATTGAGCTAAAACTGAGCAGAGGTTTTAATAGCGAGCATCACAGATGCGAGCTATATGGTTACATGCGTGTATTTTTAAAAAGGTCATGTGATCTATATAAACAAATCCATTTCGGATGGTAGTTGAGCTATCCGAAGAAAATATTGCAGACAAATGAAAAAATATATAATAAAAAAGTAGACAAAATAATTTTGACATCGATGAAATTGAAGCGTTTATTTTTTAAATTACTACAAAAATGCCAGACACATTTTTTTCAATCTGAAACGCTGTATTTGAAATTGAGTTTTGTGACATCACCAACACATTAGATAAGACATCATGTCATCAACGGAATGTAGAGGCACTGTTAGGGGGCTCTGAAGTAACGACATAAACAATGTGTGATGCTCGCATTTAATACATTCATATTATATAGTTAAGGAAACTAAATGTCAAACTTCTCACTATTTTATAGATTGATTTAAGATTGGAATAAATGATCATGAGATTACGTTTGAAAAATTTAGAAAGACTATATTGAGTAGTATTTATATATGGCAAGAAATCAGTCCAGACAACTGTAAGAGGGTCTGTTTTATAACCAGTTACAACTTACACTAGAGGCTCCCAGGAGCCTGTAATCGCTCACCTAGAACCTAAATGACTTCAACTATATTTAATTTTTTTAAATTAACAGTTTCAGTCTAGTTGTTATAGCTTTTAAGTTATGTGCAAAAACTAGACATTTCTTCAAAAATTTTAGTTAAGTACAATAACTCCTATAAGGTGCCATCAGACAATTTCTGAAAATTAAATGGTTTTGTAGGACTTGTCCTTCAGGGAAATTTAGAAATTTACAGTTTTACTCTAGGTGTGTTATAGACTCATTTATAATACAAAAACTGTTCATTTGTCCAAATTCATAATTAAAGGTCAATAACTCCGATAAATAGTCCTCTTGCAATTTCAAACTAAGCAATCATTTGTAGGGCTTCTATTGCTGATCATTTGTGCAATTTACAGTTTCAATCTAGCTGCTACAGTTTTTCAAGTTACAGGACTAAAATGGAAAATTTCATTAAAAAATTGCCATTTAAGGGCAATAACTCCTATAAGGAGTCATCTTACAATTTCAGACTAATACAGTGAATTATAGGGCTTGTATTGCTGATCATTTTTGCTAATTACAGTTTTACTCTAGCTGTTATAGTTTTTAAGTAACGGGACAAATAGGGAAAATTTCATAAAAAATTGTCATTTAAGGGCAATAACTCATACAAGGAGTCATCTGACTCTGACAATTTCAGACCAATTAAGTGAATTGTAGGGCTTTTCTTGCTGATCAATTTTTGACTTTACAGTTTCACTCTGCCTCTTATAGTTTTCAAGTTTTATTGTAAATACCAAAAATTTTGTCAAAAATCGTCAATAAAGGGCAATAACTCGTATAAGAAGGCAATACACAACTTCACACAAATAGCAACTATTGTAGACCTTAATGTGCTGATCAATTTGAAGTAACGGTTTTCTTTATAGCTATTATAATTTTTGAGATAATGATCAAAAACCTGTGTTGACACCCATGTTCTATTTTAAGTAACAGCGGCAATCTTTGTCTATTGATCAACACCCTGGGTACAAACTTGAAACTAGGAACCCTAAGGATGATTGTGGCCAAGTTTGAAAAAAATTGGACCAGTGGTTTCAGAAGAGATTTTTTTAAAAAGTTTACGACAGACGACGGACGCCTAGTGATAGTAAAAGCTCATATGGACCTTGTCCAGGTGAGCTAAAAACACTTACTGATATATTTATATGCCTTCATTTTATACAATTGTTACAAGACAAGCCCCCTACCCCCTCCCCACCAAATTATACAACAACAACAACAACGTTTATTAATACCAATCAAGGTGCCCACTTTGAGCGAGTCAAAATCACATGAATTGTGAAAACAAAATTAATAGTACAATTAAGGAAATAATAATTATGATTAGGAATACAAATGATGATGCATAAACCAAAAAAAAGTAGTTAAATACAATACTTGAGTGACAAACAAGAGGTTCCCGCTGTGAACTGGGAATATATCTGATAATTTTCATCATGGGTTAACTATTTATTATTTATTGTTTCTATTGTTATTATTACATTTTTTCTGTTTATTTTTTCCTTGTGGGGGTGACTCTGCTTTGCTATTTAATATATTTTTTCTTTCTTCAAATAGAGAGTGTAACATATTAGCAAGGATGTCAGCTACTAATTTGTCCTCAGAGGAAAGTAACCATATGAATTTATTTTCATCTGATAATTGACCTAGGTTTTTAAAGTTATTATTGAATTTTTGTATATAAATTTCTCTTATATTTGTTAAAGATGGACATTTTTTAAAAGAAAATGGAATTCATCCTCGACTTCTGTTTCGCATAGTTTACATATTCTATTTTCTGCCTTAACACCTATATATCTTCCCTTCTCAATTTCAAGATCATGTGCACTAACTCTGAATTTAGTAATGATTTGACGATTAGATTTTGAGCCTATATGTAAATAACTTTCGAATGTAAAACTATTTTTAAATTTTTTGTATGTTCTTAGTTTATTCCCAGATGAATTTTTACTTGTTCCCTGGATGCTAGTTATGTTATTTAACCACTGGTTTTTAAATACTACTATTAAGTTTTCTTTCACCTTATTTACTATAAAATTTGTCTTATATTTACTTACATTAGTAAAGATATATTCCAAATTCAGGTATTTGAAAAATGTTTTTATGCAGCCTACCCAGGATTCATGGTTGTTTTTATTCATTGATGTTGAGAGTAGAAAGGCTTCCTTTAGTATAGTATTTGTTTCTTCAATATCTTTAACTAAATGACACCAATATTTTATCATATTAATGTATATATAATATAAAATTGGAAGTGATCCTAATTCTCCTCTGCTGGCTGTAATAGAGGCTTTGTTTTTAATGCAAAGTGCATATTTACAAAATTTAGTATGTATTTTCTCTAAGATAAGCTTATCAGTCTCTTTATTAGTATATGATGCTATATCTTTGGTTTTATTATATGGGATATAGCCCCAAATTTCTGAACCATATAAAAGAATTGGTCTTATAGTATGACTGAAAATATGCATTAATGTTTTAGGTTCTTGTCATATCTAGTGGTATTGTTGGGTTGATTTTCTCAAGAAAAGTAAAAGATATCTTTGCATGTGCAATATGATTAAAGAGATATTTTACCCAGTATAAACTTTAACACCTGCTAATTTATTTTTACTCAGTTCTTGTAAGGTAGTCTCCCTTTACCCGCAAAAAAAGTATTCTGAAGTGAAAATGAAAAGTAAAATTTCATTGGGTAGTAATTTTTTCACTTCCAATGAAAACTCTCAAAACAAATTTTATACAGGATGTAACCAGCTGTTTACAAATGGACGTCGTCTGATCTAAACATCAAAGTCAAAGATAGGCTTTCAAACGAGACTAATTTCCTTTACAACGTAGTTTTTTCTATATTTTCTTTGATCTACTAAGGCTACATGTAGTTTAGACGACACCTAGACAGTTTTAATTAGAAGTTTTATCAATTTATCCAGGCCACGCGCACTGGTATGTCTATAGTCTGCTGTAGTGTAGAATGTTAAAATAGTGCTATTTATCACTTCAGAACGTAGAGCTAGAGACATAATATGGAGTAGGCATTGCCAAAATGCGAGCACAGACAAATATGTTTTTCCAACTTTTACACATAATTCCTTGTTTTACTTTGTTCCTTAATTTTGTGAGGACCTAATATTATACCAAATGTTGATGTATTTTCGTTATTGTTTTTGCATGACAAATGAAAACTACTTACCGCGTATGGTCCAGCTTACGCTCATTTTGTAGAATAATAACTGTGTAAATTGAATTCATCACTTTATTTAGCGTTTTGAAATGTGGCGTATTTTCAATGTGATAGAGCAATTTTCTATAGTAAAGTTTGACCTAAATTACAACGGAAGTCTATGTTTGGAAGAGTCCATTGTCCTCTGTTCGAAATCCTTCGGGTAATATCGTCTGCAGTTAAGGCGGTAAAATCCTTGCGGTTTGTCTGAATACCGCTGAACGTTACGAAATCAGACGATCTTTTTTGAAAACAACGCGAGGTCCCTGTAGAATTCAAATGGCTGACTTCCTATTAAAATTCCCGTAGCAAATGCCAAGGACGATTTGGAACATGTCAACAACAAAGGCATAATATAAAATATGGACGTGTTATTGTGTAGAAATGTTTTAAATTGGATAAAACTACAAAGGTACAATATGGAATAATATAAAAAAATGCAAGCAAAACACCTAGCGCAGCGGGGTGTAACATTTAGTAATAGTACACTATTTCACTACATGTAGTTATAGCGTCAACAATAAGTAACTAAGTCAAATAGATGCCAACAATTTATTAATCTATTTATTAAGTCATATTTTGTAATGAACATTAAGCATAGTTCCATTTATTCAGATTTAACTCTTCCATTTTCGGACATACTTTCCGAGCCCCTCCCATTTCAGAATACAGAATATTTCATTAACTTTTGTTAAGAGTTATCCCGCTTTGGTCAGTGTTACTATCCTTCCCATAACCCCTAATTGGAACCCCTTTTTAAACAACGAATGAAAATTAAGGGCCTTGACCTAAAATAGTCAGGTTGACACAGTTTGCATTGGCGGAAAATATTCAAAATGTGTTCTATTCCGATATTTTAGAAATTTGTCAGTTAACAGCTGCATAATTCGATAAATAATTATGTGATTAGAATGTGTTCTACGCGGAAATAACATATTGGTAAGGATTAGTTTGATTTTATGGATCCGTTCCGTTACTTATGTTTTATGTTGGTGGAATAATGTGCCATTTGTGCCTCATACTCAGATGTTTTCGAGTTTTGTCAGTGAAGAAGTTTAGAATGTGATTAAAAAATACATGTGATAAGGAAGTGTTCTATGGAGCAATAACATTTTGTGAAGATTCCTTTGTTTTCGTGGATCAGTTCCAGTTACAGTTCGATGTTTCATGGTTTTATGTTGCCGGAAATATTGTGTGATTAGGGAATATTATACTACAGTAAGTTTACTTTTTTCATGTTGATCTACTTTACAGTTTGTTGTATTGTTCGTATTAAATAACGCATATACAGTTTGGTCAGCTATATTGCATTTTATTAAATTTAAATTTACAAATTGAAAACGGGACCTGTCGCTGTGTAATGTGATGTTGTAGCTGCGGAACCGTAGCTTGTTATAAAAAAAATTGTACGAATACAGTACGGTTCCGCAGTTGTAGTATAACTGGTGATGATTATGTATATTTAGAGTTGAACAAAGTAAATACATGTTATAGTGTAGTTTTTAAAAAATTGTATGGCTACAAAATATTTTCTTATTTGGCTAACTATCGCGAAAATGTTGAGACAAATTTAAGTTATTTGGGGTCCAGTAGCTCTTCACAGTCTTGTTTGATATGTGTTGTATTTTTCTGATTTTGCAGTCCATATTATAATTATTAAGTCATTGTAGCATACTTTAAATAACGGCTATGGACTTAAAGAAATAAATTTAAAACATCATACCTTCTTCGGACTTAAAAAGGTACGAACTCGCAGCTTGTTATTCTTGTTCCGTTTTTGTGCCACAGGTAATAAACAGGCGATTACGTAATAAATATTGAAGAAAAAAATTGGGAAAAGTTAGTTTTTCCTTAATTTTTATGCACATAAGAATTTGTATGTGTTAGTCACTGTTTTATACATTAATTAAATAATTCATAATCTTATTCTTACCAAAATTGTTGAATTAGCAGGAAGAAATTGATGTCAATTTACTTTTTATAGATATTCTGCACCAAGCGAAAATCAGTAAGCGCATGAGCCGTAGTCGATGCATATATAGAGACAAATACTATATATTTGGTAGATAATGAAATACAAATGTTGAAATGTATGAAAATTCCTCGTTGTGTAGTATAAGGGGGTAGTATTATCACGCTACTTTATTTTTTAAAATAAATCAAGAAGGCAAACAGCTTGCAACTAAATTTTTGTTTGAAAC
This sequence comes from Limnoperna fortunei, assembly GCA_944474755.1. Classification (NCBI taxonomy): domain Eukaryota; kingdom Metazoa; phylum Mollusca; class Bivalvia; order Mytilida; family Modiolidae; genus Limnoperna; species Limnoperna fortunei. The sequence continues at coordinate 5,947,180 of OX104118.1, read as the reverse complement.
ACAATATTATTTTAATTTCCATCAAATTCTAAATTTTTAATTTATAATGTTAACACCACATTTAATACTTGTCGCTACCCTATGACAGTGCCTCTAAATTCAAGTGGTCACGTGACGTCTTTCTTTGTAATGGTGACGTCACATGAAATGTCTTTGAGTGTCAGTTTTTAAAGATCGATTTAGAGATTCCAAAAAAATAGTATGATATTTTTGTTGTTATCTTTAAATATAACATTTACTTTTTATCGATCTCAACTTTATTTTTAAGTCTTTCTTTAAAATTAATGCTTGCCCTTCTTCATTCACTTTGTTCCAGTTTTTTGACGATATCAACTTCCGGACGAAAAAAAATCAATATCAGCATTAAGCAGATTTTGATCACGTGATTTCATTTTGATCACGTGACACGTAATTGCCGTAGAGCTCACCGCTTTCGCGGGCAGCTTTGCTGCCCGCTGCGAGCTGTGCTCGCTATAAATATAAACAAAAAAATCATGGTACACTATTGATACAAAAGCAGTAAACAAATACATGTGTAACTATGATACAATGGTTAATATTGTTTTAACCTTGGGCTTGGGTCTTACATTTACAAGAATAGAATAGAATAGAACAGAATATGTTTATTTGTCAATTAAGACGCCAGTGAAGAGCTATACAACTTTAAAGTTACCAAATAAAGAATGATTGTTCTAAACAAAATTAATAATTTCAATGAAAATGTAAAAAAACAAAACAAATGAAAACCAATGAAAATGTGAAATATCAATGTTTATTACACAAATCAACAATTATTATAACCAGCACGGTGACCCAAGTGAATGCTACATAAATATATACTTTAAAATATAATAATGCATGTATAATTATTATGCATCAAGAATTTTATTTCTCTCACTGTTAATAGTTAGTAAATAATCAGTTAGTTTGTATATTATTATCTTGTCTTCAGATGATAATAGCCAAGTGAATTGGGAAGTGGTATCCAACCTACTAAAGTTATTATTAATATTGTTTATTTCCTGCAAAAATTTGATCTTTCTTTGCTCAGTTTTTGACACTGGAGTAGAAAATGGATTTCATCTGCCACTCCCACGTCACACAACCCATAAATTCTATTTTCTGCAGGAATATTTCTATATCTTCCTATTTCTATCTCTAACTTACTAGTATGTGCACTAATTCTAAATTTTGTGAACATTTTCCTTTTATTTCAGAGTCTAAATAAGGTTCATATGAAAAAATATTTTTAAATAGTCTGTAGGTTCTCAGTTTATTTCCAGGCCTACTCTTATTGTCATTGAATATATCATCTTTCCAAATTTTGTTGTAAATAATTAAGGTCTTTCCCCTTTCCAAGGGAAAGACCTTACTGTATTTCTTCTGATTATTTTTTTTATTATTAAGGTCTTTCCCCTTTCCAAGGGAAAGACCTTACTGTATTTCTTATGATTATTAAGGTCTTTCCCCTTTCCGAGGGAAAGACCTTACTGTATTTCTTATGATTATTATTATTATTATTATTATTTTTTTTTTTCTTCTGCCACAGATGTCAAAAAAGTGTCTTGACGTATCGCTTTGAAACTTGGCACACTTAACCGACACTACCTGGGCTCGACCTGAGTCACCCTGCGACACCGATCTATTTTTAGAAACAGAGTTATCTCCCCAAACACAGTTTACCCTTGTGTTCAGATACACTCAGAAACAATGACAGATATTAAAAATCTAAAGTGAGGAAAATGTTGCCTGACTTATGGCCATGATTTGTCATGCAAAAAAACATTCTTCGATCCACTTCCTGTTTACGCGATTTTGACGCGAAGTTTGTCGAAAACGTCAAAGTTGTCGGATTTACACAAAACTTGGTTTCCAAGTAGATATGAGGGTCCTAATTACATGTATCGGATCAAAAAATTTTTTTGGTCCACCATTTTCAAAATGGCCGCCATTGAAATTTTGTTTTCAATATAACTCAAAAACCATAAAAAATTGAAGCAGACAATATATGAGAAAAATGTTCCTCTCATTGAGATCTACATTTGATATATAGGTTTGAAAACTGTGCGACAAACCGTTTTAGAGGTTATGGCCCTTGACAGGTTTCGGCTAAATTTTGTTTTCGAAATAACTCAAAAACCATACAAAATTGAAGCAGACAATATATGAGAAAAATGTTCCTCTCATTGAGATCTACATTTGATATAACAGTTCGAAAACTGTGCGACAAACCGTTTTAGAGGTTATGGCCCTTGACAGGTTTCGGCTAAATTTTGTTTTCGAAATAACTCAAAAACCATACAAAATTGAAGCAGACAATATATGAGAAAAATGTTCCTCTCATTGAGATCTACATTTGATATAACAGTTCGAAAACTGTGCGACAAACCGTTTTAGAGGTTATGGCCCTTGACAGGTTTCGGCTAAATATTGTTTTCGAAATAACTCAAAAACCATACAAAATTGAAGCAGACAATATATCAGATAAATGTTCCTCTTATTGAGATCTACATTTGATATAACAGTTCAGAAACTGTGCGACAAACCGTTTTAGAGGTTATGGCCCTTGACAGGTTTCCGCTAAATTATTTTATGAAATAACTCAAAAACCGTAAAAAATTGAAGCAGACAATATATCAGAAAAATGTTCCTCTCATTGAGATCTACATTTGATATAACGGTTCGAAAACTGTGCGACAAACCGTTTTAGAGGTTATGGCCCTTGACAGGTTTCGGTTAAATTTTGTTTTCGAAATAAATCAAAAACCATAAAAAATTGAAGCAGACAATATATCAGAAAAATGTTCCTCTCATTGAGATCTACATTTGATACACAGGTTCAAAAACTGTGCGACAAACCGTTTTAGAGGTTATGGCCCTTGACAGGTTTTGGCTAAATTTTGTTTTCGAAATAACTCAAAAACCATAAAAATATTAAGCAGACATTATATCAGAAAAATGTTCCTCTCATTGAGATCTACATTTGATTTAAATTATTGAAAACTGTGCGACAAATCGTTTTCAAGTTATGGCCTTTGTTGTTTCGGCTCATCAGTTTATGGCTTATAACTTTTAAACCGTCAGAGATAATATAGTGAACATAGGTTTTTTGTGACCGTCTCAACAAGCCCTTCGTTTTAGGACCAAAGTCCAATGGTTATGGGCAGCAATTTTCAAAATTAGCAACCATATACCTAGACATAACACTAAGAAAATGCCGGGAAAGACCTCACATTTGTTCTTTGAACAAATGACTTTTCATTATTATTATTAAGGTCTTTCCCCTTTCCAAGGGAAAGACCTTACTGTATTTCTTCTGATTATTTTTTTTATTATTATTATTCTTCTTCTTTTCCGCCGCAGATGTCAAAAAAGTGTCTTAACGTATCGCTTTGAAACTTGGCACACTTAACCGACACTACCTGGGCTCAACCTGAGTCACCCTGCGAAACAAATCTATTTTTAGTAACAGAGTTATCTGCCCCAAACCCAAAAACCTTGTGTTCAGATAAACTCAGAAACCATAACCGTTATCAGAAATCTGAAGTGGGGAAAATGTTGCTAGACTCCTGGTCATGATTCATCATGCAACAAATTGTGTTTCGATCAACTTCCTGGTTACGCGATTTTGACGGGAAATTTGTCGAAAACGTCAAAGTTGTCGGATTTACACAAAACTTAGTTTCCGAGTAGATATGAGGGTCCTTATTACATACATCGGATAAAATTTTTTTTTCGGTCAACCATTTTCAAAACGGCCGCCATTGAAATTTTGTTTTCGAAATAACTCAAAAACCGTAAAAAATTGAAGCAGACAATATATCAGAAAAATGTTCCTCTCATTGAGATCTACATTTGATATAATAGTTGAAAACTGTGCGACAAACCGTTTTCGAGGTTATGGCCCCTGACAGGTTTCGGCTAAATTTTGTTTTCAATATAACTGAAAAACCATACAAAATTGAAGCAGACAATATATCAGAAAAATGTTTCTCTCATTGAGACCTACATTTGATATAATTGGTTGAAAACTGTGTGACAAACCGTTTTCAAGGTTATGGCCCTTGACAGGTTGCGGCTAAGTTTAGTTTTCAATATAACTAAAAAACCATAAAAAATTGAACCAGACAATATATTAGAAAAATGTTCCTCTCATTAAGATCTACATTTGATATAAGGGTTGAAAACTGTACGACAAACTGTTTTCGAGGTTATGGCCCTTGACAGGTTTCGGTTTAATTTGGTTTTCAATATAACTAAAAAACCATAAAACATTGAAGCAGACAATATATCAGAAAAATGTTCCTCTCATTGAGATCTACATTTGATATAATTGTCGAAAACTGTGAGACAAACCGTTTTCGAGGTTATGGCCCTTGACACGTTTGGACTAATCAGTTTTTGACTTATAACTTGAAAACAGTTAGAAATAATATAGTAAACATGTAATATTTAAAGTGATCCTCTCATCAAGACCTTGATTTAGTATATTGTATCAGAAACTGTTATATGAACCATATTCAAGTTATCGGCCTTGACGCATTTCTGTTATTCGGTTTTTGACTTATAACTTGAAAACGGTTAGAGATAATATAGTTAACATGGTCATATGTCGTGCGCGAAGAATCTGCCTAGCTTTTTGACCAATCGTACATCACTGACCAAAGCTCATGAATATTAAGGAAAACATACATCACGATAAAAAAAAAATACACATCTTTGCTGCAATTAATCAGACCTGTCCAGACACTAAGAAGTGTTACAATATATAAAACGTAACACATAACCAGTATCTAGAGAGTATCTTCAGTGATTTTGTTTGCCTATATTTACCTCCGAAATAAGGCCTTTTCCCCTAAAGAAAGTTTCCCAAAATGTTCAAAAAATGGCTTACATTTTTCCCAAATGAGGATTAAAATTTCCCAAAAGATAAAATTTGAAGCAGAAAAATGGTATACAATATGTAATTAGCTTGCTATATGATTGGTATCTATAGTTTGTTATTTATTTTCCTCTCATTTCTTCATAAGATAAGAAAATTTTACCTAAAACTCAAGATGTTATACAAAGAAAGCTTTATTTCAATTTTCCCAATTCTCATAAAATGATGCATATTTTCCCAATAAAAAAGGCAGGAGCAGTTTTGAAAAATTCCAACAAAATCACTGATCTTATATCTTAGAGCTCATCTGATATCGACCTGAAAAGCCTTGTCGAGCGAAAAAAAAACAACTATAAGAATTCATATCTATCAAGATATTAGTTTGTTTGTTTGTTTGCTGGTGTTTAACGCCACATTCAGCAATTTTTCAGCTATATCATGGCGTCCAGTTTTTATTGGGGGAGGAAGCCAAAGTACCCGGAGAAAACCCCCGACCTGCAGTAGGAAAACTAGCAATACTTGTCAATTAAGATTGGAGTCGAGTACACCCTGCCTGCATTGAGACAAGATATTAGTACTTTTTGGCTTAGAAAGGGGTAATCATATGAGACTAAAAATTTTTCAATGATGGACAATTTAAAATGGCTTAAACACTAATTTCAAATTTTTAGTACATATTAAATGTACTTTTTGTAACATAAGAAACTAACTTTAGGCAAAAATTGAAAAAATAATGAACATTCAGCGAGTTCCGACAGTGTGTAATTATGTGTCGAGTGAAGAAAACATGCACTTTGTTACAAAATTTGCTGTATTAAACCAAATGTAAAAATTATTAAAATGATTGAAATGATGTTAACTTGCACATTTATACAAAAATTAGCAATTTAAGTGCAATTACTTAAAAAATGGTACACTATATTTCTAAATTTTCATGAAAAAATATTCAACACTGTGACAATAGCCTAAATCAACACATTTTACACCAATGTTAAAACAAAACCTTGTGATTTCTACAAGTTTCCCTCTTTTCCTTATTGTTTAATTATTAAATTTAAAATATTTAAAGCTGTTGTCTACTATTTTAGTGTGTTTCTCCATTAAAAATGAGTACAAAGCTATTTCTGAATCATAATAATGATATTGTATGAAGACAATCAATTAAAAATACCAAGATGTATGACAAAATAGTTTGCATAAAATGTTATGAAGTTTGGTTTACTTTCACAGTGTAAATTTTTTCAATATACATGACCAAAACACTAAATTTAATCAACTTACTTTGTTAGCTAAATAGATGATACTTTCCGTTTAGAATGTGGATTTCAGTCTAAAAACGTATTTCCTCAATGTTCACGAGTCAATAAATCCTTAAAATCCCAGACTGAAGCACGTGACCACACCTCCCCCTTATTTGTAAATTTCGTCTGCTGTGATGTCCATTTCAGTTATCGTCAGTGAATCATTGTGTAAATCGTTTCTCAACAAGTTGTTCTAACTATCCGAACTACATTTTACCTCACATTTTAATCAAATTGAAACAATTTCCGACGTGAATTTTTGTGTATTCGGTCGTCTGCTACGTGACTCGTGTCCTTATTTTGCACATTCCAGCGTAAAATTCCTATGAATGAAAACGTCTTTAAATAATCGTCGGTAGCTTCTTTTGTAATAACCCGTGTCGTCCTGAAATATATAAATAATCACTGATATTAAACTTAAGATCGTGTTTCATGTAGTAGTCGTCCACACAGAACGATAGACAGAAGACGCTGACGAAAAGCTATGAACGCGAGCTTCGACGAAGACACCTCAGTGAAATGTAGTGTTCAATTAATGTATACTATAAATAGAGCGAAATGACAAAGGAGTATTTATTTTACACCAAAATAATGTATATGAATTTTTAAAACTAGTTTTACAAATTTTTGTCACAATATTTAAATCTGCAGAGTCCCATTTTCCCGTTTTTTCTCAAAATTAGTACAAAGCTATTTGAATCAATGTGAGACAATCAATTAAAAATACCAAGATGAATAACAAAATAAGTTTACATGCTGCCCTGGTGGGGGGCCGGGCCCTTTTTTAAATAATTAGAATGTTATAGAAACAATAAAAAAAGAAACCGGGGGAGGAGGAGGCCTACGGATATTTTACAATATTAAATAATAGATTTTTACCCTCAGAGATAATATAGTGAACATAGGTTTTTTGTGACCGTCTCAACAAGCCCTTCGATTTAGGACCAAAGTCCAATAGTTATGGGCAGCAATTTTCAAAATTAGCAACCATATACCTAGACATAACACTAATAAAATGCCGGGAAAGACCTCACATTTGTTCTTTGAACAAATGACTTTTCATTATTTTTTTTTTTCTGCCACAGATGTCAAAAAAGTGTCTTGACGTATCGCTTTGAAACTTGGCACACTTAACCGACACTACCTGGGCTCGACCTGAGTCACCCTGCGAGACCGATCTATTTTTAGTAACAGAGTTATCTCCCCAAACACTGTTTACCCTTGTGTTCAGATAAACTCACAAACCATGACAGATATCCAAAATCTAAAGTGGGGAAAATGTTGTCTGACTTATGGCCATGATTTGTCATGCAAAAAAACATTCTTCGATCCACTTCCTGTTTACGCGATTTTGACGCGAAGTTTGTCGAAAACGTCAAAGTTGTCGGATTTACACAAAACTTGGTTTCCAAGTAGATATGAGGGTCCTAATTACATGTATCGGATCAAAAAAATTTTTTGGTCCACCATTTTCAAAATGGCCGCCATTGAAATTTTGTTTTCAATATAACTCAAAAACCATAAAAAATTGAAGCAGACAATATATGAGAAAAGTGTTCCTCTCATTGAGATCTACATTTGATATAAGGTTCGAAAACTGTGCGACAAACCGTTTTAGAGGTTATGGCCCTTGACAGGTTTCGGCTAAATTTTGTTTTCAATATAACTCAAAAACCATAAAAAAATTGAAGCAGACAATATATGAGAAAAATGTTCCTCTCATTGAGATCTACATTTGACATACAGGTTCAAAAACTGTGCGACAAACCGTTTTAGAGGTTATGGCCCTTGACAGGTTTCGGCTAAATATTTTTACGAAATAACTCAAAAACCGTAAAAAATTGAAGCAGACAATATATCAGAAAAATGTTCCTCTCATTGAGATCTACATTTGATATAACGGTTCAAAAACTGTGCTACAAACCGTTTTAGAGGTTATGGCCCTTGACAGGTTTCGGCTAAATTTTGTTTTCGAAATAACTCAAAAACCATACAAAATTGAAGCAGACAATATATGAGAAAAATGTTCCTCGCATTGAGATCTACATTTGATATACAGGTTCAAAAACTGTGCGACAAACCGTTTTAGAGGTTATGGCCCTTGACAGGTTTCGGCTAAATATTTTTATGAAATAACTCAAAAACCGTAAAAAATTGAAGCAGACAATATATCAGAAAAATGTTCCTCTCATTGAGATCTACATTTGATATAACTGTTCAAAAACTGTGCGACAAACCGTTTTAGAGGTTATGGCCCTTGACAGGTTTCGGCTAAATTTTGTTTTCGAAATAACTCAAAAACCATAAAAAATTGAAGCAGACAATATATCAGAAAAATGTTCCTCGCATTGAGATCTACATTTGATATACAGGTTCAAAAACTGTGCGACAAACCGTTTTAGAGGTTATGGCCCTTGACAGGTTTCGGCTAAATTTTGTTTTCGAAATAACTGAAAAACCATAAAAATATAAAGCAGACAATATATCAGAAAAATGTTCCTCTCATTGAGATCTACATTTGATTTGAATTATTGAAAACTGTGCGATTAATCGTTTTCAAGTTATGGCCGTTGACATTTTTCGGCTAATCAGTTTATGGCTTATAACTTTTAAACCGTCAGAGATAATATGGTGAACATAGGTTTTTTGTGACCGTCTCAACAAGCCCTTCGATTTAGGACCAAAGTCCAATGGTTATGGGCAGCAATTTTCAAAATTAGCAACCATATACCTAGACATAACACTAAGAAAATGCAGGGAAAGACCTCAGTCACATTTGTTCTTTGAACAAATGACTTTTCATTTTTACTGTATTAATAATAAGTGATTTAATGTTATACTTGGATGTTATGCACATATTGAGGTTAATATTTAGATTTTTCATGATAGATTTGATGCAACTATACCAACTGCTTTTACCTGCATTATCTAGATTTACTGATTCTTCATAAGCAATTTTTAGTAAAATGTCATCAGAAGAGTATAAACGTTGAAAGTACTTAAACATATAAGTGAATATATTGGTGTAAAGTGGATACCTTCCCAATTCTCCCATTACTGCTGAAGATGTTGACCTTTTTCCTACCCCTAATAAATATTTGCAAAATTTCAAGTTAACATGTTCCTGTTTTAAGTTGTAAAGTAATTTTGAAGTAAGACAATAATCATCTTTCTTTAGCTTATTACCAATAAACTAAAGCCACCCCATATCTCACTACCATATAACAAAACAGGTTTCACAGTATGATCAAATAGGTGCATAATTGTTTTTATGCTAGGTCTTTTAGATTCAAAACATTTAGTCATTTTATAAAGCGCTTTAAGTAAGAAAGTATTTTTTGTTCATTTGTTTTTCATTAGAAATACATGGATATAGAATAATTAGAAAATCAAAGCATACAGCCACTTCAAATTTTTTTTAAAATGGACACTAAATCATTGATGAATTACCGATTTCTCATTTCAACTAAATCCTAGCTTATTGGAAATATTTGATAGAAAACAGTCAATTCTAGATATTTCATTAATAAGTTAACAAAGATTTTTGTCTCGCCTGTCGCTGGAGGCGAGACATAAGTATGGGAATCAGGCGGCGGCGGCGGCATAAACACTTGACATCTTGCTTCATATATTTGTAAGCCGAAGCCCTAGGTCCATCAAATTTGGTCCAGAGGTAGCTTATGATGAGTACTTGCCAGTCAGTCACCTGTCACCTGACCTTGACCTCAATTTCACGGTCCAGCGACGACGATAAAGTTTTTGGGTTACGACTGTTCCTCTGTAACTATGCATGGTAGGATGACAATATTTGGTGTGTAGGTTGCTGATGACTAGTACATGACTGTCTGGTAGGTGTCACCTGACCTTGACCTCAATTTCACGGTCCGGCGACTACGTTAAAGTTTTTGGGTTACGACAGTTCCTCTGTAACTACGCATGGTAGGATGACAATATTTGGTGTATAGGTTGCTGATGACAAGTACATGACTGTCTGGTAGGTGTCACCTGACCTTGACCTCAATTTCACGGTCCAGCGACTACGTTAAAGTTTTTGGGTTACGACAGTTCAACTGTAACTACGCATGGTAGGATGACAATATTTGGTATATAGATGGTGATGACTAGTACATGACTCTCTGGTAGGTGTCACCTGACCTTGACCTCAATTTCACGGTCAAGCGACTATGTTAAAGTTTTTTGGGTTACGGCTGTTCCCCTGTAACCATGCATGTTAGGATGACAATATTTGTTATATAAGTTGCTGATAAATAGTACATGACTGTCTGGTAGGTGTCACCTGACCTTGACCTCAATTTCACAGTCCAGCGACTACGTTAAAGTTTTTGTATTAGGACAGTCCCTCTGTAACTATGCATGGTATGGTGACAATATTTGGTATACAGGCAGCTGCTGATATTTAATGCTATTTACGTAATGCTTATGACAAAATTTATTTTCGTTACTGATGCTGAATGCAGGCGAGACATTTTTCTGTGTCCACACTTGTTAAACAATATATATATGTTGAATGCACATAAGCAAACCATGGTTTTAATTGGGTTCTGGTAAATCTCTTTGTGTTTTTGGTTTTTTGTGTAGAGTCTTGTATGTTTGTCTACTATAGTATTATATATGGATTTGTACCTGTTCCTTGACTTTTGGCTCTTGTTGTTTGGTCAGTTTTCTTTGCTATATTTTATACCAAGGTTAAACTTTGCAGTCCAAAACTCTTATACAAAACACAGAAACAAAAGCTAACAACACAAACATTCAAGATAGTAACTATACATCTGTCAAATTTTTACAATTTTATTTAGTTTTTTTATGTTTTCTAATTAATTTTTATTTATTCAATGTTCTAGCTCACATTCCACATGTAGTTACTATTGTTACCTATTACTTAGTGACATATGTTACATTTAAAAATGTCAAGGTCAAAGGTCAAAAGTCAAGGTCAAAGGTCACCATAGGTCTTGTTAGCACTATATCTCATTAACCATAAAAGATAGAAGCAGACAATAATTTAGGAAAATACTCCTCTTATTAAGACCTTCATTTGGTACATTTGACTCGAAGCTGTGCGATGAACCGTTTTCGAGTTACAGCCCTTGACGCGTTTTGGTTAATCGGTTTTTTGGTTAAAACTTGAAAACGGTTAGAGATAATATAGTAAACATATAGGTTTAACATAATCAGTAGGAAAAGAGCTTCAATTTGAGCCAAAGGTCAAAGGTCATAGATCAAGGTCATACCATAGCAACAAGGTGACCCTTATAAAAAGTAGCAACCATATATTTTTAGAATCAGAATGATTTACATTATTGAAATATGTCTTTACATGACTGGAAGTGGCCTTTTGTCCCTAGCAACGGAATGAAAGTCCTTAACAACCATATATTTTTGGCTCCTGACCACTTTCTTTACTCAAATAACTCTTTTTTATGACTGAAAGTGACATTTTGTGCTATACCAAGACACAAAATCCCATAACAATACCTAACTTTTCTGACTTAAGAGGAACGGTGGGAAAGACCTTCTCATTTGTTCTCAGAACAAATGGCAGTTTAATTCTTATTGTCTTTCATGTATATGTATAGTCATTAAAACATCTGGAAAATACATAGTTTTTATGTCTAACATATAGATGACAGTATACCTCGTTAATGTTCTGCAAACGTCGGAAATAATATATTAGTCACTAACTTTTTTAGCTCAGTACCGACTCAAACATTGACTCAAAGTAAAACAATTTATTTAATTTTTATCATTATTTAGCAATACATTTATTTAATAAAGATGTATTTCTTGGTCCAAAAAATAAAATTAGACAGTGACTTCTGTTACCTTTTAAAAATTGTTTACAATTACATTTACATAAAATATAAATAAAGAAAAATTTGTAAAATTATTATTATGAACAGCAGTCTAATAAAACTTGAGATGATCTCTTATCACTCATGTTTCACTGAAATGCCATGAGATAAACAATGAAAACTAAGCAATTAGAAATTGAATTTTAATTAGATTGTTTAACTTAGTACTGCAGGTTTTATGTGATACTTAATTTGGGTTAGAAACATACTAGTAATTTTTTTTTTTTATAAAGGTAAGAAATGGAAGTACATGTAAAATTTCAATACATAAAGTCTGGTAATTAAAATTAGTACAAAGTGATGATGGTACAAATATGTTTTATCGCAAAGTAACTATAATTTGTTAAATAGTGGTTGATCCAAGGGATACAAGAATCCATAGTCACTTAATAGACAAATTAAAATTAAATATGTTTCTATTTATGAGGACAACTGACTGGATACTGTGTTGCTGCTGGAAACTTGGTACATAAAAATGCTTTATTGTTTTCTATTCCATGTATCTTGTTTAAATAAGAAACTTGTTTCATTTGACATACTATTATGTCAACTTGTGCTTAGTTCATTTACCCAGTAAAATAATTATTAATTGATAAAAATGAATACCAGGTTATATACACATAATTTATTCACTACCAAAAAGATACATTAGCTGGTACAAATATTAAAGTACTAATGATTATATTTTGTGTGGCTCATATGAATACTCTAGGATGACATCCTATATCCATCAAAGATTATAATTAACACTGTATACTTGATATATGTAAAGTGCAAAGGAAGTAATGTACAAAATTGGCTATTCAATACATATGACAACTGCTCTGTAAATTTAAATTGACCGAGAGGGAGGAAAATAGTTCTAATTTTGATATTTGGCTACACTACATGTAACTGTAGGATGGATTTATTATTCAATTAGATTTTAATATTGAAACTATATGTAAAAAGTTGTGTCTTACAGAATTGGAAATAAATGTATTTCAACAGATAATTTATTTAAATTAGTTGGCCAAGGCTTTTTTTTTAAGCTGATTGTACTAATCCCATTTTTGGACTATTTTGGGGGTGTTTTTGCATTTCCTTGGATGACCTTCGCCTTGGGAATGTCAAAATTTTCTAAATGTTAATTTGACATGACACTCAAAAGATTTAATGTGATAATGCAGAATAAATTTCCCTTGTTTTACGGAGTTTCTAAAAGCAACAAAACTTTCTGCATAAGCGAGAGAAAAAAAATGTTAACATTTTCCCCTTGTGTGCAAACAATTAGGCCTTTATTATCCAAATATCCAAATTTGAGGGAGGAGTTAATCACATTTTATTTGATATTTTGAAGTTTTGGGTCATATTTAAAGAAAATAACATCAAGGACCATGTTTTCTTTTCAATATAAAAATCGATTGAAATTGAAAGTGACCTGTAAATCACATAGAACAGAACTGAAATCAGAAACAGGATACTTCCAAAATTTATATCTGCAATATTGTTTTCAAAATCAGATATTAGAAATAAAAATTTATAACGATGTCAGGCTACATACTATAGTTTATTGCAACAATCCAGACCCCATCAGAAAAATGATAGCTAAAAGTCCTTAACCATTCATGTGAGTTGTTATATATAAATATTTTAAGTACAGATGTTCAAAACACCTGCAGTTTTCATATTTCATTTCTTTCAATTTAAAGAAAATCGTAAACTTGTCAGTGATAGAAGTATTGACTGATTTGTTGGAATGTAAATAACCAGTGATCATACAGATAAGTCAAACCGCTATAACCAATGGTAAAACTATACATTTCTGGTATGTTTTGCAAAAGTGACATTAATTTTGCCTATAGACATATTGTTTTCACTTAAAATGATCACAAACCAAACAAATCTATAGTATATTATATTAATGTACTTAATGATAAGAAATTGAAGTCCAGTGATTGTTAAGATTTGTATATCTTTTGGCGTGTGCGTAACACCTTTGTAAATTAAGTGGAAAGGCATTAACAGAGGTCAGAGTAAAACTTTTTATGGCGTCAATGGCACATTCATGGTTTAATCGAGTCCATTTATCACAGATAACTAATCAACTTGTTCGGAATTTATGATCAGTGTTGAACCACAAATGGTATACTCTTCCTCAATAAATACGGTAAATCTGAAGACCAAAATAGAAAAGAAAGTTCTTGTTTGTGGGGATGAAGGAATTAGTTTTGGACAGTGTAAATACAAAAAACTGTGTCCACAAAACAAATAATTCTTGTTTAAATGTAAGTAGAAGTTGTTCTTAAGGTACCATTATGCCCACATTAACTTAATTGAAGCAGAGAGCAAGACAGTTAAGTATATGTTTGTTTCATTGCTTTACTATCTTACTAATGCTTCAAAAGAGATGACTAGATGTTTCAAATATTGCTTTGCTTTTCATTTAAGCATGATTTTTTTTTTACTTTGATACATAGACATGTAGATTTCATAAATAATGTATAAACATGTGTAATATAATATCTTTCACATCATTTCATACTTGTTTTACTGCCATGAACCTTCGTGGGTGACATTATGGGGAAATGCTACACTACTTGCAAACAGAACATATTATTAGTAGATAATTTAAAACCAGAGTAATCATTTTGTTGCTTAGAATGGCACTTTTTTTCTATCCCTACCAGAGTTCCCAGATTAATGCTTTTTTCATTTTTCTGTCCATTACAATTTTCCAATTCACTTGATTTACTATTTTTCAACTTGTATAGCTAGAACTTGCTCTCTGCACATTAAGTCTTAAAATCATTATAATCACTGACATTGCACAATAATGCAAAAGAAGCAATAGTATTGCCTCTAGATGATGCAAACTGCTAGTATCTAACTAATGCATGTCACCATCGACATTATACAGCTATCTACTGTACACTGCACTTGAAATGAAGTTTAAAGAAATATTTATTAAAAATTGGCAAAAGTTGTCTATTTGTGTTTGACAAGGATTGCCAGTTTTCCTACTGAAGGCTGGGGGTATTCTGTGGGTACTCTGGCCTCCTCCCTCAGGAAAATCTGGATGCAATGATATACATGTACTAGTAGCAGAAAAATGCCTTAAACACCATTCAAACAAACAAACAAAACAAATCTATATATGTTTTGTATAATGGTCTTACAATCTTGATCATCTGTAATAGATGCATTGTACATGTATGATATAGCAGTTTACTATTATACTGTAGAGGGGTCATGGTGGCAGTGTGCACATGGTTATGGTAGTTAAAGTCTACTATTGATCATGTGCCTGTCTACACTGAGGTTGAAGGTTTTCATCTCCCTGCAGGCAGGGTGTGTGTGCTTGACTCTTTTTTTATTTAACCAGATTGGGGGTTTTCTGTGGGTACTCCTGCTTCCTACCCTGGAGGACATGATTTAGCTGGAAAATTGCTGAAAGTGCCTTAAACACCATCAAAAACAAACAAATATATACATGTACTGTAGAACAAAGAAAAGGCTCGAAATTATATCAAGGCACTTCTCACACTTGAAATTCAAACCATTAAAATATTTCTTGTTGTATTTGTTTTATGATAAAATTTGATGGTTGAAAAGTCCTTCAGACTTGACAATGTTCCCAACAATTTAAAACCAATTTGATAACATATTTATTTGCTCTTATTAGCTATTTATAAGTTCAGTTGCAAATGCCTAATAATGCCTAATACTTTGTTTGACCCTGGAAATGATGATATTATATAGTGTAACTTGTTTAGGAGTTGTATGTGATGTATAGGTACCAGAAATCAAATTTAAAAGTTTAAAATTTAAAAATAAATCTTTTTTATATTGTTATATATTGAATTCCATTTTTGATATGCATTAGATAATTTATAATACTTACAAAAGCATTATAACCGTTTTGATTTACCAAATTCTGTCCAATGAAATTCTATTAAATGTCCAAGCAGTTGTTATATATTAATTGTAGTGAGGAAAAGTCAAATGAACATATCTATTGGAATTGGAAAATGGCTAGTTCAAATCAGGGTTTTCTGGTAGAAATTATCTCCCTTGTTACAAACTCCTTTCTTGTCTTTAGTAAACTCGTTTTCAATATATAACTTGGTATTGGCCGAGTGCACGTATATTGTTTTTATAGTACAATAAGTAGACAAACTCAAACCTATGAATTGAAAAATCCCACTGATAATACTGTAAAAAAGATATTTCCTTGTCTTGTGTGTATTTAATTATTGTTTCCCTCAACACTGGGTTTTTCGTGCTATTTCTCAAATATTGATCATTATTCAAGTTTGGGTGGCAGTGGGTATTAAGTACTGGAAATGGGACCATTTGGGGAACTTTTATCAATGAAAAACATTATCTTGGCTTATATTTACGGGGAAAGATTGTAATTTTTATGTGTGGCTAAATAATGTTGATTTAGCTGTGTAGCTACGCATTTGGTAGATAATCAAAACTCTAAATTATTACAACTTCAAAGCTGCAAGCTAGATTTTTGTCTTTCCAGTAGTATTAAGAAGAAAATTTAAAAAAAACTTTATAATTAATACAATGAGATGGCTTTTTTTATCATAATTATATCAGTGTCCTTACATATTATGTACATCTATACTAAATAATAAGATATAAAAGTTCTCACCCTTCAGTAGGGGGCAGTTACTGGGTAGATATATCTTAACAAATGGCCCGAGTTATATTGTCTCATAATTATATCAATATTAATATCCATAATTAGGTGACTTGGCAGGAAATCAATGACCCTTTGTAACAGTGTACACAGCTATATTTGTGAACGAACAATATATATGGAGAATCGTCCAACCATAATTATCATTTAGACTCTATGAAATAATTTTCTATTGGATTAAGTGAAGCAGAGTTTTTTATATAATGTTTGTACAAAACAGATTTATTTAACCCTTTATTCACACTTACTTTGAATGAAATTCAATTTGACTGTTGTGATGCTTGTTCAAATAAGTTGATATGAATATATTTGACAAAGAATCTTTGTACTGGATCATTTAAAAACCTGTTTAATTGTATAGTAATATAGTTGTATGTATAATCTCCACCTTAAATTGGTTTTGGTTTTGTCTTGTACATGTACTAGTAGGTACAGTGTATTGGTTATGTTTTTTTTAATTTTTGGTGTTTAATACTAAACTAAAAACCCAGTTTTTTCCAAATATAAAGGAAACAATTTTTTCCAAAGAAATATTTTTTTGTTCAATGAATACCCTTAAGAGGCAAATACATTGTTATTGAAGCCAAATTTTTGTAACTTGTTTATTTTTAAATAAATGTTTTCATAATGAGTTATTTAATTTGATCTTGGTTTATCTTTAAAAATTCCGAGATTATATGATGGCCTTTAAAAACAGAGGATTTCCTCAGCACAGTTCCTTAGAACCATTCAATAGAGGCGTTTAGTTATGATTGGCCTGACAAGCACCATTGTTTATAATCAAAATAGTCCCTTTAAAATTACATTGTCTTACAATTTATTAGGATTCAAATAACGGTGTGGTTTGTTTTATTTTGGATGTACATGTAGGTGTATCAAACTGTTTATTTAATTACCAGTTTCTAATTAGGATAATCATTACATGAATAAGCAGAAATATGTTATTGTATAGAGTTTTCAGATTCTTGACTTTAAACAACCGTACTATTGATATGTTTGGTGATAGACATCAGTGATTGTTAACTTAATATTCAAATTGCATTTTTGTTTGAGCATTTGATGTTGGAACATATTGAATGTACCAGCCTGTTAGTGCAAACTTGTGTGATTAGAATGTCTTTGGAAACGTTCAGGATTTGTTAACTACAGAATATTTTATATCTGCTATACATTATCATTAATAAACTGTGAATAAATTTAAAGGAATCATTAACATGACACAAATTACACCTGTATAGAACCTGCCTTACCTTTAATGTACATGTACATATTGATGTTTGTGTATATTCAGTGGATATTTTCAATGAGTGAATAAAACAATTCTTTCTTGAATTGTTTATGGATTAATTGGCCTGTTGTGGAATAAAGTTTATAAACACTCTGTAATAATCACAATTTTCACAATGCAGGGTAAATATGATGTAATTCACGTGCAGATGACGAAGGTGGTTGAAAGGGACTGCGGGTTGATTCCCATGATGAATGGACACGGAAAGGAAGCAGGGCTTGTTCCCTTGAATAAGGATGAAAAACAGCAGGAAGATGAGATGACAAAAAAATTGCAAGTACTTCAAGAGCAAAGTTTACAACCACTTAAAGAGGACTTGGCAGAATGGTTAGCAAAAACTCTGAGTAAGTCACACAGCTAATGGTTAGCAAAAACTCTTAGTAAGTCACACAGCTAATGGTTAGCAAAAACTCTTAGTAAGGCATTCTGTACACACTACATATATTATTTAAAGCCAACTTTAGCATTGAATATTTGAATATTAGCCTAATGACTACAAAATAGCTTGTTTCATTTCAAAAAGATTTCAACATCTAATATGGATATAGGGTTATACAATATCATAAAAAAAAATTATTATATTTTGGGGGGAAGGGGAGGGTAGATTGTCCTGATCCCTTCGTTGCAATATTTGTAGTCTAGTTGTTGGCAAGGTGGTAAATAATAAAATTTTGTGTGCAAGTGTTAAACCTTCTGCAATGTAGGATAAGATATGTTTACAAATGAAAAATGTTTCTACTTGTGTTCTTGCATTATTACAATGTCACCATAATCATGGTCTCTTGTGGCTTGTGTACATATGAAAAATTCTTTGCCAATATTTTTGCCCAAACTTCCTATACATTGTATACTGATACATGTAGATTTAATTCTTACCCTTACTTTTAAGAAACTAATTTTATATAAAGCAGTTATCAAAACCAGTACATAGGTAGGGTTATTTAAAAATAAAGACACATGTTTTGATCAAGTTTACCAATCATTGGCCCAGGGTCACTGAGGCACTGCATGGCCTTTGGTTACCCCTACTTCTACTTCCTCATTGCCCTGGGTCACTGGTCCTCTTTTGTTACCCCACTTCTTCATTGCCTGGGTTCACTTGTTCACCATGGTTTCCCCCACTTACTCATTGCCCTGGGTCACTGGTCCTCTATGGTTACCCCATCCTAACAAGTCAGGGTTTCTGTGTTCACATGTGTCTATGAAACCCTGACAAACTTAGCTAGATAATTCCCAGGCTAGAAGTTACTATTTTGATTGGCTACATCATACCTGAATGAAGCCATTCAAAAGCTCGCTTTCTTTAACAACTTGGTTAGGGGATATCCCGATGTCGATTGTAAATGTGTTGCATAGACCATGTAAAAATTAATTATTTTTTATAGTAGTGTTAATAGTTTGTTATTATTGCGTTATTTATTAGTTGCGTTACGTTTTCTTCCAACTCAAGAATGGGTAAGAATGACTACTGCCAAACACTTGAATCTTTCAAGCATATGAAATCATGTAGCCCGGGAATTTCCTAGCTAATTTTGTCAGGGTTTCATGGACACAAGTGGACACAGAAACCCTGACTTCTGAGGATGTGGTTACCCCACTTCTTCATTGCCCAGGTTCACTGGTTCCCCATGGTTACTATTGCTTCCTCATTGCTCAGGGTCACTGGTTCCCCATGGTTACCCCTGCTTCCTCATTGCCCTGGGTCACTGGTTCTCCATGGTTACCCCCACTTCCTCATTGCCCTGGGTCACTGGTTCCCATTAGTTATCCATAGTTTCTTCTTGCTTATGCAAAACTAATAAAAAAAACTTTAAGTCTGATTGAAACCTTATCTTTCCAAATCAACTCAGAAGGACAGAAAAATGTGCAAGGCATACACAGCATGTATAAAATCCTTGGCCTATATCATTGTTACCATGTTTACTTGGATCTGTTACCATGCCTGTTGTGTATTATAAAACTCTGTGTTGTAGTGTCCTTGATAATATCATTTATTGTTATGAAATAACTATAATTGGCAGTCCTATTTATATTAGATATTAATTAAGCCTAATTATTTAATTTGGCACCAGTTTTGTCGAGCTGGCAAAAATGATTAAGTACTGAATGAAGTAATAGATGCACCATAGATACAACTGATAGTAATTCTGATTTACTGCCCAATACAAATATATGGGGGTTAACTGGCTTACAATATGCAGGCAAACCTGTCTTAAAAGGTCACTTAAGGTCAGCAAGCAAGTGGCTCATTATAAGACAGGTTAACTCTTAATTTCTCATTTAGACTGTACATGTATTATCTTGCGTGGGTATTTTTATACAGTAGTTTTTGTTATACTCATTTTCCAATAAAATCACAATTAACCCACAGTGGTAACTTATAAAGAAGGAAGTGAAATGTTTTTAAAAATCGTTATCTTTTTCAGATTTTTTTTATATTGCTTTATCTTTAAGAATTCCCAGATTATATGATGACCTTTAAAAACGGGTGATTTTCATAGCATTTAAGGCTGTTTAATAAGTTAAATTAATTTTCTGTCCCTTTCCAGTACACACTAGTTTAGCAGTGACTGTATGTTTACCTAAATATGCAAATACAATCTACCAACTATTTTGATAGTACAGTACCACTATCAGAGTAAAGATCACCAAGTGTTTAGTAAACATTTATTGCCTATATAGTCATTAATTTTTTATGAGGTTTTACACACTACTTTCAGCATTTTGCAGCCAGAATCAGGGCTTGTAGTTTTTATTTAGGTAGAAATTTCAATTAAGTATGGATGCCCCGAGTTGAGGTTGAACACTACCAGTGTGTTGACAATTAAGTAATCTATGATACCCAGAATGCTCGGCCACCATTGGATGTTGGTTGACAGTAGAAGTTCAGTCTGATAAAAGCAATTTAGTAGCTTACTTTAATTTGTATACCAAACTGCATGGATTGAACACTGACACTCTGTTACATTGTGATGTTAATTAACTTTACAGAAATAATTTTGTCATTAGTTTTGACTGTAAGTGTGTCAGGGAGCCTGCCATGCTAGTTTTACATACTGACACATCAGAACCAGTGGTCATAGTACAATGACGTTTACTGATAATAATCTGATAATATTTATTCTCTGATCAGATATTCGACTAAATTAATTTAGAACAATAATAGAATTCCACAACGTCAAACTGCAGGGGTTGTTGGTAATCCAGATGTTTACTGTTAAGAGTATCCATTTCTTTTGTATTGGTATTCTTAATCTTTGTAAACTAAACAATTCAAGTTATAATCTATCTAATCTAAATGAACTGTGGTATGTACAAGTAGTTTTTATTGGTTGTTTTTTCTGGACTTTTTAAAAATATTTCCCTGTGACACAATATTTATGTTTGCAGGATATATTGTGATTATAATATCAAATCAATTAATCTTACCTTGTTTAATCTAACCATTAGGTTTGTTGGAGGTTCTTACCAGATTCTATGGCTCCCCCCCCCCCCCCCCCCAAATAAAAACTAGATGCCATGATACACATGTACTAGTATACCTAAACAAATGGCATAAATCCTCTAACAAATATAAACACTACAACATAGTATAAATAAATTCATCAGTAATTGAGTAGGGAAAGTCTCAGCAGACAATCACCACATTTATGTTAATCGTAAAAACCATTTATACTAACCATGCACAAAATTGTCCAAAACAACAGTGTGAACTACATCACTGTATTCCAAATGATGTCAGTAGAATGTCACTTTATCTTTCAGATATAGACATATCAGCAGATACATTTATGGATGTTCTAGACAATGGAGTATATCTCTGTCATTTAGCTAAAGTTATACAACAGAAGGCAGAGGAATGTGTGGCCAATGGCACATGTACAGAGGTAAGAGATACAACAGAAGACAGGAGAATGTGTGGCTAATGGCAAAGGTACAGAGGTAAGAGATGCAACAGAATGCAGAGGAATGTGTGGCCATGGCACATGTACAGAGGTAAGAGATACAACAGAAGGCAGAGGAATGTGTAGCCAATGGCACATGTACAGAGGTAAGAGATACAACAGAAGGCAGAGGAATGTGTGGCTAATGGCACATTTACAGAGGTAAGAGATACAACAGAAGACAGGAGAATGTGTGGCTAATGGCAAAGGTACAGAGGTAAGAGATGCAACAGAAGGCAGAGGAATGTGTGGCCATGGCACATGTACAGAGGTAAGAGATACAACAGAAGGCAGGCCTATGGCACATGTACAGAGGTAAGAGATACAACAGAAGGCAGAGGAATGTGTGGCTAATGGCACATGTACAGAGGTAGGAGATACAACAGAAGGCAGGAGAATGTGTGGCTAATGGCACATGTACAGAGGTAAGAGATACAACAGAATGAAGAGGAATGTGTGGCCAATGGCACATGTACAGATGTAAGAGATGCAACAGAAGGCAGAGGTAAGAGATTGCAGAAGAATGTGTGGCCATTGTCACATGTACAGAGGTAAGAGATGCAACAGAAGGCAGGCCTATGGCACACGTACAGAGGTAAGAGATACAACAGAAGGCAGAGGAATGTGTGGCTAATGGGACATGTACAGAGGTAGGAGATACAACAGAAGGCAGGAGAATGTGTGGCTAATGGCACATGTACAGAGGTAAGAGATACAACAGAATGAAGAGGAATGTGTGGCCAATGGCACATGTACAGATGTAAGAGATGCAACAGAATGCAGAGGAATGTGTGGCCAATGGCACATGTACAGATGTAAGAGATGCAACAGAAGGCAGAGGAATGTGTGGCCAATGGCACATGTACAGAGGTAAGAGATGCAAAAGTAGGCAGAGGAATGTGTGGCCAATGGCACATGTACAGAGGTAAGAGATACAACAGAGGGCAGAGAAATGTGTGGCAAATGTCACATGTACAGAGGTAAGAAAAATGGCTCAAATTATACAGCAGAAGCAAGAGGAATCTTTGGCCAGTGACTCGTGTACAATGATAAAAATACTATCTTATGTAATATATCAGACGTTAGACAGGTAAGAACAATGACTCAGGATACACAACAGAAGCCACATGAATGTAGTAAATGACAAGTGTGTAGATAAATCAGAGTATCACTTCTCAGTTAGTGACTAAACCATGTAATATCACTGACTACAGTAATGTTATCCAACTGTCAGTAGAATAACATTGACAATATCATCTAGAAATATTTTAAGGTTGTTTGTTTGTTTGAATTATGTTATTTGCCACTCAGCATTATCGTAGTATCTAGCTTTTATTGTGGAGGAAGCCTGGGTATCGGAGAAAACCCTTAACCTTAAGTATGAAAAACTTAAAATGATTTGAGTCAAGAACACCCCTGTCTGCATTGAGACTCCAACCTGCACCTCAGTGTTGACAGACCACATGATCAATAGTCCTTGACTAAATACCATAACCCCTCGGCAATTGGGGCAACTTATTCAGTTGGTGGAGTTCTCTCATGATATTTACTTCTTGTGTTTCAGCCGATTCCTCATTCAGCACCTAGGTGTAAAAGTAATGCTCCCTCAGGAAGTTGGTTTGCCAGAGACAATGCTGCTAATTTTTTGTCGTGGTGTAAATCACATGGAATGAAACAGGAGTGCATGTTTGAAACAGAATACTTAGGTAGGAAACAAACTTGATCAGATAATAGTCATTAATTTCCTTCAGATCTTCTAAGGCCAGACACAAATTAATTTTGAGGAAGTTTCTCAAGCCAAATTTTTGAGGGAGGGAGGCTTTAAAAAAAATCTTTTTAATGGTCTAAAATTAAGTGAGGGAAGTATTTTTTAATCTCTATCTTTCACAAATTGTAACGGGTAAAGCTTTCAATCCAAACAATGAACAATGTTAATACTAAACAGTTATAGATGAACTGTAATTATCATACAAGTAAGAAAATTTATCAAATAATTCCAAATTCTAAGTGGCGCCAAATGAAGAAGAAGCAGGCTGTACCTGATTATTATTTTTATTAAAAGATGATAAAACCACAGTTTGACTGACATAAAACAAAAGAGGAAAAAAATAATCTGTTTATATCTATGGCAGCTTTACAGTTTCAATGAAAAACAGCATAATTTTGCTATGTTGCTCCTGAAATATTGGATAAGTACAAGTGTACTTAAGTACAAAAGTAAATGAGAGCAAGTGACATTGACAATATAAGTTAAGTAGGGGACAGAAGTTTTGTCTATAATTTATGTTGTATATTTGGTATTTGTTTCAGTTAGTTAACATTAATGGATAGGTAAGAAATATTGGAGACTTGTAGTGTTACATACACTGTCTATAATTAGTGTTGAGATTTCTGATGTTAGCACAGAATTATAAATGTGCATTCAAAAAGTATGCATGTAAGAATGTTATAAAGAAAAAAAATACTAAAAGCATGAGTACATGTTGGTGTTGTAACAAGTTTCAATGGAATCAAGGATATCAGGTGGTTAAAACTATATTATAAAAGAAGTTCCTTACTGTTTACATTAATATAATGGTAAATGGACAAATTTTGAAAATGGATTTTAACACTTAATACAGATATATGTATTGTTAATGTTTAGTTGAGAAATATGCCTTGAAATCTGGACATTAATGGAACAAAACTAAAGTCAAAATAAAGGCTTTATTGGATTGTTTGATTGTTTGATTGGTGTTTTAACGCCACTTTCAGCAATTTTTCAGCTATTTCATGGCGTCCAGTTTTTATTGGGGGAGGAAGCCGGAGTACCCGGAGAGAACCCCCGACCTGCGGTAGGCAAACTGGCAATCCTTGTCAATTAAGATTGGAGTCGAGTACACACTGCCTGCAGTGAGAATCGAACCCGCAATCTCAGTGTTGACAGACCACGTGATCAATAGTAGACGAACTACCTTGACCACTCGGCCACCAAGGCCTGGCTTTATTGGGAGATGAATAGATAAATTGTAAACCTATGCTAGCTTTCTATGTGTATTTTCTGCCATCCTGATACATCCAGTAACTATATGTTATAGTCAAAATACAATGACCTGTCAGGTATTTTCTACCTATTGCTCCATCAGTTTCAAAAATAGATAACAGCTGATTAGAAAACTGCTTCAGTCTGTTTTCTTTAAAGCTCTTAATCAGAAAGAGCTGGACATTTAAATTGCAGCTATTCATGTGTGACTCAGGCGAAACAAATCTTTTACCTTGATTCTCTG
Source organism: Limnoperna fortunei (assembly GCA_944474755.1). NCBI lineage: Eukaryota > Metazoa > Mollusca > Bivalvia > Mytilida > Modiolidae > Limnoperna > Limnoperna fortunei. The sequence continues at coordinate 5,921,933 of OX104118.1, read as the reverse complement.
TCATTGTAGCCTATGTCAATATTCTATGTAAGAAGCTTAAATTACCTGAGTCATGCTTGAGTAGCTGCAATTTTTAAATGTCCAAGCTATCACTGATGAAGAGCTTTAAAGAAAACAGATTGAAGCACTTTTCTAAACAGCTGTTGTCTGTATTTATAACTGATTGACCAATAGGTAAAAAATACCTGACAGGTCATTGTATTTTGACTATAAATCAATTTTGAATCCCTTTCAGAATATTCTGGCCAAATAAATGGGATCAAAATAGTAATAATTATATCAACACCTTAGCTCTCACTACATATTATTTGCCCCACTTGTGGAGTTGGGTAGGTAGGTAGGGAGCATATCAAACTGATTGTCACACAACAGGTGCTGGTTTTTGTTTGGAACAAAAATTGCCTTAATTGTAGGGGCAAAATATTACAAGGGTTTAGCAAATCATATTTTGTATGTAAAGTCCTTACTCCTTAGGCTTAAATGAATCTTAGTGTAGTTCATACACACTGGTGCCTTTAATTAAACTTATAAAAAAAGAAAGATTTTTGCATCACAGAAATATTAATTGTCAAAACTGATTGTGAAAATAATTTAATTGCTGAAAGCTTTGGGTTTTTTTAATAGATTATTTTATTTTTATTGACATATTTGGTCATAATGCTAATCTAATTTCAGCTATTTTGCTGTAACCAATTTCGTTACTGTTGTAATTTTTGGACAGTTATTTTACATTATGGCATCAGAACGAATTGTTTGATGGAATTCAGACTCATTATTTAGAAATAAGAAATAAACTCCAAATTTTGAGACATAACAATCAACAGGTACTCTAACTTTTATGTAGAGAAGACTGGTTCCTTTGATGTAGCAACTGCATTAATAATTCAATCCAGTCCAATAAGACCGGTTGATAATAAAATGTTTTATTGTGCCTGTCTGGTTTTAAGGAGAACCCATTCTGAAAACTTAAATATAATAACCAATGGATTGCATAAGGATGTTATTTCTTATGACAGAAGGTGGTTACATTCTGTTATAATCTTGCCTTGTTATTACTGTCAATGAATGCACACATAGCCATAAACATGTGATGGATAATTATGGCAATAAAATGTACAGAAAGAAACTTAATTCCACTCGTTACTTTATTTTACAGTTAATTTACATATAAAACTAATTAGCCATTTGTGTTTATGACAGTCTCCCAGACAGATCAGAAATCAGTGATCAACTGTTTGTTGGAAGTTGCAAGGATTGGTTACAAGTTTGGACTGGAACCCCCTAGTATCATTAAAATGGAGAAGGAAATAGAACAAGAAGAAGAGATACCAGTTAGTAAACCGGTAGAGATTGTCCGACCTTTGTCTAACAAGCAGCCTAACTTGGATGCTGAGGTATTGCTATTTAACAAAGGGAAATAACTCCTGAGACAATACCATACCAATTTGCAGTGATTTGTTTAACAAGTCATTTGGGATGAATCATTTTATTTTCTGTGTATCAGCTTGCAAAAATGTTTTGCATTGAAAGCATATTTTGTTTGCTTACATATTTTATGAAACAAATTCAAGATTTTAAATTATTAAATGAATTTTTAATAAGATATATATCAGTTTTGTTGTGGGTTTTTTTTTGCAGTGTTTTTTTTAATGCTAGCTTATTTTTCTCCTAATAATGATAGTGAATTTGTGGGAAAATCGCTCACTATCAGTGATCACAGTGTCATTGTTGTCATTAAGGAGTTGCAGAAGATATTTGAAAACAATATTAATCAATTGTTACTGTATATATGTATTGTGTTTCCTGTTAAACCTCTAATTGAAAACTCTTTTTTACATTTATCAAGTTATGTACTGTTTTATTGTTCATACAACCAGTTATAATATATTCTATACAAGTTTTTATTTAAAACCAGTATTAAGTGGGAAATATTAATAAGGCAAAGTAATTAATTTTTATGAGTATATTTGTAATTCTGGCATTGGTAGGAGTGGATTATCTGATTTCTCCAATCAGTATAGTTAAGGAGAAATACGATAATCCAGGACTACTAATGTAACCTTCTGTTTCTTTAATTTTCAAAAATATAGTAAATTTTGTAAAATTGAAATACAAATTCTCCCAGACATGACTCGAATACATGTAAGTTGAAGTTGTTTTGTTTATGACATCATTATTTCTGTTAATAACATTTTTTTTTAACCAATCAACAACAAAAAAAAAACAACATTTTTACCAGTGACAAGAACCATTTTTTTCCATACTGGCCCACAGGGTTTGAATGTCACTTAAAAATTAGAGAATCCTATTTATTATACATGTTAACTGTAGTTTTTGGTATGTAAATGTATTTACAACTTATTTTTTAGATCCAAAGAATAGCATTCAACTGTAAATGTCATCAGTACATCAAGAAGTTAGGGGAAGGAAAATATATGATCTTTGGTAAAGTTGTACATATCAGAGTAAGTTTATTGTTTATCTCATTGTGTATGAAGTGATCAGGCCTGGGTTTTATAAAACTTCTCAAGTTGAGATTTTCCTCAAATATCTGAGATTTTCCTCAAAAATCAATTTTCAAGCAATCTGATTGGTCAATTTTTGAGGTGAGGAGAAGTTGAGGAAATCCTTAAATTTGAGATGTTTTATGAAACTGGGCCCAGCACAAATACGGAAAACATTCAGACATAGAACAAGTCTTTTAGTCACATTGTACACACATCTTTACTTTCTAACATCAGGATAGTTATAACATCACATTAGCCTTACTTTTTGAATTCATGTCATTTATATGCTTATATGCCAGTTTTGATACCCCCACTCGTAAGAGAGGGGCTATATTGCAATCACCTTGTCCGTACCTCTGTCCATCTGTCTGTCCGTCGTCCTAAACAAAAATTTCCGTCAAAGTTTTCTAAGCAACTATAGCATGTAGACGTCTGATTGCTTATCCTATAGTCCCATATGGTGTATAGCGATTTCATGCTCGTTGGTCATCTACTTCCTGTTTATCAAATACTTACATTTTTACACATATTTGACATACATGCAAAATTTCCGTCATAGTTTACTAAGCAACTATAGCATGTAGAAGCCTGATATTTTGTATATTGCTTTATCCTATAGTGCCATATGGTGTATAGCGATTTCATGCTCCTTTGTCATCTACTTCCTGTTTAGCGAATACTTCGATTTTTACACATAGTTGACATACATGCAAAATTTCCGTCACTGTTTTTTAAGCAAATATAGGTTGCAGAAGCCTGATATTTTGCATATTGCTTTATCCTATAGTCCCATATTGTGTAAAGCTATTATATGCTCTTTGGTCATCTACTTCCTGTTTACAGAATAATTAGATTTTTACACAGTTGATATACATGCAAAATTTTTGTGACAGCAGAGGTAATCATTAAATGAGTTCAATTCAGGAGTTGCATCTTTACTGTCTTTAATTTGGGCCTGATGAGGCTTTGGTGTTCTATGTGATCTTAAGAAGTCGTTCTTACTCTTATTGGTGAGATTTAGTTAATTTAATATCAGTTCTTTGAATGTCACATGAAGTTTTTTAAATTGTCAGGATAAAATTTTTATGTTTTCAGTTTTTAAAGAATCGACACATTATGGTACGGGTTGGTGGAGGCTGGGATACCTTGGAGAACTACCTGGAACACCACATACCGGTACAGGTGTTCGAACATCGCCGTCACATCCACGGAGAACCCCCTAATGATGCACAGAAGTACCTGTGCTTTAAGTCGCAGTACAGATCAGCATCGTTTACAAGTTGATATTTTTGTTTTGTTGATTCCATGTTAATACTGTTTACTATGCAATACATTTGTTTACTTGTTACAAAATAAGGTTTGTTATTGTGACATCGTGAGATATTGTCAGTAGGCCAACATAAAAAAGTTATGTGCTTAAATCAGAAATAAAAAACTATTGAAATAAGATGTGGAAGGATCTGTAAATTGTGGATTAGATCTATGTGTAAATATTATCATTGATTGGAAGTCAAGACTAATAGGTTCTAAAAGTTGATGTAGGGATCAAGGAAAACACAACTGTGTGGTGCAGAGATTTACAGAATTGTGTATTTTGCAACATAATATACAATTTGGCTTATCTTAAGTTAAAATTTGTTAGAAAAAAATAATTTGCAAATAGTTAATTTTCTAAAGTTGGCCTTTTAAAAATCAAAATGTATAAGAAATGTACAACATATTGTTGTGAATTTATGTGACAAACTTTAAGAAAGAAAACCAATTGTAACTGTTATCTTTATTGTTAAATATTAATTACGTAATCAAAGATTCATTTATATCTGTTAAACATTATTTCTATTGCTTGACATGTCTTTCTATAAATCTAGATTGTTATTTTGTATTCAGCTGCAGACAAGTCACAGAGCTTTTTAATGTCATGTGTAAAATATTTTATTTTCATTAAAAAGTAGTGCTGCTCTTTGACTACCTCGTACATTTCTAGAAAGAAAAAATGTTAAGATGTTAATGCAAGGGAAATAACCCTGTAATTGCATTAACTGGTAAATAAGATACAACTGAAACAGAAGGGGGGAATATAGTTGTACATTCTGTTCAGGTGTTACGCATTGTTATAAAAGTGCCTTTACCTTAGCCATCTGTTACTGTGGTACTACATGTCTGTTATGTTGGTAATAAATTTATGTTTTATACGTGTTTATAGTTAGAAATAAACTTTTGTCAGTCCTCTGTTTTAAGAAGATAACAGAATTGTGAAGCCTAATGTTGCTAAGCTTTATCATTTTGTTTTGGTTAAAGTTGAAATTCATCTATTTTTAGTTTTTTATTTTACAGTATGAAATACTGTAAAAGTACGAAATACTAGAAAAGGCCGACCCAGTAATGCGTCAGATGTTGTTTGAACTAACTTTTCAATAGATACCTCCAGATGATTTATGGGTAGTTTAGGAAAACATTATAATCTTTTATTCATTGGTTTTAGGCATTAATTCAGTTTTTTGTGTTTCCATGTTTTATAACATTTGTTAAATTTGAACAGAGTTTCTAAGCATTTATGGTTAATCAGTATTAGTTGTATTATACCGTCCACTTTAATTTGCCATAATTTTTGTATTTTTTGTTTACATTGTTTTATTTTGTTGCTTTTTAATATTTTTAAAGCGGTTGTTATATTTTATCATGTTGTAAGACATGTCTTACAAGTCTTTACCATCATGGAATTTCAGAAATGACAGAAAGTCCAACAATAATTGTTGTTTAAGTAATAAACATTTTGTGCTAATGGTCCATTTACATATTAGTTCAGGGTATTGTATAAGATAGACTTGTTATTATAGGTTTATTTCGGACTTTAGATACATAGATTTTGTGTAGTCCTATTCTAATAGTGCTTATCTAAATAAAATATGACGTAATTCTCTTCAAAACTTCAATTTAATTGCAAAACATATTGGATGTCACCTGATAGTTGATCTGATTGATAATATTTAACTGTATATAGTTCAGACACTACCTGCAGAAAAATTATTTTAAAGTCCTGAATACAGCTGAAACATTGCTTGCTAGACTTTGCAAAACAATCAACCATATAAATGTATATAATTACATGGCATGTATATGTCCTTAAATATCTGCGATCTGATTGGTGTAAAGCAATCATGTGACATAAATATTAATTGTTTATATCCAATGAAACTTTAATTCAATAAAGTAGTTTCATCCAATGCCTAAGAGGCTACAACAGTACTGATGTTTTAGGATTTTTTTAGAACAGTGTAAATAAAATTGAAATTTGAGAATTAACATATTTTGTATAGAATTGTAAAAGCTTTAAATTTAGTTCAGACCATTTTGGATGCTGTAACGACAGACTGTTGGTCCAATTAATTATACAGAAACATAATTGACATTATATAACTAAAAAACTGCCTTTTTGTGTAGTACGATCCACTGCCTACAAGTCGAGCATTGTGTAGATTATTGTCGGCCATCAATGGCTCATCTTTGTGATGTCACATGTGTACAGGTACACAATTAAAATTTTGGCAGGTTATGCCCAGTTGTAATGTTACTTTTGTTGCATTTATGTACATTGCTTTGCTTATTTTAGTATTGTTATCATTTTAAATCTGTTCCTGTTTATATGTTTACTTCAGTTCTGTAGATATTCCTACAAATGCTACAAATTAAAAAATTTACAATTAATATTCAGTCAGTTGCTGGATATTTTAGGTAGCCTTTGTTGTGAGTGTCACGGAGTACCACACAGTATACAACAAAAAGTCATTTTCTAAACTAGTGAAAAAAAAACAAAATAGAGAATGCATTTCATATGAGATGTCTCATCACTAATTTGTTTAAATAAAAAACACTGACAAGATAATGCAGACCTGAAATATAAAAATATTTTTTAAAATTGCCACCAACAGGTCTTGAGATTAAAAATTATAGAACATATGTCCTGTGATTATTTCATTCTCAATAACTAATACAGGGTATTTTTATTTGCTCTCCTAAAGACAGATAAAGTTGTTAAGCATTTTTCTTGCATTTTCCTTGTTGCAGATTTTACAATGTTTAGGAATTATTAGGTGTTTAAAATACTGTTACTATGTAAATGCTCCATATTGTTTTTGCTCCTTTTGCTCATTTTGCATATCAAGTACATGTGGATTCATCTGATGGCTATAAGTCAAATATAATACTTCTGTGCTTACAAATTATATAAATACATACATAATAAAAATAGTAATAAACTCTGAAGTTCTATAGCTACTGGCAACCTGTAGGTAGTTAATCTTAGGTAGTAAGATGTATATTTTACGCTTTACCACTACATATCAGGTTCAAAAGGAGCCATTTACAGTATTTTAATTTTTTATTGCAAAATTTATTTTTATCACTTAGCATTGACAAATTAATTTTATGATAAATATCAACAATCATTTAATTTGAAGACAATTTATTTAAATCTTGTCACATAGTTCATACCTTAAGGTATTAGTATTAGTTTATATTTTGAGGCTATCAGTAGCATACCATTACAGGGTAGTGGAATATTTGTAAAAATAAAACACTGATTATATATGTATCATCTAAATGTTATTGGAAATATTATACAACTAAATTCACATTTATTTACACTTTAGATTATCTTTATAACAACAACAGTGAATGACAGTTTTTGTTAATTATAATAACAATACTATTAAAACGTGTGTCCTTGCAATTATAGGATACGTTTAGTACTGTTGTTGTCAACATATAGCTGTAAGTCACCTAATTTTAGTGTAAAATGGAATTAATTGTAGACCAGAAATACTTGTATCAACTAGAGGGCCAGTTAAATTGACATTTTAACAGATAATACATTTAAATATCAGTTTCTTCAGTTTGATACATTTATTCTCAATATTGGTTTGATTGAGAAATGTGACATTATTTATGCATGTAAGTTAAATTCCTTGTTTAAAACATTCCCAAATGTATGGTTTTCCAGATGGAATATAAATTGCTCAAATAGCTGTATTTGAAATTTCAAGATTTATTTTCAATACATGAATTGTTCAACTTATCTAATGTTTGTTATTATTGATATATAATATCAATCTAATTACAATTCAATTTTTCACTCGCTCAATCCTTTGTTGGGGGGTGGTGGTAACAAAATGGCAAAGCAAGCGAAATATAAATTTTAGTCGTATTGATCTTGTATGTGCCATCAGTTCAGAAGCATTCAACAAACTGTATAATTTTTCATCCGTACTGTACGTTTTAAACAGCTTGCTGCAAACCAGATGTTCATGTGTGGATGAGGGTTTTATCCAGCAATCACAGTGTTAATAGACAAGTACAGGGTGTTGAATACAGCTGTCCTGTATCTGTTGTAAATGTACATTTCTTGCTCTATTTTTTAGCCATGCCACAATATAAATTCTGATTGGTCAACAGTGGTACAAAGAACTCCTTAAAAATAGTCTTGCACATAAACCAAATGCAGAAGTAATGCCTCTCTACTATTTTTGAGTTTTTTCTGCTTTTTAGAAACTTTGCTATAATTATGGAAATACTAGGTCTCTGATGTCGCTTAAAGATTTAAAAAAACAAAATTTGTTGAAAAAAATGTTTTGACAGATCATGTGAGCAATACATGCTCTGGAAATCCTCTGGTTTTACTGTTGATGTAAGTTTATGTTGAGAGAAACCTGTATCCAAAACTTTGTCTGGTGGCAAAATCCTCTTAGTGGAGGGAGCTCTAGAGTAATTACCAACTCAACAGTTAAGTTGAAGTTCGTGATATGAAAATTAAAATGATCTTTTTGGTCACAGACATTTAATTTTTTTTAACATAATGTTGTCAGATGGAAAGAATTTCCACTAGAGAAAAACATCTTAAATGTTTGATGAAACTTGTGCCTGATGGTTTGTGGCATATTTTCCCTTGTTTGTTGCTTGCTTCGTAAGCTTTCTTTTAGCAGTTGGCTGTGTACTTTGTCTTAGGATTGTGCACTTATGATACCGTCTGTATTTCCTGGTTTACTACTTACCTAAAGAGCTGTTAAACTGTTACAGTTAATATGGTAGTTAATTGGCCACAAAAAACTTGAATCCACTTAACAAAACCACTTATATCTCATTGTCACAACTTATATCCAGTCAAAAATTTCATTGTCACCGTAATTTACGTGTGCTATATATTGTTTTGATGTGTTTCTACTCATACATTTTACAGAACATGGAAAGTGTGTCAAGGAGTCATAGAAATGATGCAGATTAACATTCCTTCTAACTTTCGTAGAAGCTTAATTTTTTATTATAACTAATTAAACTATGCGCATGTTACATTTTTATACCTTCGCTCGACAGAGTCGGGGGTATATAGTGGTCCTCATGTCCGTCTTTCCGTCTGTCCGTTCGTCAGTCCACATTTGGTTTCCGGATGATAATTCAAAAAGTTTAAATCCGTTTTAAATGAAACTTTTGGATATTGTTATATATCAGGTTGGTAAGAAGCCTATTGATTTTGGGGGAAATCCGTCAAATTTCAAGGTCGCAGTGCCAGTCCACGAAAAAGTTAGGAATTTAACAAAAACTTGGTTTCCGGATGATAATTCAAAAAGTTTAAATCAGTTTTGAATGAAACTTGTGGATATTGTTATATATCAGGTTGGTAAGAAGCCTATCGATTTTGGGGGAAATCCGTCAAGGTCGAAGTCCACGAAAAAGTTTAGGAACTTTAACAAAACATCGTTTCCGGACAATAACTCAAAAAGTTTGCATCCGATTTTAATGAAACTTTGGGATTTTGTTATATATCATGTTGGTAAGCATCCTATTAATTTTGGGGGAATCCGTCAAATTTCAAGGTCGCAGTCCAAGAAAAATGTTAGAAATTTTTACAAAAAAGTTGTTTCCAGACAATAACTCAAAAAGTTTGCATCTGATTTTAATGAAACTTTGGGATATTGTTATATATCAGGTTAAGAAGAAGCCTATCGATTTCTAGGTCACAGTCCGTGAAAAACGTTAGAAATTTTTACAAAAGCGGGGATATCAGCGATCGTTAGATCGACTTTGTCTAGTTTCTTATTCTTTATTTAATGTTTTTGTTCTTTTATTCTGACTACACACCCTTTTGACAAATTTGTTATAATTTTATAAAGTTTTGAAAATAACGTTTTCAATTTAGCCAGATTTAAAATCTATAAACCTTTCTTTGTTATATCTATACTATAACAATATTTTTTAACATAAAAATATTACAAATTGTTGATGGAATCACTGAACAAGTCCAGCTTATTAGCAATAGTGCTCCATTACAACAACAACGTCCATGAATATTTAAGTGATATTCCATATACCCTTATCGTAGAATTAAAAGTCGTTGTAAATGTTGACAGCTATCAATCACCGTCTTCTCAACGCATGTTACAGCTCGACTTCTGTGCAGCAAATGCATATTTCATGTGGCATTTTGTAATACTATAATGCAGTTTAACTCTTAAACCATGTGTGTTCCAGGAATCGTAAAACAATCAGCTTATTTATTCTGGAAGAAACATTATACTTTAATGTTGTTAACTGTTGAAAACGACAAAAGTCGACTAGTTGTGTGTGTACGTTTTACATGAATATCAAGCCGTCTTCGTTTTCATCCCATTATTATTGCATTTTTTCCTGTGGGGATGCAGACAGAATTAGTTCGGGAAAATGTTGGTGTGGGGTGGTGCAATAAACTTGAACAATTGCAGCTTGAGGCTGCTAGAATCGTCACCTCCTAACATCTTTGTCAGGTGATGGTTGTAGGGAGGTATTGTAAAAAGCCTGACTATAAAAACAAATAAAAAAAAAGAATCGTCACAAGGCCTTACAAAGTTTACCAGTAAAAGTATTATTTATACTGGAATATCTTGTCGTAACTTTGTACGATTTTGACTATTAATGATGTTAACCTGAGTGATTCGACAGGTTTCGTGTGTGGAGAAGGAATTGCTTACCTTTACGGAGCACCAGGACTCACTTCTGGTTTTTAATTGGGGTTCGTGTTACTCAATTTTTGGTTTTGTTCTTGATGTCGGTTTTTTTGTCCCCTCATATGTCTAACCATTGATTCGTGTTTCGTGTGTTGTAACTAAACACTTCTCGATATTTTTTTCTTATAGTGAAATTGGATGAGAGTTTTTGGCTGTGCGTAGAAAACATAAAAAGCTGCAGAATTTCTAAACCTGTCATCCTGTTATGTCGAATCGATCTTAAAAAACTTCAACCTGCATAGAAATGTTCCGAAGCTGTATAAATGCGGACATCGCAAACTAAGTATTGCTATGCTTTGCTACATTTTTGAATTATGACCTGTATTTCCCATCCATCTTGTCACCTTGCATCTTACAGTGGATATTCGTATCATTATTGAACTTCATTAAAGGGGTCATTAATCCTTGAATGTTCTTTTGTAACATACTGTATACTGGAAAAGACTTCATAAGATTGTCCAACTTGTTTCTTATCTTATTTGCATATTTGAGCAAATAAAACTAAAAATCTTATATATTTACTTAATGCTAAAAGCACTTGTAATTTACGATATCAGGATTTACAACCTACATTATATATGATAACCGTATAACCTCCTGGGCGTAACTAGTGAAAAAATAGTCTGCAACCAACCGACTTTTCTCAGACGCCCCATTCTTTTCTCCTAAAACCTTTACAACCTTTCTAATAAATCATTGATATGCGCCTGCTTACCACACATTTCATAACCTATATAAAATAATATTTAGAACAATAAACAAGGCATACTATTCCTCAGACAGAATTAATTATTATTTATATATTCAGGAACAAAAGAAATATATTTAACAGACAAAAGTTGAGTGAATGAACCATGAAATTTCAATTAAACGCCTCCATTAATTCTAGGTTTACGTGCATGCTTAATTGGGATTATTTTGTGTTCCAGATATGGGCGATAAGAAAAGACACAAGTTTTCTACAGTATCAGCAGAATCATTCTCACCATGTAGGTGTTATAACTATGTAACAAAGAGAAGGAACAACAGATATACAGTTATGGGTACATCTCTAAATATAAATGTAAGTCAGTTTATGTCTTAACCTCGATTGACAAAGTTTTTAAAAACGTATACAATACTTGATATCTTGTGCATTATGAAACCACCTACAAAGTATTTTCTATTTACATGGTACAACATGCCAGGACTATCACGGAAACTGCCTTTTTCCTCTGAAGAAGTCTTGGATCTACAAGTAAATTTTATAGGTCAAATATATTTTTAGATGCCTAATTCGGCTCTTAAAAACTACCCTACTTTTTAGATTCGGGTTTCCATTTTTTTTGGTGATACGGTATATATTATGCTTCTCTGAGAAACATCATGATGGTTTTAAGAGAATTCAACATGCTGTTTGTATTCTCAACTATTTTTGTTAAAACGGTATAACAGAATAGAATAGAATAGAATGGCTTTATTTCCAATCAAGGGCCCGTAAGGGGCAAAAAATCAGATACAATGATTATGATAATTATACAATATATATAATTGAACACAGGACAGGTCAGAGCACCTTAAAATATATTTTGTTACAAATATATCATGTTAAACCCCGATTTCTTCAGCCTGGAGAGAAATTTTGATCACTGCTTTTACTATCAGCTGCAGTGGTAGAAAGGTCGTAAAAATGTCCAACTTGTTATAATGGCTTTACTCTAGTGAGATAAAACATACCAGACACATTATATATCTGTTAGAATTTATTTTACAACACAATTTCATTCTGATTGTTACATGATTTGGTAAGAGTATGATAGTTCAAATTTGTGTGGCCAGTGAAACTTATTTTGCCCTAAAGTTTGTAGCATTTTTTAAGCAAGTATACAGCTGAGATTATAAAGTACCGAAGGCAGTTTAAAATTCTGAATGATTCAGTTGTAAACATTCTTGTTTGTGACCTAACATATATAATGTGTTTGTTATATTTCATCATATAATAATGTCCTTCTTTTTCTACGCTTTATATGAAACATATTTTCCCAACAATTTTTATTTTCCTGTCAATCACAAACATTCACAATGTAACAAATTAAAAGATGATTAGTCAGTAAATAGATTCACAGTTAAAAAGACAATTCAATTTTCACCTAAAGGAAAGACAGTAATTTACAAGTGATAACCAGTAACCTTGATATAGATGTAGATATGCACTCAAACACACAGCTGGGTCAACCACTTACAGTTGTCAAATATATCACAGTTTATCAGATTATAATTACTTTCTTATTGTTTCAACACTGAGTGTTTACAGTGATCAAAATTCCTTTGACTTCGGGGTTTAACAATAATAATAATAATTTGTGATGTCTAATTTTTACCTCTATATTGTAGGCACATTTTTATAAAAAGACCCAATTCTTTTAAAATTCTTTCATCCTCATTAGTAAGGAGCCATATGAATTTAGCTTCATTACTCATATTTTTAAAATTCTGGTTATAATGAGATATGCTTTCAAGAAAGGTTTTCTATAATTTTCATAAAAAATACAATCTATCATAAAATGTTTTTCATCATGACATGATAATGACAGCAAAGAATGAAGGCTATTAACAACTGCTATGTTGTAAAGAAACTAGCACGTCTATTTTTGCAATCTGATTGTGATCCATACCCAGTCAATGGTTGTATAATACAAACATTATATGAACACATAGCAATCTTTCCACATCCCACACCAGGAGTTTCTTTAATCAGCATGTGTTTGTCTGTATTGTCAAGTTGCATAATATATAGTTATACTTTACCAGAACTCTTTAACGATTTGTTAAAATACATACTTTCAGATAAATAAGAAATCAACCAGTCATCATATCATGGTTAAAGTAGGAGGTGGATGGCAGACATTAGAAGACTATTTAGAACGCCATGCTCCTTACAAGTTTAGTGTCATAGAATATAAGAGATCCCTTCCCGTGGACCCATCAGAAATCAAGGACATTTATCTTGGAATGAGATCTCGTTATAAATCTACGGAACGATCAAAATTGTGTCATTATTCGTTGTTTTAGATAGATCGTAAACATTGCTTAGAGTTTTGTTTACAAGTTAGGTTGGCAAAAAATAAAACTAATGTTTCTTTTTCATTCTTGTTGAGAAATGTATCAGATTTAGGTCTCTTTTTAAACATTTTTCTATTGACGTTGTTTTAGGTTATCCATACATCGACCGACTGGTCTGAATTTTCAAAACAAACTCAAATATCAGACTTAAGCTTGTTTCTTCTCTGCTATAGCAACATCGAAATGTTAATACGACAAATAGTCAATTATCATCCTCCCAAGTCATAATGAGGGAGCAAACGTGGACTAAGAGCCTCTTACTTGGGGGAAGGGGGTATGGCCACTTACAAATTCATGAGGGAGAAAACGTGGACTAAGAACCTCTTTCTTGGGGGAGGGGTGTTACCACTTACAAATTCATAAGGTGGCAAACGCGGACTAAGAACCTCTTACTTGGGGGAGGGGGTATGGCCACTTACATATTCATGAGGGAGCAAACGTGGACAAATCTTATCAATAAATACTGTAATGGCACAAATGTATAGTGAAGAAAAAGTTTATCCGATGGATATAAACCGCGAAAGTTTTGCATTAAATTGGTAGGAACAAGCTGTAGTTAAAAAATACTTTAACTTATATTTTTATATCCAGATGTAGGTAAAAACGATTGCAGTCTGATAATGACAGTTTAAATGAAATACCTTAAATTGGAGTATTTTATATATTATATATTTTATTTATCTAGCAATATAATCCTATTATTTATATAATCAATACATTTCCTTTTTAGTGACACAAATTCTTAATGTCAACATAATATGACAATAACCTTTCAACAGATCAAATGATTACTGTAAATTTTAATCCTTATTTAATTCTGATTATCGGAGTTTATATACCATACAAAAACGCATATCAAGTTTACAACACATTACTTATATACATATACTAAACTATTATTACTGTTTTGAAACAATATACCAGGTAATCGGTCAATAATAGTATTTAAATTTATTTGTAAAACTTGTTTCTGTGCCAAGGAACTGAATGTTTGGAAAGATTGTACGACAATAAGTGGAGATCGTGTTCATTATATAACTTTAAAGACTATCCAACTAAAATTACAAAATACATACAGACACTTTAATAGACAATGTTAGATTTGTTTGTGTAATTGATGTCCGGTAACGATGGATGGGTTGAACCAAAACGATAGTGTTTATTCAGCCTCACGCATCGCAACGAGAGATTCCGAGGAAATGAGCTATAGAGTGTCTGACGTATCAAATTCAGATCTATATGTACTACAGCGGACAGGAGGGTCCACAGGACGGCTTGTAAGACTGTACAACGATAATGATATGTACAGAGAAATACGGACAAAAAGATATGATAGTTATTCAGAGGACTCAGATTACAGTTCAGAGTATTCGTCAGACAAAACGGAGAGTGAATATTATGAGTCTCCTAGACAAATAAGATCGGTTCCAGACAAACAGAATTTAAATCGAAGTAATAGAACTATAACTAGCGGAATAATTCGCCATAACAATGGAAATGAGAACTTAAATTACAGGAATAGTACCACAACACCAAGCAGTGATCGGATAGTGTATCCTAGTACTAAATATGTGTCACGAACAGAACCTGGTTCCGATAGTAACTCGAACAGTATAAATTCTCAAAAAAGATTGAAGATGGTGAAAGTTATTCCGGTACAAGAGACCCGTTACCCAGGAAAACTAAGAAAAGTTCGTACGGTACGGTATGTAGGGGGTGACGAAAATAAAGTCCGTCAGGTATATGTCGCTCGTAAGATACTAGATAGTGAAAGACCTGTTCCCGAACGTAAAGTTATATACAGGCAAAGTATTCCGAAAAGAAGGTTAAACACTGCACGAGAATCTCCTTCTACGCAAGACATATGTCATGCTGTAAAACCTAATTCAAGAAGTGACCGTGGTTTTCGTGAAATTCCTCTTCCTATCAAATATTCAGAAAGACAAGAACTTGATAGAAATTTTAAACCTCGAGATGTGAGCGAAGGAAACGTCAGAACACCTAAAAGAGATGAAATACTTGTGCATAATGAGAATAAACAAGGAAGTTTATATACATATAGCTCAGGAAGTACAGAAAAGCAGCGTGTAATACCACTGAAACAGTACGAAGTACCAGTTAAACAAAACCCAGTAGTATTAAAGCAATCATACTCCAGTTCTGATACAAGTTCCGAATCAGACGACACCGAGTCTAGTGATTCAGACAGCGAGTCAACCCTGGCATCAACGCAAAACGAGACTAAACCTTTCGACACAAATCAAACCAGTAGGTTGCTACTTGATTATTCAAAAATGCTCACATCGAGAGAAGAACAGAGGAAGTATGAAAAGGAACGCAAACAACACGAACATGAAACAAATATAGTCACATGTGTTCAGAAGGAAATCAATAAACCTGTTAAGTCGTCAAGCAAATCTGACAATACAATGGAATCAACTAATTCATCTACATCTAAATTATCCTCAAGTAGTGAATTTCAACCGTCAGAAAAGGAACCAAAACCACTCCCTAGCAACAATAAGGCAGGAGAAAGTGTGGAAGATCAAGAACAAATAAAGACTATCATTCGTATTGATGAACGGAGACGACGGAAAATGGAAGAACGAAATCGATTAGTTGCTTGGACAGAGAGCGAAAATAAAAATGATAATTATAATGTTCAACTTAAGAACGTAAAAAAACGCCCTACTGTCTACGACTTCGACAAATGTAGGCACAGCACACTCACAAAAAACAATCGACCGGACGAACCAGACAATATTGAGGTTCGTGTGAACTATGAGGATGACTTTGATAAGTTGTACCCTAAACCACGAAACAAAGGCGCCCAACAGGTATACTACATAGATCTTACAAAACCACAAGAAATAATAGAGCCTAAACCATTCGACGTAGACAAACGTCGCATAGTGTTACAACCAAAGGTAAGATTTAATTTAATATAACAGTGTATGGTATTCATATCAGTATATAATATTAGTGGTCATTTAAAAAAGTATGTACAGAATTCCAGTATGTACAGAATTCCAGTCTACTAAAACTTGTTGTACAACATAACATAAGAGTATGAGGTGTTAAATCATGTATATGACTAAATTATTATTATTATTATTATTTGTTGTTGTAAAAGTAATAGTAGTAGCAGTAATCTCAGTTATTTTTTTTAAAGGAAACATAATTGATTGTGAACAAGAAAGAAAATAATTTTTTTAATTTTAATTTCAGAAGAAGCATGAGGGTCCTCTAGTGAAAGTCGGCGGCGGCTGGAACACCTTGGACAATTATATGGAGAGACATGTACCGGTGAAAAGATTCGTGTATCCAA
This sequence comes from Limnoperna fortunei, assembly GCA_944474755.1. Lineage (NCBI taxonomy): Eukaryota > Metazoa > Mollusca > Bivalvia > Mytilida > Modiolidae > Limnoperna > Limnoperna fortunei. The sequence goes on along the minus strand of OX104118.1, from coordinate 5,904,963 downwards.
GATCACCAGAAAGCAAACGCAAATATTATGGATTTCAGTCCAACTACAAATCACCACGATGTAACTTGGACTATCGTCCATTATGACAACAGAAGTCATCTCGCTAAAACTTTTCTAATACATGGCATGATATAAATACTTTTGCCTGATTGATATTTAAAACTTTCAAAATACTACGAGAGACTTTATTGAATTTTAATGAATGAAAACTTTCATAAAACAAACTTCATGTTTGCTGTGTGTTTCAGTTTAAACTGAAATAACTTAATTTATAGTGACATAGAAGTAAACAAAATAGAAAATACCATACCGATATTCCAAGAACCATTAAACCTAGACCGTACACATTTTCAACAAAACTAATATAATTTATAGTAGCATAGAGGTAACAAAAATAAAAAAATACCATAAAGATTAATACAGATCTATTCAATCAAAACCGAGCACCTAGCACTAACTCCGTGATAGTAGTACGATTAAGTGTATTGATAGGGTTAGCGTAACCTTAAACTATGATGACATTATATCTAGCAGTCCATAAAGATGAAGGTGTCAATATGTATAGAAACTAATTTTTAGTGAATTTGTATATTTATCAATTAAATAACAGTATCATATTTATAAAGTAAATGTAAAAAATCTTTCACTTAGACAATCGTATAATTCTTATCAATGTCATATGGCCCTGGTGAAATACTTTCTATCCAAGAGTAAGTCGCGAGGTTCGAGCTTGTTTAAATGGTGTTATTTTACTCTTTCATGCAAACGTGTGAAAATATAATTTGTGAGCTTATTTTATTTTTATCGGGAATTGACTGCAAGTCTATTTTTATCGGGAATTGACTGTTCAATATATACAAAATAGTAAACGTCGATTACGTCAACATTATTGAAATATAATCTTAAACTTTTGTTTTGTGTGTATGCAGTCTTTTGTGTAGTTGAATGAAAATCAATATTAAAGTTGAAAGCTTTTAATTCAGTTGATCTGTAATTTAAAACACCTTGTTTATTCTAACACTTATATTGACGACTTGTGTTCGGCAGAAATATTTTGACTTTTGTTATGTTCCAAGATGTCAGAAGGGGAATATAAGTTAGAACAAAAGCTAGACACTGTACCGAGTCTTGTCAATGTTATACTGTGTACACTGGGCGTTTTTAAAGCTTAAGATAGGAAAAGGCTATCACAAAGGAATATGTTGCGACATCCACTATAAACGTGAAAATTGCATTTATAGCCGAGATCCAATATAAAACAATTATGACTTAAATAGAGATTGATAAGAATAAACTCATGGAAAATTATAAAAACGTTGAAACAGAATATTTACCAAGTGATTATTTCGAAAAGAAAGTGTCCGTATCTAACTCTGAAACCAAAGGGAGGAAGAAGAAGGAAAAGGGGTTAAACATGAATCTGGAAGATGCAGTTGTTGACATAGATGACCAACGACCCAACGTGTCTATTGCGGCTAACTTTGAAGTAGAAAAGAGCAAGAAAAGGGAGGTAATTTTAAATGCGATCGAAACCAGGCGAGTCAACAAGACATCAGCAGAAAGGGAGACAGTGCTTGAATTTCCATCCAGTACTTTATCTCATAAGAAAAATAAATTGCATGTCAAACTGCAAGTTAATAGAGAACGATTACCTCATGAAGATGATAATAAAATATTTGATAAAGGCAATCCACATACACTTAACCGATCTAAAAGTTCTGAAAGTACCGATCGTCGAAAGACACAACGTTCAAATGTACCCAAGTTATCCAGTTACACAAATGGATATTTTCGCATAAAATATGAAAACGACGACGACGCAGAAAAAACTAGCAAATCATTCTATATGATGCAGAGTTGCGTAAATATTATGGAAAACGGAATATTTTATCGTGGTAATACGTATACATCACGTGACAAATCCCCGTCAAGAGTATCAAGTTCGGTATATGTGCTTGAAAGTATGCCAAGCTATAAGGGTTCACATAACGGAAGTAAATTAAGTTCATTAAAAGAACACTTAGACGATAAAACAACGAATAAACATAGTTTCGGCAATGGTTGTAATGTAACAATCCCAGACCAAAATATCGAGGATAAGAAAAGTATGAAATCAAAGATTAAAATGAAGCCATCAGGAAACAAAGAAAAAATGGATGAAAAAAATTCAATGACCACAAGCGTTTTCCATTTAAATTTTAGAAACGACAAGAAAAGCAAACACGCCAAAAAGCGTAAACCGGAAAATAAACATAAAAACAAACTCGGACAGACAAAGAAATTTCAACAAGAAGACATTTCACTAAATCGTTGTTTCTTCGATGAGGAAGATGATGCTATACTTGTTTTACAGCTTGTTCAAGAAGAAATTAAGAAACAATTTGAACGATCAGATATTAATAATAGTCTTAGTGTAAAGAGAGATAACCAGGAGCAAAATTCGAAGACAAATGGAGTAAAAGAATCGATCCCTAGGTTGCTTTCCAGAATTGTTTCAACTACAAATATCCAAACTGGTACAAGGAAAGGTAAAGATACAGTATTTGAATTTAGTATAGGACCTGAAACTATTATTCATAATGAAAGTCTTGAGAATAACGAGAAACACACATATAGGAATGAAACTGACTTGCAAAAACATGCTGTAGACAATTCAGACAAATTAGACAATGAAAGTGATAAACACGAAATCAAACCACCATATTTTGTCGATATAAAGGACATTGGTGTATTAGAAAAAGAAAACGACACACACGATAGTAAACCACTAAATCTTGTCGATATAAAGGACATTGGTGTATTAGAAAAAGAAAACGACATGCACGACGCCAACCCACCATATCTTGTCGATATAAAGGAAATTGGTGTAAATGTTACTCCACCTCATCATGCAAAACGGAAGTGTAAATTGTTGAGAGTACCATCAAAGGTAAGCATAATTATAAATATATCTCTAGAAAATTTCTGTCGCTAAAATGTTTGTTTGATTGAATATGGTTCTTCGTGACTTTGAGCAGTTTTTCATATATATTATGGCGCACAGTTTTATCTGTAGAAAAAAGTAAAAACCCTTTACTTCGACTGAAAGCTATTTATGGACATTATCGAGACAGTTGGAATGAAAAGTAGTTATAATGTTTTATAACTTAGTGCTTTGTATGCTTGAGTGTTTGTTTTATAGCTGCTACATAACTGCTCTTGTCTGGCTTATAAGGTTCATATTAAAAGACAACACATTCTTGATTCATAGCTGCTTCTTTACATTTTAAATTACCTTTGTTTGGTTTATAATATTCATTTTAATGTACAAATAAGAAGTTAACCCGTGGACTAGAAAGAGTCAAATTCTCAAATAGCAGTCACGAATTACCATAAAACTGACGTTAAACAAGATGCTACAGGAGGATCAACACCATGAACAACATCTGTTAAACATATATGTTTTTCTTGAAGTCGTAAATAGGAATTGAATTGGAGTGTCTTTTCATATTTTGCAGAAAGACAGAAACAAGCTGGTAAAAGTAGGCGGTGGATGGAACGACATTTATCATTACTTTGAGAGGCATGTACCCGTGAAGAGATTTGAATACAAAAGGTCACCCGCTGTCAAAGAAGACTCCTTTCTGAGTTTCAGATCTCATTATAAATGTCCTTCAAAAGTTAAAAAGCCTCATAAAGGCAAATAACAATAGGTTCTTACTAGTTATATAAATTTCTCTATGTCTGGTAACAATAGTGTGGTTATTTGCTTAATCGAACGCTGAAATTGTGGTTCAAATTTCAATATAAAATAAAATGATCAACAAATAACGCTTGTCGACTGTGCCCAGGGCTTAACCCACACAGCAGTCTGCAGTTGACGAATATGGGATGCAGTCTTGTTTGGGTAGAGATTCGGGTGTAAAGTTATAAAAGAGAAAGCATATGAAATTTTGCCGTGTTTGCAGAGTTTCACGCTCCTTGTACCATAAAACAAGAGTAGGACCAATAATAGGCTTAATTCTGTGTCCCTATTTTACAAACCGAAAATTTTCTTTTCGTTAACAGCTCAAATCATAATTGTGTAAAGGTGCACGTAAGCTCACCCCAACTTACCATATAATTTTACTGTGGATGATCCACGGCAGAAGTTAATGCATAGTATTTTGTTTTTGTAATGTTTTGGTAATTTGTTGTTCTGTATTTTGCATGTAACTCGATTGTTTTGTTTGGGTTTTGTTCTTTCTAAACACAGAAATCCATTGTAATAGATAGTAAAATTAAAATTTAATAAAAAGTAAATTTGTTTATTTTGCATTTTTAAAGGTTCACCTATTGGAACATTTTGAAAAGATTACTTGAACTTGATTCTTTATTCGTTTTAATTATCTAACTGTAATCATGTGAAACGAACAAATCTTATATTTTGACATTACCTAATTTATTTCAAGACAGTAATGTTTTTCCTTGATTTTTTTTAATGAAAATGGTCTGTATGTTTTTTAGTCCAATTTACTGATCTACCAACTCGGGACATTTTCTTTTTTTCTTTTTTTGTTTTTTGTGTGTTTTATATCCTGTATTTATGTTTTATTTTCCAATTTTGACTAGATTTACCTCCCACTATTTTGTTATTAACCTTCATTCTTTATAAGTAATCTTCATTTAGTGCAACACATTTTCTATGTTTATTTTATGTTGACATGTTCTAGGGCAGGACCATTGCTCTAGTTACTATATTTGTTTGGTTGTTGGTTCTGGATTTTGGATTTTGCCGGTTTTTCGGACTTTGTTATTTGTTATTACCTTCAGCCATCATAAGAATGATAATGTAATGTATTGCTTAACGTTCTAATGCGGAAACACAAATACGCCATGCAAATTAATTATACGGTTAAGTATTACAGATTCGAAGTTGTTGTAAACTATTGTTGGCAGCGCACACATGGACAAGTCAAGCAAGTGAAGTTTAATAAGAACATGTAAATTCTCGCAGTAAACAAACAGACATTACATTTTTAACTATTGTATTCTATAGGCTGATGACTTTACCAAATGTAGTCAACTTATTTCTTTAATTAATGTATAGTAGATGAAGTTATTGAGTTTTAGTATAGAAGAAAAAGTTTCAAACAAGTAAAATCTTGAATTTTATATACTTTTACAAAAAAAGAAGTGAATCCTTTTTGATCAGTGTAAATAAATACCCCAAATGCGTTTACTGGGAGTATATGTCTTACTACCCTAGTTGTTAAACATTAATACTTTAAATTCTACAGATCACACATCATATCATCACACCCTTCATAGCGATAAGTAAAACACGGTAAGAGTAAAACGTACCGGGTTTGAGGTAGGTCTTACAAGATTATGTCTGTATAGTATAGATGATAAGATTTTAACAAATGAATGGTACCATTCTGTTGAATTCTTGTGACGAATATAAACAAGGCCTTCAACGACAAGAAGTTTCTTTCCATCTTTTTCTATATCAATAGGAATTATTCCTACGTGAGTCTTTGTAACAAATTTTAAATTACCACATTGCTCATCTAATTGAAGCTGTCTGTATTTAAGTGTCTACTCATCTGAACATATTTAGAATGTTAAATAATTTTTGCCAACGAGACGCATTCAAACATACAAAAAAAAAAAAAAAAAATAACATTTGTAGGCCTTCATTTATCTGAAAGAGAAAGATAAATGTATGAAAATATGAGAATCGACTTCTTTTTATGGAATTTAAATGATTGTGCAGAGAAGTAAAGCACCGTGTTTTACTGATTAATTTTCAGCAAGTTTCCGAGTTTTGCTGATAATTTCACCGTGTAAAACTATTCATAAAATTTCTTTAAAATGCATAAATATTGGTTGATATTTTCATTTTGGATCAGTTATAGCCTTTGGCGTCTTATTAAAAAAAATCACCAATATGTTATAGACTCATATTGTTTTTAAAATTTATCTGAATGATAAGTCGTTTTCGTGTTTTGTGTATAAGAACACAAAATTTTCCTTGAAAAAAACACGTTTAACCTTTAAAATCAACCTTTTTCAACTTTTCTAACACGGTTTTCAATACATGAATTGTATGGTCAGAAAGCCCAAAGCATCCTCAACAGAATGGTACTATTAATTCGTTAAAATCTTATCATCTATACTATACAGACATAATATTGTAAGACCTACCTCAAGGCTGGTATGTTGTACTGACCATGTTATACTGATCTTACCGTGGTTTACTTATCGCTATGAAGGGTATGATCCTAAAAAATAAATAAGATGAAATTTTAAATTAAAAGAAAATTTCCTGATATGTAGTTAAATAGTAAAAGTAAATTTAGGTTTAAAATATGATGTTCAATTTAAATAGAACATATTACAGCCCACGTGATTCAGGCTTTTAGTCAGTATATACATTTACATCATTCTGTTCTAGAATTATTAAACTGAGGAGCTAAACTCTTATAGACAATGCGGAATGTCTTCCATTAAACATTGTAAATAAATATCCAACTACAGGTATCTCATTACAACAAATATGGTTCAAATGCACAAGCCATTAATTTTATTATTTATCCACTGCGCTGTAAAGGCCCAACATATCGGTAACACAATGCTGAATATTGATTCAACTGAGGACTGAGCAAAACGGAAAGCGAAACGGGGGTTTGTTGAGATTGACGCTATTTCTGTTTTTCAGCACTTCACATAACAATATCTCATTTTAAACTTAAAGACTGAGATTTTTATATTTAAATGTTTTGCCCATCAATGGCAGATGTAGATACAAATGGTGATGTGATAAAAGAATATTAATTAGTGAAATACTATTAATTATTTCAACAAGCAAACAAGGGAAATAATTCAAATATTTAATTTATATAATGTTTGACTTATAGACAGCATTTGTTTTGTTCGTCGGACAAGTTGTTCAATATTCATTACGATTTCCTAATGGGACTACCTATGTTCCACTTTGAGCTGACTTATTTTTTTACTCGTATAAAACCCATAGATATTATTTTGCCACTAAATAACTCAAAATTTGATGATTACTCACACAAATCAGTCCAAGTAAAATTTAAAATTTTTGAGATGACATGTACAACTCGATATGCGTTGTACCTTCATATTCGCCATTAAGGAAATAGACTTGCACAGTATATTTTGCCTATGACAAACAGCAACTTGCCGACTGTGAATTTTTCATTCCTAAGCGCGCGATATACAAGATGCCGCCGCGTATGTGTCCCAAATAATAGGATACGCTAGAATCTCCTACATATAATTTATTAACGGGAAAAGCTGTTGACAGAGAAACTATTGAAACAAGAATATGAAACTATGACATTAAAGTATTACCTTCGTAAGTTTTATGGCTTTTATCAGCTGTTAGTCTTAGTGGGAATTGATTTAGTCCATAGATCGAACCACACAGGTCACTATTTCTAGACACGACTATACGAGAATTCACATGACAGGTGATACTTACACCGTAGACACACCTTACCTCACACCTTCCACAGATTTCGTGCTGTGTGCTGTGTTTATTTATTAGTATTGCAATAACATTATATGATGGACGTTGGATATCTTACTGGAATTGTACTAATTATTATACAATAATATCATCTATACTACCATCCCTCATATACAGAGTAAAGATCTTGCCAAATGTTTGTTTTAGTAAAAATGGAAAGGCACAATACAAGTACGGCATTTTCAGCAGACTATTGGTAATCTAATTAGGATAAATTGTTTTCATCTCCTCCCCAACTTGTTTTTTTAACTCACATGAGGCTAAACTTATAAGTTATACTGAAAAAGAGTAGACTTTGGGCCAGCACTCTTATTTCAATTTCTGATTATATCTTTCACTGAACAACGTTCCGTGACTATTAAAATTTGATCTATCACGGTGATCTTGAGATTAAAGACACTCCAATACAATACATTCTTATTCTTACTTAGACATTCTCAAAGTAGACTTAAAGGAAAACTACAAACTTAACTCTACGACGAGCTTGATGACTTGAAATTTCCATTGTCAAATTTCCCGTTCATTTATAGCAATGTTTCATCAGTTACGGCGTAAATTGTAACAATTTACAACTTACGATATGCCAGATCTTACAATCGGTATTTCGATAATCGAGACAGAACGCCTCTTCTGACCAATCACTACTCGAACAATGATTTGTTTTTATCAAGATTGATATCATACATTTAGAAATTCTATTGCCGTCACCACGAGTTGATCGTTGAGGGAATATCCATCTCCCAAATGCGACCAGACATCTGTCTATGCCAAAGCCGGGCTTTCCTATTTCTGAATATGATTTTTTCTAGTCATAACGATAACTAAATAGACTTTTGTCTGATTAGAGGCAGGCACAGCTTACTCGTACTGAGCACCTTAGAGCGTCCATGTTTTCTCTTTTAGCTTTTGTTGTTATTAAGAACTTGAACCCATGACTTGAACTGATTGATAAAAGGTTAAATAGGACTGAGAAAACCTACTTTCAAAGACCTGATTTGGAATTGAAAGTAGACTCAGAACATATGATCTGGGAGTACTAATGAAGTAACTAATGTCAGGAAGAACAATTGAGAAGAAATAACATGGCATCAAAACCAGTAGATGAAGTCAATAATATCCGTAAAATCTTTCACCTGATAAAAATGGCTTCCAAGATACCATTTGAATGACAAATTGGCTAAGGCCATCTACACAGTGGGAACACAAAACACTTTTTTTTTATTTTAAGACAGCCATTGAACATGTACACAAGTCCTTAAAACTGCCCTTCATATATATTTACCCTTAAGAAACTGGTTGACATCTTGTGCGTGTCTGCAAGATCCTACAAGGTAAGTCACTAAGTTGGACAGCACCATACTTCAATAGTTTCGTTTTTCAGTTTTCCGAATTTTACTTGCTCTGTATATGCTATCACAACGGGTGTCGTTATTTGTGCAAAGACAAATGTCTAGCCTTTAAAAGTTACTGGTCCGCTGCTGGTGTTGGTAGTACTTTTTTTATTTTGCAAACACAGTTTTATTAGACACATAAATGGTGTCAAATACAACCTGTATTTTTGTACCTTATATGGAGTAGGCATTGCAAAACTGCGAGAAAACGACAATATAGTCCTTTATTATCAATGTGTGCATTTCATAATTGACGTTACTTCCGAAACCCCTAAAAGTGCCCATAAATTCCAGTGGTCACGTGATGTCTTTCTTTGTAATGGTGACTCACATGAAATGTAACGTTGATTGTCAGTTTTTAAAGATCGATTTAGAGATTGCAAAAAAATAGTATGAAATTTTTGTTGTTAATTTTAAATATAACATTTATTTTTTTATCGATGTCAACTTTATTTTCAAGTCTTCTTTAAAATTAATTTTAGTGCTCTTCTTCTTTCAATTTGTTACAGTTACTTATTTATAGCAAACAGTTTAAAGCATTTTTAATGGATAAACACTCCATTATTGTTGCCGAAAAATGAAAACAAAATCATATCACACGTATTTAGAAAATACTGGAATAAGCGTAAAATGTACAACAGTAATTTAGTTATTTTAATCGTTTTCTGTAATTAATAAGGGGCTCAGTGGCAGTTCATCTGCAATCGATTACCTGGTCTGTCTGTCTGTCTGAAGTTGTGGGTTCGAGACTCACTGCGAGCAGGTTATATTCGACTCCAATCTTAATTAACAAGAATTTCGAGTTTTCCAACGGAAGGTCGGGGGTTTTCTCCAGCTTCCTCCCCCCGGAAAATACTGGGCGCCATGATTTAGCTGAAAAATTCGGCTAAAAGGTTCGTTTAACATCATTCAAACAAACTATAACAATTTATATTAATGTATTTCTTTACCATTTACTTTAGAGCTTATGTTAAGTTAAATATACATATCTAATTGTACTGTATTGGTATAAGCGATACAATACGTTAATATGCAGTATTGCACACACTAACCATATTCTAATTTAAAGCCTTAATTCTTTAGTTAATTATACACGTGTTGTTTTGGTTCATTATAAGTATAGATATTCATTGATCTTTGTATGTCGTATTGTCATTGACGGTGTTATCTTTCCATTTATTGACACATTAATTATTTCTTTATGTTTACAATAAACATTTTGTGTATTGCTTAACCTGGAATGTAGCAAATATATCTGGTCTGAAATATCAAGACGGAATTTACTTATTTCAAAGAAGAAATACATCGATAATTAAGACGGGATTAATTCAGTAAAAAAAAAAATAACAATGTTTCACAGAAATTATAAGGGAATAAAACGTCGATTTCAAAACAATGTCCATCAAAGACAGACACGAGCATCCCCTCACCCGGAAGTTGTAAATGGTGAAAATGGATGCATCGGCGTATTCTCTAAAGACAGGAAATTTGTGGTAAGAACAGTTAGAAATAAACCATTTATGAAAGTTCGAACTTGTGACGTTATTAATTATGCAGATGAAATGTATGACGATTTGTATATACCAATACCAGCCGAGGAACAAGCATCTCGTAGTATTTTCAAAGAAACTGGAAACACTGACGTTTTTAACAGTTCCGATATAAGTAACAAAAGTAATGATAAATTTGGAAGATTTCGTCTAATTCAAAGTAGTCAAAGCACTTCAAGATCAAAGGTCAGTTTTGATACAGTGTCAACATCTCTTCAAATGACGTCATCTAGTAATGATTCGACGTCACGAAACAAATACGAAAATGTCAATAATGTCATAGACCAACAACGACATTACAATAATTTCACACAAAATAATCGAACAAAATTAAAACTAATTGAAGAATATCCAAAGGAAAACTTGATGAAATTTACGCCAGCTCCTTCTTATCCAAGAGATAACTATATCCCACCAGTTTCAGATGACAAAGTAGAAGAAATCAATTATCTCGTGCAGAATGAGATACAACCACGGTATTCTTATGAAGACTTCAAACATATGTCGAGGCCACCGGTAAAGAAGAAACTTTGGAGTTCAAATACTGATAATAATTTAAAAGAAAGTCCAAATAAAAAGATTGACACCAATCAAACGAACCAGATCTCAAACGAGCACAAGCAAGCCGAGGAACAAGAAAATGTTACTACAGTTCAAGGATACCCGGATGTACTGACAATCAGGCAAACCAAAGCAGAAGACAGTGACGTTTATAATATAATGAAGCGTAAACGTTTTACGCAAGAGGAGAAAATGAAAAGACTTAATAACGAAATAAATTTAGTGAAATCAGTCGACCAAATGTCAGAACACATGGTGTCGGTAGATACGTCTGACGAAAGCGTTGATGACTTGTGTATTGCCTCCCCTGACACGTACGACGAAAATTTCGAAAGTGATTTTTACCAAACTGCCACCATCTTAGGTGAAGAAAACAGAGACGAACCAGACACAGTGGTGGTGGTCACTGGACGCGTACAGGGGATGAGAGTCAGGGAACGTCCACGTGAGCCATACACAGGACCACGCAGGGTTTTCTACAATTATGACAGTGATGACAGTGGTGTCCGAGAAACACGAAAAGGGCCAATGCCAAAGCCAAGTCGCCAGTACTTAACCCACGAGAATAGGAATGAGGTAAACACTCCAGTACTGTGTGTTCGCATGTGAATTAATCTGTTCTTCCGAAGTCTGTTACAAGGAATTGAAATTCCAAAATTCCCAAAAAGTATAATTATCAATAATTAAAGATGACAAATGTTACACTTTCTGAACAACTCCTTGTATTGGACACGTTTGTAATTATCGTACATTTGGTGTAGGTTTCCGGTGTATCACATGACACTAACACGGTAACTAGATGTTTGAGTTTCTCGGTGGTGTGCTCATTTTATTAGTATTTTGTTCAGAATTCGCATATTGTGTTCATTTAGCAACAAATCGTAGCATAAGCCACAATCCACATATGCACCAGTATCAGTGGCCGTTCATGTCACAATAGGGATATTTATATCGGCTTGCTTTTTTTTATCGCGATAACTATTAAAAGCATTGCAATACTTATTAAAAGTAAGCCGATGGAAAAACTTTATGCATAGTGAAAAAGTATCCGGTTACTTTTAAAAAGCATCGGCTTTTTCGTTACTTGTTAAAAGCATCGCGGTACTTTTGAAAAGTAAGCCGATGAAAAAACATCATGCATGAAATAAAAAGTATTGGCTCACTTTTGAAAAGTACCGCGAATAGTAAGCAGATAAAAAACAAGAAAGCTGATATCGCTAGTGTGACATGAACGACTACTCATACACCGGTTTATGGTTTTTCGTGTGATTTTAAAGCCGAACTAGTGTTAACGAAGGAGCGAGGAGTCTAGGTCAATGGCAGGGCCCTGTAAGATGGATCAGGGCCGGTGGGAAAGGGTGGGGGGGGGGGGGGGCTAATGGAAAGTTAGTGCATTACATTTTTCTGTCCTATTGTACAATCAACGAAAAAAGCCTTTTCAATTCAAATTCCGTATATCATTTTACAATTTCTGGTCAATGTTTATGGTGGTGGCTTGTGACCGCTTGGATCCTCCACTGAAAGCGTCCTTCCATTGCGTGTTTTTTTGTTTTGTTTTTTTTGCGAGTTTAAGCTTTTCGCTGCGGTTTAATCTATTATATAGATAAAAAAGGAGTACATCAGTTGTGGTTATTACAAAATTTATTTCATACATTTGCATGGCGATTTTTCCTGTAACCCGTGTTCTAGGTTTATGTATGCTTATCCAGGTAGCATGCGCGGCAAAATAGATCGTTGGTGTCACAACAAAAGAGAATGTTTGAACGTTACATTTCTATAAGCTAAAACTATACAGTAACTTAAGGTCAGATCATTCGTTATTTTAAACATTCGGCTGCTTTGAGATATTGTGCTACATGTATTGAGATTATTAAATGATTCTGTGTAATAATCCCAAACACTACTTTACAATTCATTATCCCTCAATGACAGGACTCCAAATCACAGAAATACTATTATCTTTGTCGTCCATCAATCGAATTAAGATTTAATCTTTTTTCATGCCCCCTCTTTCTTTATTGTAGCAATAGAAAAAAGGGGGTGAAGTGAAAGATTAAATTTCAATTTGATTGGTCGACCTTCTACCAAGATCTCGTTGATTTTGCCAGTGATAATAATACGAATGTCTAATAATAATACCATGTGTTCCATACTGTGTCCCTGTGTTCACTCCATTTCGCCATTACCCCCCATCCACCCCCCCCCCCCCCCCCAAAAAAAAACCAAAAACAAAAAGAACCACACCACAAATCAGTTTACATGCTAATATTTTGCTTCGCAAGTAAAAACACAGTCTTTAAGATGCAGGGTGTATGCTTTATTTGAAAAACTGATTTTTGTTACAGTAGAACAATATAGTTAAAAAGCAAACAGAATGTAAAGCAAGACACATAGAAGTGTTCTTTTCAACATACAAATCTTATCATTATTTAGTAGGAACATCCCATCAGTATTATGTGTAATTATATCTGATAGAAATGCTTCACTTTAAAAGATTTATACAATATCCAACAATGAAATAATTCACTTCCGATCAGATCGATTTAAATTGCTGATATAAAAATTGAGAATTAAATATTGATTTAAAAGGATTTATTGCTGACGAATGCTCTATTCACTTTTAGATTGTTGTTCATAATTAACGTATTATCAATTTCAACATTTATTAATCCGAGAACGTTCAAACTATCACGTGACTGCCCTGTAATAGTTGGTCAGCAGTTCAACCTGATTATAGTCCATAACCTACGCGTATTTGCCTCCCTTTTCTAATAACTTAACTGCCAAGTTCAATTTTAAGAGTGAGTAGTGTGTCTGAAGATCGACCTCAAGCATTTCAATCGAATTCTCTACCACTTAAATTATTGGCCACCGTTTCACTAAAAATCGCCTACGTAACGTACCATCTTAGCTCCTGCTGTAAATATACAATAATTATGAATGTCGATGCATGTAACACTTTTACAGATTCGTTTAATAAGGTCCAAATGTAATTACTTCTAGTAGTTCGCATTTGTTTTTTTTTTTTATTATGTCTGATATAGTTGGTTCTCATTTACTCTCCTCCATGCAGAGGCGTAGAATCGGATTTGATATTGGTACACAGTACCTGGCGTACCGTCTGCTACGCCTATGAAAAGACACTAATAAAAATAGAAAAATATGAACTTTTTTTATCTGAAAATTATTGGTACGGCATGCCGTACCTGCCATACCGGCTGCTACGCCTATGCCATGTTTTTCCTATAATGACTTTAAAAAAAATCCAGATTTAGGATATAAATATAAAAATTAAACTCTTTTACCCCTACACGCATTAGTGTCAAATTGTTTTTATTTGTTTTTATTTATACTATCCCGTCAAAAAATAAACATAATAACGAATACAGTAGAAATGTGTGTTTTGTCTTAGAACAGTTTGAATAATAAATATTTTTTAAAAATCCAGATTTAGGATATAAATATAAAAATCTAACTCGTTTCCATTACCCCTACACGCATTAATGTCGAATATTTGTTTGTTTTTATTTGTTTTTATTTATATTATCTCATCATAAAATAAACATAATAACGAATAGAAACGTGTGTTTTGTCATTGAACAGTGTATTAATAAATATTGTCACTACTATTGTTAAATGTTTTAATATCACCTATTTATTGTCGCCAGAATAGAGAACGTTATGTTATATTACGCTATATCTTATAATTTTGTAGTTGATGTAGAACTCTGATCAATACATGTTTCCGTGTTTCCCGTTATTTGTAAGAAATCAATCTGACATTACATACTCTGACAGCTATTGATTTGTTCCTTTCCACCTGCCAAACCAGGTGATCTTCTCAAACATTGTAATTAAGTCTATACACGTTAAAATTTTACAATTAGTCAATTTATCTCAACTGTGAGCTGTTTTGTCTTTAATTAAAGCAACAGCGATTATTGTAATTATCCATGACAAAGGTACACAGAGAGCTGAAACACGTGTAGTCAGCAAACACAGGAACGTCATCAAAAGGTTTATTGTTTAAGCTCTATAATTTAAAAAGCTTTAATTATATTAGCGTATTTCTATATCAAACGGACTCACAACTATAATCTTACCAAACATCTAATTTAAATTTTTAAAGTCACTGAACTGTGACTATATAACTGTCAGTATATACATTTGACCTGGGCTTTCATAAGAATTTAAGTAAATATTAATTTAAGCAGTGTTTGGATATTAAAGCGGTATTTTTCAATCGACCATGATCACCAGCGTGTGACGTCAAGTGACAGTCTATTTCTTTTCTATTATTGGACTGGTTATAGTGGTAACCAAGGGATAAACAAGTGATCGACGGATTAAAATCCCTGTACGACATTGCATAGCAGGAAAAATGCTTTTAATTTGACATAAGTGGTGGGAGTTTTTTTTCAATAGATAATTTATTAGGTATTCCGTTTAAACTGTGATCCGCTCCAATGAACGGTGAATGAGCAGGTATAGACAACGCAACAACGATGAAAACGAAAGGTTGATAGTACGAAAAAGGGAAAAACAATTGGAGAAAGGTTCATTGGAACACAACACACACAAACAACCGAACGAACCCGTTTCGTGTGGATGTTTTCAAATTGTTGACCGTGAATATTTTTCTGGATGTAAACACATAAAATTGAAAGATTCACAGAAGGAAAATAAAAAAATGGAGAAGCCAAGAAATAAAATTCGATCGCCTAGAATGAAGGCGTCTAACGTACAGTACGCACCTCAAGGAAGACGAGGTAACGTTTATGTGGATGAAGAAGGGAGAAGGATTTATCGTACTTCAGGGAAGAGTGGACATTCTAGAAGATATGTTGTTATGGATGACGGAGAGTTAAAACGAGGAGAACGTCAGGAAAATTCAAAAGTGGTTTACCAAGAAGAAACGGAATACGAAACAGTAAGTGAAGCTGATTCTGAATATCTAGTTCCGGTTCGTCCAAAGGGCGAACGTACTGTTTCTAGGAGGATAGTCGAAGGTAAGCCACGAATTGTAACAAGAGGAACAGTGGAAGGGGAGCCCTCACGGGAAACTTATATGTTACGCTCACGCCCTGCCAGCGATTACGTTGTTAGGCGAGATTTGAACGATAGCCTTACACGTGAAGCATACGTTGTGACGTCATCTAGACCAGCCAGTGAAATAATTACCTCACGTCCAAGAAATGAAATTATTTTGTCGCGACCGTCTGAACGCGTGGTTACAAGACGAGTTGCTGACGATTCGAGGGAAGTGTATGTTATGAGAGAAAGACCTTCAAGTGAAAAACGAATCGTTCCCGTCGAAAACACTGAAGTAAAATACATGATAACGAGACCACGGTCTGAAGAAAGACTTCTACAAAGAGAAGAATACATAGAGTATCCACGGGAATATATTGTGCCACGACCAGCTACCCGTGATGTCGGCTGTCAGATGACAACCAACTATGTTATACAACGACCACCAAAACAGAGAAAATTACTTAGAAATGTACAGACTCAAACAATAAGAAAAGAAAAACAGAAAAAAATCAAAACTGCGACGCACTATTATCAAAGGGAGACTGTTGAAGTTGTACATGAACCGGAACCGTCAACTCCTAGAAATCCAACACCACCTAGAGTCCGTACTCCATCTCCTCCTCCTAGAATACCCACCCCCGAGCCACCAAAACAACCAAAGCCAAAGAAAAAGAAGAAGAAAGAAAAGGTACTTTCAGTAGTATTTGAGAAGCATAAAAACTTTTCATTACTTGTAAATATACTGTAAAAAACTTGTTATTTTTTCTACAATACCTCCACTATTCACTATCATCTCCATCCACTATCCACTATCATCTCCATCCACTATCCACCCATTACTTTATAGTGACTTTTACATATAATACATTCAGCACGAATATATACATAGTAGTTGAGACACATACTGTTACAACAGTAGATGAACAATCGTACCCACCACAAAAATACAATCATATTTGCAGCAGTACTGTTCGGCATAATACAACTGGAAAACACTTTTTTTACCATACACAGCACTACAGGCCCTAGTTTCATAAAACTTCTCTTATTAGGATTTTTCTCAAATCATTCAGATTTCCATCAAATTTAAATTTTCCAGCAATCTGATTGGTCCATATTTGAGTTGAGGATAAGTTGAGGAGATCCTTAAATTAGAGATGTTTTATGAAATCTAACCCGGCTTATGTATGTCGAATTGCACTGCCGTTGAAATATAAGTTGAGTTTTTGTTATTTGTCGGATTAAAAAAATTAGCGAGGGTACGATTATCCTTTTAACAGAGTACGAGTTTTTAAAAATAATATAAATTGAATGTTGAAAATGATCATATTAATGTAGTACCTGTTGAATGTTACAGGAAACCCTTGCCCCTCCGGAACACCGTGTTTATAAGATTTAGTGTTTTCTTTAGTTTTATCTGTAGGTTAACCTGTTATTTGGGGGCCTCGGTGGCCGAGTGGTCAAGGTAGTTCGTCTACTATTGATCACGTGGTCTGTCAACACTGAGATTGCGGGTTCGATTATCGCTGCAGGCAGTGTGTACTCGACTCCAATCTTAATTGACAAGGATTGCCAGTTTTCCTACCGCAGGTCGGGGGTTCTCTCCGGGTACTCCGGCTTCCTCCCCAAATAAAAACTGGACGCCATGATATAGCTGAAAAATTACTGAAAGTGGCGTTAAACACCATCAAACAAACAAACAAAAACAAACAACCTGTTATTTGTCTTATTCATAGGTTGTAATTTATATAATATATCTTGATTATGCCCCTTATTTTTCATAGGAAAATATGCAGATAGTTGTCAAACAGCCAAACTATCCCGAACCAGTTTATGATACAGTCGAGGTAATGTGTTTTCTTGGTCATTGAGCAACACGCGGACACTATAAACATATTCCGCCATTTCAAATGTTAATGTCGTGACACGCAGTGACTTTCGTCTTGTTTAAGACACCTACCATTTCTGTAGTATAATTTACATATATAGAAATTTGCATTTCAAAGAAAAATATCATTACAATTTATTAAGGAACAAGACTCATTTTGGACTATAAGATTTGATTGCCACTCTTTAAAACCTTATTGCTTAGACAGTATGGATTATTTCTAGTGCATATATTCTATGAAAACCTCGCAATCATTACCGTTTTTGGCAATCTAATTAAAATTTTATTTTTCACCTGCTCCCCCCGTTTTCTTTATTTTTACAATAGATAAAAGGGGGAAACAAATGAAAGGTAGAATATGAATTAGATTGCGTATTTGTCAAAAACTACTAAACTTATGTATCTAATGTTTATAGCAACTAAAATATAGATCTTTCTATATATCACGTTTTATAATATTTGCACTTTTCCGCACCATTAGTTTAGTGTATTTTGCGGCGGTTGGCAACCAGATCAATACATCGGTTGTTAATTATAATCATTTATATGTTAAACTCGCAGACACGACATCAGCTTGTCAAGTGATATCGATTCCTCGAAACGTTTATTTTCCTCTGTAGCCGCTCTACAGATATCCCAATCATCCATATTTCCATGTTTTTCTTGCTGTTGTTAGCATAGACTTCCTATTGGTTCATCGCGTTTAAATTTAAATTTAAAATTATTTAAAGCCGAAATACTGATCGCTACAGGAATCAATCAATCAATCAATCAATCAATCAATCAATCAATCAGTCAATCAATCAATCAATCGTTTCTTCTTTAAAAGACATTAGGACTACAGTTATGTGGAAAAGTGCATAATTTTTCAATCCGAAAACAACATCAGCCGTTTAGTTATAGTAACACACGATGTTAGTGTTAGCACAATGAGTTAATTGGCCATTAACAGTTACTTCTGAAAGAAACTATAAATGTTAAAATTAAGTATTTTCTTTTGATATGTGTTCATAACGCACCATTACACAATAACAACAAATTTGAGTTGATAATACATGTCAATCCGAATGCAACCGGATAAAACAACATACAACTGCTGCTGAAAAGACATTTTGCATGTTTTATTTGAACTCTAACAATTACTTATTTTTGTGATTTAACAGATATTTATCTACTTATGTATTGAGTACATGTACCAAGAAAAATAGGCTTAAAGGTTTAAACACTATTTTTTTATCCCAGTTAATGTCGTCAGTCAAAGAAAAATCCTCAAGTTTTAGATTTCCAGAACAATTTTAGCTTCTTCAGAAAATTATATTACCTACTAAATCAATATTTCTGTTCTTTCATCAACTCGACATTAAATTAACAGTCTATATAACGACATGTTGGATTTTTTCCAAAAGTTCCGTTTACAGTTTACAGTTGGTAAAAACATCGCCTACGTAACTCCCACAGTATGAGGAATAAACCTGTCATCTAAAGTTTCAAAATGTCTTTGGCCTTGTTCACGTGTCGAATTCTTTGCACTTTCGAAAAATTTCCGAGGGCGGTTTACCTTTTTTCCGATATCAATAATTTACATGGAGAATAGAGAACTATTTGATTTTTTGTAGTATGTGTGTTTTTGTGGGTATTGTTGAGACGCCGAGTAGAAATTTATATAGGTATCTTTAGACCGTATATTTGTATGATTTACAAGACTTGAGAATACCTTCGCGTCGAGTTCATGAAAAAGCGGACCCTTCAACTCAGTCGTACGAGACACGTTTTAAGACTTTACAGCCTGAAAAACATTTTGAAAGTGGCGTTAAAAGAAGTTAATCTGACCCAATAAACATTTCAGTGAAGCCGTTAAATATGTACGAGACGATAAAATCCCCCAATAAAGATAAAAATTTTTTTTATTAAATTAAACAAAAATTATGAGTGCACTGTTTTACTTTTCACAGCCATTTTGTTTCATCTGTAAGATTTCTGTATCCCAAATACCTTTTAAAGTAATTTTAATTAATATTATTTGTATTGTTTGAAGGATTTAGAGGTCGTTCCTGGTTCATCCAAAATTTATTACGAAGAACCTAAGAAGTCACCTTCTTTTATGAATTCTGAAACCAATCCAACAAGATATGCTTATTATGAACCTTCGGAATATACATCTAGTAAGAAAACTGTACCTGAGAAGGTAATTTCGATTTTTTTCTTTATAAATTTAAAGAAAGCTCTATCATCCGTGTACATTAATTGGAAGCTAAAATTTTAAATTACGTGGACGCAGCAAATATGTATTTATGTATAATATCAATACATAGTAAGATATTTTCCTATAGTTCATTGTCACTTTACAATCTTTCACTTAAAATGTGTATTCAAATTTAAATATTTTTTTTTGTTACGCATCTTTAGTTTAGTACCACCTGCACATATAATAACCATGCATAACATTACCTTCCATGTGAACAAAAATGTGTCCACACGTGTCGTCTCTTCACACTGTGCGACACCATCTATCATATATGCAGCTAGTACTACGTATACTTCTTATACAATATATATAAACACCAGCATCAGTGCCAAAGATAAGTATAGCATCATCAGTTAACTTACATTTATTACTATTCATAAAATTTACGATGAGACGTCGAAAATAGAATAAAATAAGAATTATAATTTTACGTTCAGTTGAGTACCACAACATGCTCACAAGTCAGTGTTCCTAATCCGTGCTCGCACACTCTCCCCCAGGTCTGTAGTTTTCGGTCAAAGCTCGTTCCCTCTTCTTCCATGTTATCCATTCATCACTGACTGAGGACTGAATGTTAACTCGGAACCCTTAATTTGGAGGATGATCATCAGGTAAAAAATGAAATTTTATTTTATAACAATGTGCCACATGAATTACTGTTTTAGAAGTTAAATGTTCACCTATGTTAATTATTACAAGCAAAATGTTTCAAATTAATGAATAATTTAGGTTTATTAAGTAACACATTGTACTTCTTTAAAGGCTACAGTTCCATTTACTGTCAATGGAAAAGTTCCAACCAAGGTCACGCTGAAGGTTTTAGATTACTTTAAAACAAAAGATCCTGACAAGTTCTATATCAAGTTGGTGTGTATTGAAATGTGATATGCATGTCAACTTTTAAATGCATACTTTAAACTGGTCTTTGACATTCTTTTAGCATAGTGTTGGGAGTGTAAACATATTTTATATTTGATGTAGAAATTATTTAGCCAACGTATAAGTGAACTAGTAATAGTTTGGACATATGGAATGCATTGAAATCCTCTATCAAAATTTTTTGCATGTATACATATATTTTACAAGTTGGCTCATTTAAGATCGTTGATCGGTACTCAACTCGAGACTTTTTTCTAGCAATGTGTACAGTCGGTATGCATTGTAATATAATTTTTTTTCCTTTATACAATATTTACATAATAATCATATCCAAACTATATTCAGTTTTGTTACTTTTTATTAGTAGTACAGTTGTAATACGATTGTAAAATGCATGTTGTACATTTGTTTCAGCCCGTTTTATTTATTTTGTTATTTTTTTAATTTAACTCTTCTCAAAATTAAATTGTTAATCATTTTTTAGTAAAAATAATTTATAGTTTTAAATATATAATTTATTTGATTGTAGACTATATCTTAGATCAAGTTAAATTTGTCGTATATCAATGAATTAATTCTTTCATAAGGTTTTCTTAAAAATCTGGTATTCTATACGACCAAATATTCTTATTTTAAGAGATTCCGTTTTTAAAATAAACATTAAACTATTCACGCAACAATACAAACTATATTCGAACCTCCGGAAGTAAGCAGATATTGATTAAGCATTATTTATTGCTTAAAGGATATAATGGCAGATACTAGCACCAGCAACACGTCGAGCGATGGCGAGGTAAAAAATGCAATGCTTTTTATAGTCCCATTTTGGTTGCATAAATCATTAAATAGCATGTACATATATTGATATGTAAATGTGTATAATTATCACGGAATAGTTTAGTACAGCCATTATTTACCATCCTTCGTGATATGCAAATGTGTAATATTATTATGGTTTAGTTTAGTACGGCCATTATTTACCATCCTTCGTGATATGCAAATGTGTAATATTATTATGGTTTAGTTTAGTACGGCCATTATTTACCATCCTTCGTGATATGCAAATGTGTAATATTATTATGGTTTAGTTTAGTACGGCCATTATTTACCATCCTTCGTGATATGCAAATGTGTAATATTATTATGGTTTAGTTTAGTACAGCCCTTATTTACCATCCTTCGTGTTATTTAAATTGTTTAATTATACATATACAGGGTATAATACAGCTAATAGAATTTTAAAAATGAAAACGTCCTTTATATTTAATGTATTAAAGTTTTAACTGAAGCTTAATTCTCATTGTTGGATCGTTGCCAAATTCCTTTAAAGCTTTTCGCATCATTGGGCTTTTTTTTAAATGTACTATTGTATTAATTAAATCTCAAATATAATTCGTACCTCTTACTAAACTGAAAGCGAAACTCTCTCTTTTACAGAAAAAATCTATTCAGCATTAAGTATGCAACGTTTGCAATTGAGTGTGAAATGTTTGCATGTATTATTTGGCTGTCACATTTATACTGCTTGTAATCTATTGCTAGTTTAATTAGTCCTTTTGAAATATTTACCCGATATAATGGTGATATTTTTGTTTTGATTCATATAATAGACAAGTATTCAGTGTTAACAATCTAAAGCATGCTCTAGCCTTTGTGTTTAACTGAGATGACATTTTTATAGGTATTAATTATATAATGTGTTCTTCTTCTGTCTATTGAGTACATGTTTACACGAATTTAAAAGTACATAAGTTTGTCTCTTCTCATCAAACACATTTTAACAGCAGAAATTGTGCAATGGTTTGTATAGGTCTCTTTATCATAAAGGTTTCTTTCAGAGGCTACAATTGTAAATTGATCTCCGAGAACATCGTTTTCGTTTAGATACTCCCATTCCGAGAGGATAATAGAAAAAGTCAAAGTTATTACGATATTGGGTTTGTATACTTCGTTGCCGTAATCTTAATACGGGTTACTCTCTTTCTGTATTTGCAGTAACCTTAATTCGGGTTACTCTCTTTATGGTTTGGTGCAATCCGGATTTGTAACTGTCCTCTGACTTTTGGCTCTTATTGTTCGGTCGGTTTTCTTTGCTATTTTTCTTAATCCTTCTGATAGTTATGACGATTGTCTTCTTTTTAGAAAGTAACAACTGCCTTGTCTTCTTTTTAGAAAGTAACAACTGCCGACAAGTTTTATACTATTCCGCTTAAGGGCAGCACAACGTTTTACGGTCCGTATAGCTATCCTCTTAATCGGAAACAAAAGCACAAAAGCAAAAGAAAACGTAAACAGAAACCTGTATACGAGCAACCTAGATACGTAGAAACACCAACTAGTAAAAAGAAACAGAAGCTTGTGATGCAACCCACACACAAAACACATGAAGAAACAGTACCTTCAAAAGATATTGAAACTTACCTAAAAAAAGTTCCAAGGAAATCTGCAGAAATCGTGGATTATAAAGGGCCACGGTCATCTGAAAAACGACCCAATTACCAGAACAATAGAGAAGCACGTGGTCCGGTTCAAATTGAAGATTATGGCGCCAAGTTGCCTCGCGGACCAGCCTTCTTTGTAAGTGACAGTCCTTCAAAAAACCCAGACGGCGAGTACAAATCCCATCCTTCAGTTATGTACATTAATCCAAAGACAGACAAAATGGAACCTCTAAAATATTCTGTAGAAATGGAACCTATGCACAAGAAAAAGACATATGAGCTGGAAGAAGACGCAAGATATGTGGTTATTCCAGGATTTGACGAACATTCAAGATCGAAGGTTATTAACAATAAACATCAAGATGACAGTCCTTTGATTATTGTTGAAGACCCCCAAAATTCTCACTCAATCAAACACAGCAGGAAAGGTCAGTTTGATATGGACGACACATATTTGGAGCCAGTTTTTACAGAAAATGGTGAACTTCCAGAGAAATCGGTATATCCAGCACTATAAATATGCATGAGCTTGTTTGCATGACTGAACATTCCTATATTAGTGTAGTTAGTTCTCTGTAAAAATCGTACGCCTTGTTATATTAATGATTACCAATATCGTAGCAAGCTCTAAAAGAAAAAACAGCTTTGGTTTTGAGAGAGCCATATAACAGCAGTGCTAATAAAGATTATATCTAAGGAAAACCTTGCTTCGCTTCCATCGAATTGTAACACGATTTTACATAGAAGAATATATTTGTACGTGTTACAAATACAATTATATACAGGTTAATACCAATATAGTTGTTGTTGCTGTTGCTTATAGAAGTTGTTGCATGTAGAAATTAAGTCAGGGTTTATAGGTGCTCTCAGCGTTGAAATTAATAGAAATAGCTAATTATGTTTAGTTTCATACGCTAGTTTGAAATTACTACAAGACAAGGTAGTGAAGTTTATTTTACTTGTTTATATATGTATATGTTTAGATAGCTATTTATATGTAAGTGCATAGTTTGTCTCGCTTTTGTTCCGTTTTTTTCGCGATCAGTGTATTTATTTTAACTAAAAACATGTACATATATTATTAGTATGTTGATAATAAGAAAAGTAGTGTTAGAATGGTTTCCAAGTGCTCATAAATTAATACAAAAAAAAAAAAAAAACAAACAACAAAAGAAATTAAAAAAAAAACAAACAAAAAACGACGTCAAAATACTTAAATCATAAATTCACACAATAACAAGTCAGTGACGTCACTAAAACAAATCATAATTGTATTTAGGTCAAAGAAAAACCTGAGTTTCCTATTGACATTAAGGTAAATGCATGCGTGTATATTGGTATAGCACAAAGTCATATATCCAAATAAAAGGCGAGCTCTGTACGAAGGAAATATCTGTATTACCTATAGGACTAAAATATTTTTGAGCTACATATATACATCTAATATTCTGATTAATTTTCAGATGTATTTGTTTGAAAGAAAGCAATGCTAATGACTGAAATAACGACTTTGGAATAATCCAGTTGTCATATATATAGAGAGAGATTGCATGTTTCTATTCATTACAGTTAGCAACGAAATACTAACTAATAGCAATATATTGAAATCAAGTATAATCGACGTAACGAAAAAGTTCTTTTTACAGGGAGGTCTCATATCATTCTCCCGTTTAGCATTATTTTGATCATATCAGCATTATAATTCGGTTGTGAAAACAAATAGTGCTTGCTATCACACACCCTTGTGATATTTCATTATGGTTGTAAATTGCATCTAATTTGCAGTGCATGGTTTTGGTGACATATATATTCATAATGAATTTGCACTATATTTGTCCTGTTTAGATGGTAAATAAAACTTGTTTTTGTGTTTAATGAGGCATGGTATAGTTAACTATAAATTAAATCTATATACTTAATATACATATTAGATTGTTTGTAGATTTGAACGATTATAAATAATGTTAGGCACATACTGAAGGTATAATATCTTTTGACAGCTATAAAAATGAACCTTGTTTGTAATTGTTTAATTGATTCATTAGCAGTTGTTAATTTTATAGTAATGATAGCAAAAAGCATTATGGACAGGTCCGTACATAACAAATAGGTTTTAGTTAGGATGGGATAATTAATTTGATTTGTCTGTAGTTGTTTAAGTTTTGTAAAATGAATCAGAACATCATGTCCATATATTCATAAAAAGCAAACAAGTTTCAAAGACTATAAAAAAATGTCATTTAGTCATTGGCTCTGTAAAAAATCTTAAACAAATATGTACATAATTTCTGGTCTGTTTACTTACAGGCAAAAGGAAAAGCTCATATGGTTCGTGTCGGTGGCGGTTGGATGAAGGTGGAACACCACAGAAATCACCACACTCCTTTGAAGATCTATGAAATTCCTAGAGACGCCAATGATGACAAGTTTTTATATATAAAGTCTAGATTTAATACGAGTAAAAAGGACGTACCTATTGCTTATAAAAAATACCGCGAAGAAATCATACGGGGATGAATCAACATTGACTTGACTAGATTAACACAGTTGTTGCATTTGTTACTGAAGACTTCTGATTTAGGGCTCTTAAAATATCTGTGATATTAAATAGTTACTACTATATAGCTTCTATGGATAGCTGGATTGTAGAGATTTTAGGGTAGATTTATACAATTACATCACAAGACACACGATTCCTGTTTACACGTAGAATTGCATAGTGCAGAAAAGTCACCTTATATACAGTATACTATAGGATATAGATGAAATGTGTAAATACGGACTCTCAGTCATGTCAGTTGTGATCAGTAATCAGTCTAATGGAATTAGATATTTATACTTCTTAACGTTTAGTTTGTATATTGTTTGTAATGAAAATATTCAATACATGTAATATTATTTTTATAACATTTATAATGTAAGTATACATGATAGAGTAATTTTGTATACAGACTTTCGTGATTGTTATATTTGTGTTGTTGTTGACATTTGTTGACTAACGCCTTTTTGTGATGGTTTCCGTCCAGTCTTAGCCAGGTATACAGGGTATGGTGCCAATAAAATTCACTCGTGATCCGTTATTTTACTTGATATTAGTAGTAAATTTCATATCTGTAAGGAAAAAATTTAACCCTTCAATGACGTGCTACTAATCTATGACCGTTTTAATGCGGAGAGCAAAAAATAACTTAAGTTAATGGTTAACAACGGCTGATTCTAATCCCCAATCATATGCGTTTGACATTGTATACTTCATTACAATTAGCAAGCGCTCAATTTTTAAATGGATATGTTGCATTTATAACACACATGGTTTTTGTTGTAAATTTGACTTATTAGTAGTTGATCCTCTACTACATGTGCTTTGTTTTTAGACTTTATAGCCAAACTGTTTTGGTGCTACTTCAACTGTTTTCATTGTCAATGTTCAGTAGATTATGATAGATTTTACAGTTTCTTGTCAATTAAAAAAATTATTCTGTATAGTATGCTTATTTTATTTTATAACTCCACAATTTTTGGAATGATGAATGCTATATGTAGAAGTCAAAGAAATAAAATGGACTGTATAGAAGGAACATATGTTTACAGTAAATGATCTGACTGATAACCAATTACCATAATAAATAGGAATTGACAGTCATGGATCATGTTTAGTTTTACTTTATCTGACATCAAACAGATTGTTAATTGACAATTTACAGTTTATACAAAATTTATATGTTATCTAACATGTGAACCGTGTAATTCATTCGTACACAATGTTCTGACTTGCAAGTAGGACAAACTTTTATCCGAAATCTAATTGCATCACGAAGATTTCTGGTACTTACTGCATAAATGTAACTAAGTTTTAACAACTATTGACAGTGTGCTATTGTTAGGTGTCTCCTTTGTCGTGCCATAGATAGTCAAATGGTAGACACTCACGAAATGGTTAACGCTTTGAAACTGCGAAAATTCAACATAGATTCGTTTCAAATGATTTGTAACTCGAGCCAAGTCAATACTCCCTTTGCTTGTACATACATTTTTATTTAGTTAAGTGACGTTAATTCTGTATTTAAAATGGTATAGGTTGTTATCAGGACATAATTTGTTACGTCAAGTCGGAACGTAAAAATAAATAGCACACACTTTATTTAGAGGAAGTTCTAACTGGTTATCCTTTCCAGTATTCACCATGTTCACTGCATCATTATTAAACCGCCGCCAGAATGATTGCATCTTACATGCCTTCTTTAGAATTTAACGCGGTTCTAACATCATATAAATGCATTTTTATAAGTAAGAATTAACCTGAAATACATTCAAGAGAGTATAATAGGATATTAAACCAACGATTGATGACTCAGTCCTGTTTTCTTCATGCTTTTGTGTAAACACTAAAACAATCATGTTAAACTGTAATAACTTAAAAACTGTTTACAAGTCAGTTTGAGATTATGAACAGCATTTTAGAGTTAGCTTTGTTGGAATTAGTAATGAAGGACATGCCAGAAGCTGAGGAGATATTGAAAATAACTGTACGACATCATTTCTCAAAATGCTTAATATCTGGACATTTAAAGAAAAAGAATTCACCCATACGTAAGGAAATTTTTATAAAGGTCCTCAACGAGTATTTCAAGAATAAAAGGGTTCAATGCAATATTATGCATTTCTGTTACTGCTTTCAGACACACAGATACTGTTTAACTTTATTTCTGATATAGCTGATCAGAGTGTAAGAACTTGATGATCTGCAAGGAAATCTTAAATATTATTACTTAGATTTTCTATGTTCTATCGTGTACTTAATGTAATAGTCCAAATGTTCCCTTGTGATCACTATGTTGACTTTTAGATGAATAATTTATTATGTTATATAGTCATGCTTAGTTGATCACGTAGCACGGTTGACAGAAACCAACTGAAATTAAACGAATAGACATGCTTAACTATACAATAGTGTTGTTCATGAAGTTAATTATCCAATATAAGCTAATAATATTTTGTTCAAAATAATAACATACATTTACTCATTATTTTCTTTGTTCAATCTGACGGATTTTGCTGCATGTTGTCCTGTTTAAGATCTATGCACCGAAAATTGTGTGATTAAATGAATTGAAAATTATTTAATACAGTAAAGTTATGTATAACTACGTTTCAATTGGATGAAAGGTCAGCTGGTATTAATTAATCTGCAGTTATTTAACACGAAGGCATCATCACGTCGTGGTAATGCACTCTCCATTAACAAAAATACAAATATTTTATTTTTGATATGCAAATGTACATACTAAATGAAAAACATATATCATATGAAACTGTTACAAATAAAATACAGTAAAAACACATTGTCACAACGTTTCATAATTCTTCAATAAAATAAAAAATATAATAGTTGTTTATATAGCTGGCATTTAAATGGTACTCGACAGCACTCGGGACAGTGATATTGCCTTCGACATTGACAATACCACTCTCCCTTGTGCAGTCAATTATAATCCCCTCTATATAAGCAGCTATTGTTTAACTAACGTATAAGACAATGACTCACGATGCAAAGAACAGGCAAAAAAATTACAGGCACTTAATTGGGTTTAGTATATTTTTTATGGAATAAAATGCAAATTAATAAGTTTACAGTATGTTTTTACTAGTTTGGTAATCATTTCCCTTTATTATATTAAAGGCGAAATTTATTATTTTTCTGAAGGCAATATTTGCCAAAAAATGTGGAAAAACCAACAAAACTAAAAATAAAGATAGCAACCAGGATGAAATAAACTGAAGTGAAAGTAAGTGCTCCGGAAAGGGTAACCATCCTTATCGAAAAATGTAATGCTTTTTCTTTCTTTATTCATATAATGGTATAAAACAAATCAATTACATTGTAACTATCAACAAGTTAATGATGTCAACAATAAATATTTCTTATGTCAAGTTTTACATGTTTAGAGAATATACGTCAAGCAAACCACCACTCGTGGAATTACAATGTTTATTGGGCAAAGCATGTGTGGTTGCCTGGTATAAGATGAAATGAAATTCAACCATGGTGAACGATTTCATTGGAATTATAAACACCTTGGTTGAAAGTTGACAAAAGTCTACTACATTAAATTTAGCACTCGATTCCTTTTATTTAGTTCACCAATGTATACATCCTGGGGGCACTCGATTCCTTTTATTTAGTGCACCAATGTATACATCCTGGGGGCACTCGATTCCTTTTATTTAGTGCACCAATGTATACATCCTGGGGGCACTCGATTCCTTTTATTTAGAGCACCAATGTATACATCCTGGGGGCACTCGATTCCTTTTATTTAGTGCACCAATGTATACATCCTGGGGGCACTCGATTCCTTTTATTTAGTGCACCAATGTATAAATCCTGGGGGCACTCGATTCCGCTTATTTAGTGCACCAATGTATACATCCTGGGGGCACTCGATTCCTTTTATATATTGCACCAATGTATACATCCTGGGGCACTCGATTCCTTTTATTTAGTGTACCAATGTATACATCCTGGGGGCACTCGATTCCTTTTATTTAGTCACCAATGTATACATCCTGAGGGAATGTTGTCCATTGTTTTGATTATAGAGAACTATTCTCTTATCCTTACTAAGAACATAGATTTTGTACTTTATTCATGAATAACAATTTACTATGTTCTAAATATTTTAGCAAGTCTCTATTTATATAATGTTAATAGAACCTTCATCATCCAAATGTGTAAAGTCATGCTGATTGACTCTATAAAATCTGTTTCAAGTACCTGTATTAATTTCAGATTAGATTAACCACCGGTTAAAACACATTAAAGTCCCGTTGACCCTTATTTGATTGCATTCTGATTGTTATTACTACATTGTTTTATCATAATAACAAAAACAAAATCATCAGTCTAGATCCAGACCTCAGACTTCAATGGTTGTTCTTCCAGTTCACAAAAGACGTGTAGTATGTAGTCCTTTGACCCAATTGATAGATTATATCGCCATACAATTCCAAATATTTGTTCATATCAGCATTAAGTTGTGTATGCCACTGACTCCGTGGAAATTTTTAAATCTGAATATAAATTCACAAACTGAAATATAATCATGACTGGATTTGCTTACCACAAAAAGCAGACTGCTTAACAGTGCTCGTCTGCATGATTGAATTAATAGTAATAATATATATTATAACTAATGTAGTAACTTTAAAAAATGAGTATTTTTGGTACACCTCGAATCTTAATTTCCGTACTTATATTTAAACGATGAAAAGTAAACGTAAGCAGGAATGTTTAAAGTAAAATGCTGAGAATGTTTTTAGTTTTCTAGCTTGGGTGGTCAGAATTTGTTCAGGCTTCGGTCGCCGCGTGGTCCAGGTAATTGGTAATTTACTATATTGATGGCATGCCTGTTTCTTACTGCGGGTATAGTGTGTTGGCACTAATGCCTAAGGGCGAGGGGTTTTACTGCATACAATGGTTCCCTTCCGAAAATAAAAGTGAAAGCCTTGATGATGATTTTGGGAAGTAGCGTTAAACACGTAGATTCAAATCAAACAAAATCAACATTTTCTATAAATATTAAATGTAACTGAAGACAAAGTAGAAGCTGTTGTTATTTAGATAGATCTAAAGTGATTGTTTAATCATGGAAAGTATGGATGTTACGTAGTTACCCGAAGGAGTTTTTTCAAACCAAAACGGTAAACATGTTTTAATAATTAAAAAATAACTTTAAAATTCCAGGCTTATAAAATGTTAAGGGAATGTGGTTTTTTTTTGTTTGAATGATGTTTAACACCACATTCAGCATTTTTTCAGCTATTTCATTGCGGCAAGTTTTTATTGGGGGAGGAAGACGGAGTCGAGTACACCCTGCCCGCAGTGAGACTTGAACCCTCAACCTCAGTGTTGACAGACCACGTGATCAATAGTAGACGAACTACCTTAACCACTCGGCCACCGAGGCCCCATTAAGGGAATATGTGAATATGACTAAAGCTGTAAATCTACAAAAAAAATTTCTGTTTGCTTCACTCAGAGAAGAGTAATAGAAATCACTGAACCCATGAAACTAGTACATTTAGATTACATGAATAGAAATCACTGAACCCCTGAAACTAGTACATTTAGATTACATGAATAGAAATCACTGAACCCCTGAAACTAGTACATTTAGATTACATGAATAGAAATCACTGAACCCCTGAAACTAGTACATTTAGATTACATGAATAGAAATCACTGAACCCCTGAAACTAGTACATTTAGATTACATGAATAGAAATCACTGAACCCCTGAAACTAGTACATTTAGATTACATGAATAGAAATCACTGAACCCCTGAAACTAGTACATTTAGATTACATGAATAGAAATCACTGAACCCCTGAAACTAGTACATTTAGATTACATGAATAGAAATCACTGAACCCATGAAACTAGTACATTTAGATTACATGTAAGGGAATGAAATGTCGTTAAGGGTGCACCCAAAAACTATTGTGGTTTTAAACAGGCACTGTCAGAGACACAATTTTTTATTGTTTTTAATTTCCTAAAATTAGATGTAGATGCATAGTACACCTTTTGGAAACTCTACAATATTTTGTCCTTTCTCTCTCTCAATATCATGATCTCAGAACCAGTAAAAACAAGTGTGGACTGTGAGCACGCTCACAAAGGGATACCCCCCGCTTCGCTTCAAGTCCAATTATCTCCCCTGAATAATATCCGACAGCAACGAAAATTCTTCATGCGCATCTACATATGATGTACTTCCTTCATGTAATGTTTCATCAAAATCTGTCAAACGGTTTAGGAGGAGTTGCGCTTACGAGGTCTCACACTGAATACTATATTTAAAAAGTCCAATTATCTCCCCTGAATAATATCGAACAGCGACGAAAATTCTTCATGCACATCTACATATGATGTTCTTCCTTCATGTAAGGTTTCATCAAAATCTGTCAAGCGGTTTAGGAGGAGAAGTGCTTACATGGAATGTGGACAGACGGACAGACAGACAGGGTGATTCCTATATACCCCCCCCCCCAAACAAGTTTGTGGGAGTATAATAATCTCTCTCCACAAAGGGGAGATATCAGATGTACATGTACAGGAAGGGTTAGGATATCGTGCATCACAATGGACACCTAAATTATGCCTAAAATAGTTAATTAGTGATAACTGATACCAAACCCCAAGAAAACTGTCAAAATGACAATACACAAATCAAAAACCTAGAACCAGAAAACTTTAGAACCAACAACCAAAAATGTAGCAACTACAGCAATGGCCCTGACTTGGTACAGGCATTTCAAAAGAAATGGTGTGTTAAAAAAGGTTTTATGGCATGCTGAACCTCCCACTTCCATTAATGTAGTATATGTTGGTTTGCTGATGAAAATGGATGGGTATCATATAACACTAGTCAGTAATAGGTGTATCCAATAACCATCGCAGCACAATCACTGTGTACTGAATTCAAAAATTGGGATAATACACTTATATACAGGTAATGTTCTATAATACCAGTGAGTATTTTAATAAGAATTATCAAGTAATTTGAGTTATCGTCTATGAAATTATCCATTTAGAAATTTCAGACCCAGAGTCGATTCAAGCTGGATAACACAAAACAGAACACTGTTCTGCACGTCACGTGGCAACCTGCTATTGTAGAAATGATTAAAAAAATCATTGTCTTGCATAAGGCAGGTCAGATCAGCCAGGACCAAGCAAGCAAAAGATTACATTAAAAAAAATCATAACCCAAGATGTCAAGACAAACCTATGTCCAAACTAAAAAAGAGACTATAACAAACAACAATAATTGATTGCTGACCAAGTGCACATTTTTATAATTGTACACAGCAGGATGAAAATAAGAATTAAAATTTAGAAGAAGAAATTCAATGCTTTCTACTTATTTATGTCTTTGATATATCAAACTAAAATGAATTGGTCAAATGAACACCAATGTATAATGAGGCATTAGTATGACAGAATTGTCTCCCATTTCAAGTTTTTTTTTTTTTTGAATGGGGTTCAATGCTACTCTCAGTATTTTTTTAGCGCTATTGTCGTGTTTAGTTTTTATTGGGAAAAGATGCCAGAGAGTGAAAACCCACACCTTATGCGGGAAAAGTGCAAATCCATGTCAATTTAAATTGGACTGGAGCACACCCTCACTGCAGTAAGGCTTAAACTCACATATTTAAGATTGACACGCTAGCAATCATTAGTAGATGACTACCCTTGGGCTGTCAGGTGATGACTACCCTAACCCTTGGGCTGTCAGGTTGATTGAACTTAACACTGCACGCAGCATCTAAACATGAACAACTTCAAATGTTTTAATAAAATACAACCATTATTTGTGTAAAAGTTTTATTAAGCTGTGATTATTAAAAGCTTTGTATCACAATGTAAACTACAGTTCTCAAAATACACTGTATAACAAATATAATAAATAAAATACCACTAAATAAAGAACAAATGTAATACTGTCTATATCTTATCCCTGTTTGAAATACAAAATAAAACTTATATTATTAGTTTACTTACATTAGTATACTTTACAAAACAATTTTATAACTGATCATGCATATAAAACACCTTGATAAAGAAATGAGTTATGTTTTTTTCAACCATAAATACATACACGTATCACTATTGTGCTGAAAGACTTTTGTGACCAGACAATCTATTATGCATTTAATTTCATCTTTACAACAAAATATATTCAGATCCATAATCATTTGAAGAGGCATAAAAAATATCACCATGTTAATTTATAATGTAACTCCCGTGATATGATCTTGAAAAAGCAGAGGAAGAAGAAACATGCATTCACTTGAGAAAAAAATGAACAAACTGAATACAATAGGTACAGCCGTCTCCTAATGAAACATTCCATTATAATTATCATCCA
The DNA here is from genome assembly GCA_944474755.1 of Limnoperna fortunei. Taxonomy (NCBI): domain Eukaryota; kingdom Metazoa; phylum Mollusca; class Bivalvia; order Mytilida; family Modiolidae; genus Limnoperna; species Limnoperna fortunei. The sequence goes on along the minus strand of OX104118.1, from coordinate 5,870,517 downwards.
ATCAGATGTCTTTTTACATCTCATACTTGAATAATTTTATCTTATACTTGAAATGCTTTTGGTTTGCAGTATGATAAATACATTTTAGGAAGTTAATTTCCTTTCATCAAAAATACACACAAATTTCTCAAATATTACATTCTGAGTTTTACATTTAAATAAAAAAAAAGTTCCTTATTTGTAAAACACACAAAGTTTTCACATCTATGATTGCAAGCAAAACCACAAAATCAATTCAAACAGAATTATTCCAAAAACAAACATGAAATCTTTCTTATGCTGTGCATGAGAGGAAATGTGACCTTATTAAGTGTTCAAAGTAGACATAAGAACTTGTATAGGTATTCCATGAAAATTGTAACGGGGGTGTGGGTTGAGGTTGGCATGCACTTTTTTCAAACCCACCACTCATACAAATAAGAATTCACTTATAATTCCTTTACAATATATTCTGGGAACTCAACCACTCATTCAAAGTGCTTTTCAAACCCACCTCCTCCCCCACGTATATATTTTGATATAACATATTGTGAATCATTTTCATTCTTTACTTCTAAACTATCAATAGCAAATTTAATACAACTAATAAATGTTCCTATGTATCATCCACACACAGCTTCATATGACTTTCTACAATCTTCTGATGACTTGCGTAAACTTTCTTTGTACTTGACAAGCTGATCAAAGTGTTTCTGACTCTTGATCATCTCTGTGTTTTTATGTGACTCGTAGTGGAAATCAGGACCAGAAGACTCATACCTATAAAGTATATGAATGAAGAATATAATTGAGAGTTGACACTCAAATACAGAGTTATTTACTCACAGATCTAAAGACTTTTATAAACTAGATTGCATATACAGTGTTGTATAGAGGCTTAACCTTTAGGTAAGTTTAAATCACACCACCTAATCATAAACATTTAAAGTTGTTTTTTTTATTTCAATATAGGATGAACAAAAAAGCCATCCTCCTTGAATGGATTAGTATCTATTCATTTGAAATGTCAAACATCACAGTTTTAATGTGACATTGGAAAAATGTCAAACATCACAGTTCTGATGTGACACTAGAAAAATGTCAAACATCCCAGTTCTGATGTGACACTGGAAAATGTCAAACATGTCAAACATCCCAGTTCTGATGTGACACTGGAAAATGTCAAACATCAAAGTTCTGATGTGACACTAGAAAATGTAAAACATCACAGTTCTGATGTGACACTATATAATGTCAAACATCACAGTTCTGATGTGACACTAGAAAATGTCAAACATCAAAGTTCTGATGTTACCCTATATAATGTCAAACATCACAGTTTTGATGTGACACTAGAAAATGTCAAACATCATAGTTATGATGTGACAATAGAAAATGTCAAACATCACAGTTATGATGTGACACTAGAAAATGTCAAACATCACAGTTCTGATATTACCCTATATAATGTCAAACATCACAGTTTTGATGTGACACTAGAAAATGTCAAACATCATAGTTATGATGTGACAATAGAAAATGTCAAACATCACAGTTATGATGTGACAATAGAAAATGTCAAACATCACAGTTATGATGTGACACTGTAAAATGTCAAACATCACAGTTATGATGTGACACTGTAAAATGTCACAGTTCTGATTTTACACTATATAATTTTTTTATCAAACATCACAGTTCTGATGTGACAATAGAAAATGTCAAACATCACAGCTCTGATGTGACACTAGAAAATGTCAAACATCACAGTTCTGATGCGACAATAGAAAATGTCAAACATCACAGCTCTGATGTGACACTAGAAAATGTCAAACATCACAGTTCTGATGTTACACTGTAAAATGTCAAACATCACAGTTCTGATATTACACTGTAAAATGTCAAACATCACAGTTCTGATGCGACACTAGAAAATGTCAAACATCAAAGTTCTGATGTGACACTAGAAAATGTCAAACATCACAGTTCTGATGTTACACTGTAAAATGTCAAACATCACAGTTCTGATGCGACACTAGAAAATGTCAAACATCAAAGTTCTGATGTGACAAAAGAAAATGTCAAACATCACAGTTATGATGAGACAATAGAAAATGTCACAGTTCTGAAGTGACACTATATAATGTCAAACATCACAGTTCTGATGTGACAATAGAAAATGTTAAACATCACAGTTCTGATGTGACACTAGAAAATGTCAAACATCACAGTTCTGATGTGACACTGGAAAAATGTTAAACATCACCGTTCTGATGTGGCAATAGAAAATGTTAAACATCACAGTTCTGATGTGACACTGTAAAATGTCAAACATCACAGTTATGATGCGACACTAGAAAATGTCGAACATCAAAGTTCTGATGTGACAAAAGAAAATGTCAAACATCACAGTTATGATGAGACAATAGAAAATGTCAGTGTTCTGAAGTGACACTATATAATGTCAAACATCACAGTTCTAATGTGACACTAGAAAATGTCAAACATCCAGGACAAAAATTGAATATTAACTACTTCAATCTGCCATTATGTACAAAATTTTGAGACTACTTTTGGTAAGTAACAAAATATTACATTCGTTCAAAGTACAGTGGAATAAATTGTAGAAATTTATCTCCAATACTTAAGCTGAGATTTATTTATTATCCAATGTAGTCATTTTAAATTTATTTAACTAGACATACCATTTTTGTTTTGGTCCCCTAAGTCTTTCTAACTCTTGTAACCTTTTTAGTTCTAAATATCTATCCTCCTCTATGCGTAGTCTTTCCATTCTAAGTGCTGCTAGGTCAGAAATATAAGGTGATGTATATAATGGTGACGAATTACCTACAACAGGATACAGGACACTCAATTTAATTGCAAATTTCATTTTTGTAGTGATTGTTTTTTTAACTGATATGTTTTCATGATTGAAAGAAAGTTATTGTAGAAACAAAAACACACAATAATATTTATTAAAAAAAACCAATCGGAATATTTCCCTAAATTCAGGTAAACAAATTATGTTATTGAAATTGATAGGTTACATGTATTTTTTTCCACAAGGTGTTGATGGTGATAGCTGGTAGAATATTTTTGATATTTTGATCATAAAAGCTTTTTAACAACCTAATTATTTGGCCTTCCAATAAAAGCCAGTGATGAGTCTTAAGGAGATTGTGTCTGGCATGGTAAATTTTATAACCTTGGAAAGTTTTGATGATATAATGTTTTTTAAACTTCTACTAATTACAAAAATACCCTAAAATAAAAATATAAATATTTGAATTAAATTGGTCTAGAGGATGGAGCATATTTGCCAACAAATTTTTTTAGAATTCCTGATTATTTTGCCAAGGGGTATGGGGACCGCTAAAAGTTCACAGTGGGTCCTAGGAAAAGCCTTGGTGGGTGGCAGAGGGGTGCAAAGACCCCCGACTGACTATTTTATAGTAGTTTTATAGTAGTTGAGAGGGTCTCCAGCGTTTTTTGAACTGACATACATGTACACATGTATTTTGTTAATGCAGGATTAGAAAGGATGTTTTAACACAATTTTTATAATTATTCCTGAAAAAAGAAGAAATCCAGGAGATTCCAACAACCTACCCAGTAGCCCGGACACTGGTAACAAATTCCTGAGGTTCCGGTCAAAATCCGGAGCATTGGCAGGTATGGATGGAGTATTATATAAAGACATTTGTTTGCAGATTCTAAGTATTTGTGTTAGTGTAAAAATGTCAGTAATAATTCATCCTGTATATAGTACACCTTAAAATACAAACTATAACTGAATAACATAATACATGTATGTGATTTCCTTCAAAGCTGGGATAAAATCATAGATGTAGCAGTGATACACAAACTAAGCTGCTGAATATTATCAGTATGAATGCAAGTACAAATTTTGGTGTTAAATCTAGAATTAATAAAATATTTGAAATGAAATTTATTGATCCAAACTGTGAATCTAGTTTAAATGTGTTAAGGATAATTTGGCTAGTCTGCTAACAAGAACATTGTCAGTTTTAACACTTTTACTTCATAGGGCTTAACTGATTTGGTTTTTGGCATAGTTTTGAATTTGAGATATTTCCATGGTTACAACTGTAAAGGTCATAAAGGTTATAACTGATAATTGAATATTGTACATAAAAAGATTTCCTATTAAGATTTTGTTTAATATGTCAGTAAGTAAATTTGGCTATTCATTGACAAGAATATTTTTTACTGTTTTTTACATCTTCAAGAAATGATGGCAAATTAGCAGTTAATCCTAGTACTGACTGGTCAGTAAGGAACAGGTCTTTTCTATTTGTAGTTTATAATTATTTTATTTATTTTACCCTTTACTATAGGAATCCAATGTGCTCAAATTAGGTATTTAGACACTTTGAATATAGTTGAGGAAACTGTCAAATGTACAATATTGGTCAATGAATAAAATGACTGTACTTTTTATTAATACATGTACATTTTACCTAAGTTATATTTATAGCACAGTCTTCTGAGTTAGACAGATACACCTTTGAACGCTTTAGCTAACGAGGAATGCGGTGCTATAAATGATTTGTAACATGAATAAACCCCTAGATCCTGCCCATTAATAATTGGTTATAAATAAAGAGGGCGGTGTTAATTATGGTGCGACCGATATTCGACTAATCAAATGAAAAGCTAATATTGGAAGCTTGTGCTATCCTTTTGCAGTGAAAATCAATAAAATTTGACTTAATTAAGGCGGAGTTTTACTGTGCATTATCAGATCTAATTGTAGTTGGTTATTGCATGGCTATTTTCCCTTGAGTTTAACAGGCACACATGACCTTTCATGCAATATTATACAAGTGTTTTAATTTAGAGCATACCTACTCGTCGTCTATTGTTTATTCGTAAAAAAGAACAAAGGATTCATGTTACAAATGGTAATTACCGTATGAAAGCCATATGTTTGAATAGTGTATATATTATTTAGTCATAAATTTAAATAAGCTATTAAGATGCCAATTAATACCATTATATAGTCAAATAAAATAATGATGACCAGCTTATTTTGATTAGGGGCTTATAATATATTTGCTTTCCATTATATTTATAGGTAACTCTTATATCAGGTAATTATCAGTGACAACTATCAAAAACTACTTAAATAGATTTAATAACAACAGTAGATACTTGTTAGTTATGTAAGTACCTTCGTAACTTAGTTCATGTTTAATATAAAGATCGAAATTCTGCTTAATTGAACTACGCATGTGTCGTATGCTAATGTCTCAGGAAAAAATCCAATAAACTGTACCCTTTTAATCCGGTGAACACTTCTTTGATCGCAATCAAACAAATGATTTACACTTGGATTACAATGAACTGAGTATCTTACTAAAGGTGTCTTGTAAAAATAATGTTTAAACGCGCAGACGACATTTCTTTACTTTTATAAAAATTATGACCCCCCTGAGGCTTGATAGCATATACTTGCCAATAAACAATTTCAAATAAACATGAATATTTTAATTACCTGCAGAAGTGTTGATATACATTTATGTAGTTCAGACACATTAAATATTTTGTTTGGTACTATAACTTGATAGAATTAGTGTTAAGGTTCTGATTTTACTGTGAATTGTTTATATTTAAGTGACTGTTTATATTTTATAGGTGCAGTGGTTAATCACGATGGTGGACAGCAGTAGATATCTACAACCATTAAAAGACATGGCAGAAACTACAATGGATACTTTCTGTATGCTGGGTGCCATAGACCCGAGATAAGATGTGCAACCATAGATGAAATGAGAGCCCTTCAAGTATATTACAACCAAGAATCAATTAACTCCCAGATAACAGTTTACCACCATGCAAAAACAAAGAAAGGTATCGACAGGGATACGTCACTGGAAAATGATGAACAGAAAGAAAAAGGCTCAGTGATACTCTACATGAATTGTGTTGGAACCATTTCCTATTTTTTCATGCACAACACCAATCAGTTGGCATGGATAAACTGGATTGGCTACTTACAGCCAGACATAGACTAAAAGTGTTATTTTGTAGAGGTCTGCCAAATCCAGTTATCGGTACAAACCAGATGTGCATGTGAAAGACGAAGGAAAAATTCGGATTCCTAAATTACCAACAATGTTAACATTTTTCATCTGTGTAACTAATGTGACTTAATGAATATATTGTAATTTGTAATGTTATTAAGTAATAAAATTTAAAAGCCTATCATGAAAGACCTGAAATGTACAATAAAGATTTGACCCCCCCCCCAACTATGATATTTAATGTCCGTTTCTATGTGTAAATAACAATGCATATGCATGTCTGATTTATTTGACAGTGGTAAGTAGGTTGCATATATTGTTGCCCGGCGGATTTGAGTCATGTTATATAGATATTGAATTTTGTCACTGCTATTTCGTTAGGACATGATGATCCAGCCTGCTGTTGAAGAATTAATTTTATATGATGATCGGCAATACAAAAACTAATAGTTCCATCGGCACATCGTAACTAACTAGTTATGGACCATCTAATATTTGTCTTGACAATGAAGGTCATACATAAATAGTATATGAAAGAAGCTTAATAATATATACTATGTGCATTATTTTCAGCTATCATATCAATATTTTTCAATTACAACACGTACTGCATCGGTGATTAATGTCCAGCAAGCAATAATTAGCGATACTCGTAAGAGATATGTGATGTAATTGTATATTAGTTTGTTAATTGCTTAATTATTATGTGACACCTGAAAGGTCAAAACGAAAGACTAAAGGTAAAGTTACAATACAATGTCTAATTCAGTTAAAAAGTAATAGAAATATGAAGCAAAATCAATTTCTTTATTATAGAACGTCAAAAAATATACGGAATTATATTTAATTCACGCTTTAATTATGTTATGTAAATCAATTTAAAAACGTATAAATGTGATTAAACATACCTGGAATCTTATTTGAAACCCTTTAAACAAACACGTTAAAGGCTAAATAAAAATTTTTAAAAATTATTTAAAAAATAAAACAATTAAAAAATTTTAAAAGTCGGTAACTTTAGAATAAATGTCATTAACTGTTTATAGTTTTATAACAATACAAAGTTAATTATTTAAAAAAATTGAGTTGCAAAAATACGCCTGATCTTTTTTTGTTCTATTTTATAGTATGAAATTTAAGGTCTTGACAATGTTTATGAACACGAATGTTAGCGAATGAAAATTCAAAATCTTGTGATACCATTTTGATGGCTACCGTGGTGGTTTACCTCTTTTGTCTTGCAATTGCGATGGCAGGTGCACCACAGAAATCCGTATCGTGTATTGAAAATAGACGTGTATTCGGTTATATCTGGTAACGGATGAGTAACTGGCACATAAAAAAAACTCGTACGAATTTGTTCTCCGACATACCGATACGACGAATCTATTTTAATTCGATTGTATTTTTTTATTTTTTTTTTTATTTTTCCATAATCCGGTATTATTGGTATTACTTGGCTAAAACATAAAAGTAAAAATTATGTAAAGCAAAAAACGCGTTCTTTATTAAGCCGTATTATGAATATTCGAAAATGTTTACCGGAATTGTTTAATTATTTTATATAGCATTGGGCGTTGATATTATCAAAATAAAACACCGTTTGACACCTGATGTGTACTCATAAACCATGTTCAGACAAAATGACCGGTAACACCTGTGGATTAATTATCTTCAATTAGTATAAAAACACACTTGTCTAACTATATGTCACAAAAAGCAAGTTCTCATCGCAAAATTAAATAAACAATGTATATATTACGACAATAATTTACCATAGTCTGTGGTAATTTTGGAAGCTTTTACGTTCCATAATATTTAAACTACAGACTTGAAATAGTTGCCATAACTAGGGATAACTTTGACATGGCGGCTTTCTTTATATCTGGTAGCTGTAGATTATCGATCACGTTATCAGAAAATCGCGATCACTTGAGCGCTTTAGAAAGTTACGGTCGACATGGCTAAAATTATTATCTTTCGGTTAAAAATAAAGTTCGTGTCTAATTTTGGAGAATATTGGTTAAAATAACGAAAAATGGTTAAAAATAGAGTTTTTAGCCGTTTTACTCTAATTTTTACCAAAAGTCGGGCATTTTAGCCGTTTAGGTTTACCAGTGTTATAATATATTTGCTTTCCATTATATTTATAGGTAACTCTTATATCAGTTAATTTGAAATCCCAGGCTAACACAACACGAAAAGTATGGCATCTAATTATAATGAGAGATTAAATGATACCAGCCACATTGCATTGTTTTTAAGTATCAGTCCACGCAAGAATCGGGTAAAATGCATACATGTGATGGCACATGAAGGAAAAAAACGCAAACTTTTGATCATGGAATATGTTACAACTATCCAATATAACAACATTCTAATTTATTAAAGTTCTTAATTATTATGCCTTTTTAAGATATAATCATTTGAAATTTAGTTGAATTGTACAGTGAAAAATGCCAGGAAATTTTCCCGCCAAATTTTTCTCTATGTACCAGTCAAAAAATATCTAGGCAATTGACACTTTTTCAAATGTAAAATCTTGTTAGAATGTGTTTTTATATCAACACCTGCCTGACCCTTAGCTAGAATACTACTTAATATTCATGAACACATTTTACTGAATTACAAACCAGCTTATAGAAAAAGATGAGCATGATAAAATCTGTCTCAGAAGACAATTTTTACCTTGACCTTTAAAAATAATTTTTGTGGGCAGGGTGTGCTTGTCTCCAATTTTATTGACAAGCATTGCCAGTTTTCCTACCAAATGTCAGGGGTTTCTATCGAGTGCACCGACTTCATCCCCCATTAAAAACAGGATGACATGATATACATGTAGCTGAAAAATTGATGAACAAACAAACTACATAAAGGTAATTGGATTTCAAGGAAAATTACTAAATGAAAAATTGAAGTTGATAATTGTAAACATGTAACCTGTGTATAAATTTATTTTAAATCTGTAAAAATGGTATGCTGATAACAGGACTTGACACACAATGACATATGGCCTGCCTAGAATTCAGTAAAGTTAATAAGTTTAGCTAAAAACAATGAACATCATTATAGAACAAAAAAAAAAAATTGAAATCTTACGTGTAACTGGAGCTTCTGAACTCATCAGATACATTGAATCAATACTAGCTGGTTCATAACTGGTCTTCAAGTATGCTCCTGCTGTCTTTGGCCGAGGTCGGGTCTCAAGTTCAGATAACTTCCTGTCTAAATCTGAAAGCTCATAGGAAGCCCCTAAAGTTACTGGAAAATATTTGAGTCCTATTGAATCATTAAATGACATTGATAAATGTTCCCCTTCTTTACCATCTTGAAGAGCTAATGCAGCACCAATGGTTCCACTGTATTGATGTGGCGACCTTGACCGTGAGGATGCTCCAACTCGAGGAGATAAGGAGTACTCTTGTCTGCTAATATGAATAGGCTGTGTGTACCACACTGCTTTATCATCACTAACAGGAAGTCCTCCAAATGATTCAGCTTTTCTGTCTTTTATTCTGTCATACTCTCTCTCTATGGTTCGTTTGCTGATACTGTCCTGCAAGTTTTTTGGCAGCTTATGCTCTGAGAAAGTAACACTTCTTCTTAATGTATTACCAACATTTCTACTGACATCTTCCAAATTTTTAGCAAGATCACCTAAAGATTCTGCATACTTTTGATCACGATAATTATCATAGCTTCTTAACATATGTTGACTAAGTCTAGATGTTGTATTTGTCAGCTTGGAATTTGACAAGTACAGTGGCTTCCCGCTAAAAATATAATATAATACGTGTTTATAATGAATTCTTATTTCTGACTTTTTACCAGTCTTTGTTATTCTTTTATAATAATATTTCTAGCTTACTTTGCAATTTTAAAAGGAAAAGGTTTAGTCTATATGGAATTGCTTTGTATGCAATCATCATGATGACATTTTTCCATTAAAAAAAAAACGTATTGAAGCAAACACAGTTAGGGATGGGCATGTAAGAGATGTCAAAATTAGATATAAAAATGTTGGACCAGGGACAACATATATCATGGTTGCGACGATCAGGTAATAAGTTGATCAGTTCACAGGCTTGTGACTATATAACCAGTGGAGGAGCAATCATCTAATGAAAAGGAGTGACAATACGGAGGGGGGGGGGGAGTGTATCGGTAGAACAATAAAAAAATGAATGTTAATATCGTTATTGTTCCAGAACCATAATACCGGTTTTTTTTATATTCTGATATATGGTTTCAACGTTTCATTCCCCACACAAGAAAAAGCTCTCGATTGACAACACAGGAAAATCATCTGAAACTTAATTATTTGGGTGAACAGTCATCAATGCGTAAGTTCATCAAGAAATATACTACTTAATTATTGGAATTGTTATATTTGTATGCTTAGACAAAATTAACAGGACAAGTGACTTTGCAGAACACTTTCATGGAACGCTTTATATTACGAACAGCATTATTGTTTATTAAAATCAGATATTGAGAGTTTTTACGGTTTAAAAACCAGTTATATTTCATGAGATTTAATTTGTGTTTGTTTGTTTTTTCTAGGTTGCAACAAAATAAAAGTTTACAATCTGACAAATTATTATTCATGCCCAGGTAATACATTAAGGTTTTGATGGACTAATTATAGCGAGCATCGCAGATGCGAGCTATACGGTTACATGCGTGTGTGTAAATAAAGTCACGTGATCCATATGAACAAATCCATTTCAGATGGTAGCTGAGCTATCCGAAGAAAATATTGTAGACGAACGAAAAAATATATAATATAAAAGTAGACAAAAATAATTTTGACATCGATAAAATTAAAGTGTTTATTTTTTAAATTACTACAAAAATGCCAGACAATTTTTTGTCAATCTGAAACGCTGTATTTGAAATTGAGTTTGTGACGTCACCATCATCAATGGAATGTAGAGACACGGTTAGGGGGCTCTGAAGTAACGACACGAACAATGTGCGATGCTCGCATTTAGGCTGCGCCTACATTCATATTATGTTAGTGCAAACAAAACTGACTATTGGTATACCTTGTTTAGATTTGAGATCAGGTGTAGGTACAGTGTGTCCCCTTTAATTACACATGTATTTACAAGGGTCCTTATCAAATACCAGGGAAGCCTGGTCTGGATGGAAGCCATTATTCCTCTGTTGGGTCTTACTTTTATTCATTAAGATAATGCTCCTTACAAGAATGATTAAGTTTTTAACATTGCAAAAACATTATTTATCAATTTTTGTATAAAATATTGTATATTATTGTTACTCAAATTATTGTTATGTCACAGTATGAGAACTAGCTACAATAATGTAGCTCCTTTCTTTTTTTTTATGGACGGAGCTACAAAGAGGTCCCATTACTCGTAATGGAGCAAAAACACTCTTGGGATTTACACATATTTTCCACTATTTAACCTCTGTCTTTATTTAATAACTATGTTTTCTTTCCTCTGACATTCATCTGACATGTCTACAATGTCTAATTAAATAGTTTTAACACTTTTTCGTAATTATGGCATTGTTGACTAATTAAAATTGTGGAGTGTAGAATTTCGGAATCGTATCAGTAAAATTTGTAATAAGAGGACATAATCATAATGCAATGAATACAGCTGAAATCATCCTGAATTATAATTTTTTACCAAATCGATTCCGATATTATCCAAATAATGCACTTCCGTAATTCATATTTTGTCAACAATGCCATGATTACGAATAAAGTGATAAAACTAACAAATACGGTGTTGTGGAAATATCAGTTAAACTGCAAATACATAAAAAAGTATGTACATGTAGCAAACCAGTGAAACAGTTTAATTGCTTATAATATGCATAAAACCCCCGGGTGTGAATCAATCCCAGGCTGCTCCATTACAAGTAATGGGACCGCTTTGTAGCTCCGTCCATTAAAAAAAGGAGCTACATTATTGTAGCTATATGAGAACAATATACAAAAAAACTTGCTCAATAACTGCAGGGTAAATCATGACATCCACAAATTATTATTTTGTATTTTTATAACAAATCTTTTCATTCTTCACTCAATTAGTCTAAGAATCCACTGCTGTCCAATGTTTTTTTTTGTAGGAGGTAGGAGAGCGCTCTCCATAAGCGAAACAGCAGCTTTTGTGACATAGATTTGAGTTGCCATATTTTATGGTGTCCAGATGCTATAAAACATTTATGTTCATTTACACTATGACTATAAATATAATTAAGCTATGAATATAATCATCATACATTAAATCAAGCCGATTAAAACACAGGATTCAAGTCATGTTGTTGTCACATGACTTTTTGTTCAAAATGAAAGAAAAATGTGGGAATGTAAGAATATCAATGGAAATAAGCTTAGAAATAGCCTTAAAGCAGCTTGATTGAAGGTATGATGATTATATTCCTAGAGAAAAATATCTACATGTATCTAAAGAACAGGAACTGGAAGAAAAGGTTTTTATAACATCTGGACACAATGAAATATGCCGACTCATACCTGTGTAGAAAAATCCACTGTTTTGCTTATTGAGAGCTCTCTGATGACTCATGCAAAAGAAAATGTTGTACCACAGAGTATTCTGGGACTATGTCTCAATAAACGAGACAATTTTTTGTGGGATGTAGTTTTTGTAAATCTATAGATTATTCATGAAATACGTGTATTTTGAAATTGCTTTATTATTATATTTTTCAAATCCACATTCTATTTCAGAGTATTCAAATAAATACAAGGAGAATTTTCATCTCCCTTTCTTCTTAATCTCGTCACTTGTGCCTTGTGCCTTGTGCAGTTGTGGGGATGCTATGACGCAAGTATAATATTATGCTTGTAAATTTGATGCATGTGCCGCCGTGAGCACAAATGAATAATTATGTTCTGTAAAACAACCTATAAGAAGCTCTTTGACCGTGCAAAACAAAGTCTTCATCGGGATTAAGAATTTGTCTGCTTCTTGTAAATTCCCGCATGCTGATTTTTTTGTTTACGGAAATCGAAAGCTGGATACAGCGCATGCGAACTGCGACAATAAAGTCTATGTTACCTCTATGTTTAAGGACACGAACTAATTATAAAGGAATACCAAGATATTTGATACCTTGAAAGCCGGTGTGGACATGCACATTTCCGTTCAACTTGTTGAAAACGAAAGAAGAAAATCAACAATTCGTTAAACATCATGTCAGACCCAGAAAGATTTGACTCGATGTTGCTTGCAATGGCACAGCAGTGTGAAGGTGGAATTAATGAGGTGATTGAATTTTTATAGCGTTTTCTGAATATTGAACTGAGTGTGTCGGAGAAATTTCAGTGTGAAAAAAAGTCAAAATCTCGAATGTTCTTCCTCAACTTAAGTCAGTCATTTCGTACCATCTCAGTTTAGTATCCATATTTACCTTATTTAAGTGCGTTACTTGATTATTTTCATATTTGAACAGCAGTATTGTTAACTTTAGTTGTATGTTAAATTATGAGTTTCTATGGAAAATAAAAGGAATAAAAGATTATACTCAGTGAATTAGCTAGCGCTCGCCACTTTCGCAATTGGCGAATCCTTTTCAGACGGTCATACTAAACGCAGAGAAGTGAAGAGAAGTAATTAAAAAATGGTTTATTTGATTAAATAAAGGTTTATTTTATATAAATTTGTTATATTTTGTATAAATGAACATAAAGAAGACCATATCTTTACATAATTTGTCATTTAGTTGACAATTTCGAGCAGTTTGACGATGTTTACATACGATGTAATGGGCTACAGTGGAGAGAAGTACGAGAGAAACATAAATAATGGTTTATTTATCTTTAATAAATGTATCCAAAAAGTTAATTCATAAACAATATATTACGTTAAATAAGCTTTAACATGTTTAACGAACTTAGATTTATAATAACCGACTTTATTTCACCCAAATTTGTTCGATTTAAATTCAATATGGCGATTGACAAAGCTGAACAGTAAATTCCGGGTGGTTTCCGGAGTGGATCTGTGTAATGTACGGCATGACACAGTTTCTGATATATTATGTTATATTGTTTTATTTTGCATAAAATGTTTTAAAAATTGAATCAAACATCTGATTATATTATAAAAAATGCAAAAGTAAGATTACGTTAGTATTTCCACTTCTCTTTTAATTGCAGTACATTTCTTCTCATAGTCAGTAAAGAAATAAATATAAAAGAAAATAATTTTAAATTGACTAATGAAGAAATTTGAGCTTTTGAACGGTAGTCTAAACAATATGCGGAAAATTTCTTTAATCTTGTCATTTATTAAACTAACAATTTTTGTTGACGATCTATTAAGAATAATTGATCATTGTGCGTTATTTTTGGGAAAGTGATGTTAATTGGATTGTGATAACTGAATAAAGAAGCAAGCGTGTAACAACAATGTAATTCAAATTAATTAACAGAGGTGTCAAACAATTACGAGCGGATCAAACGACCGTCGCGTTTATATAAAACAACATGTCAAGATGTTTTGAGTAGAACAAAAAACTAATTTATTTTCTCAAAATTACAGTTCAGCTTGGTCGGTTCATCATAAATATTGTGAAAATTTTTTAAAACTCCAGAAGATTAATTTGGCTTTCATTGTGGTTTTATAACTATTTTATAGATATTATTTAATCACTTGATAAATTCTGCTTTCAAATTGCTTTTTACTGTAAATAAATATAGTGCTTCATTTTGTTTGTACATATGTTGTTCCCGTAGACCCACAGCCAGAACCATCAACTATAGTTGTTGCATATCTTAAATATTCCACGTCAGCCTGTAGTTCTTCTTATAAGAAGAGGGTGACTTGGTTTAAGTGTGATCCCATTATATCAACAGCTATAGTTGAATATATTGGAGACTATGTCCCAAATGTAGTTCATGGCAATGCCAAGTATACTACCGTCCCTTACCGTAGTTTAACTTCCACACAGAAGTCTATTATCAGTGATGCGGTAAAACACGGTAAGGCTCCAAGGGAGATCAGGAGAGATGTTAACACAGCTACTCCTGATGACATAATGCGTGTGGGCTCTTCCATGATATATTTTATTCATTGTATATAATGGTTGTCCAATATGAACTGTCAATCCGGAATTTAACCGGTAATCGTGGTGTAATTATATGCACATTTGTTTACACAATGTACGAGAATGTACACCTGGTTTACTTTCTATGAAATCACTCTTTTTTATTGTCTTAATAACAATTTTTTCACAGAAAAGTGTTTTTTGTGATGAAATTGTTCCGAATCATACTTATTACATAATAAACATCATGTGTGATACATTATAAAGTTATTTATTTCTACTGTCGGCCATTACAACCTCGTCGAACTGCTCGAATTCATCCATTTACAGACGAATTATATAGAAATAAGGTCGCATTTTTGTAAATTTTGATAAATTTATATAAAATATAACAAATATATATAAAATAAACCTTTATTTAATCAAATAAATCATTTTTAATTACTTCTCTTCACTTCTCTGCATTTCTCTGCACTTCTCTGCGTTTAGTAGGACCCTTTTCAGAAATGACGAAAATATTTTGAACGTAATTCGCCACTTAAAATTTTAAAATTTCAAAATTTTCATCGTCAAAATCGCCATTCTCGGCACAGATAAATCCAAATATCCTACCCAAGGTACAAGTTTATGACCCAAAGCAATCAAAGTAATTATGTAATAGACATGCCACTAGATAATTGATAATTAATCACATAATTACTGTGTACACGTCGTCTCACGCGATCAAGCATTGCCAGTTGGATTGCAATTCGGGCGATCTTTTTGTGGTCCCACATCGCCTTGTTCATCATTGCTCTGTCATTTTGAGAAAGTCGTCTTAAATTTCCTTTTAATTTTATTGCTATTATAGTCAGAAATCGTCATATTTGTGTTATGGTATAGCGTCATATTTATCTTGTACGCGCCATTTGTTTACGCTGGTTCCAGCGTGCTTTTACTTTGTATATATAGCGTAGGTTAAAATATCGGAAACCAGTTCAAAGCAGAAGATAATACAGACGGTTTTCGGAGCGGATATGAATTCGGTGCCGGAGATTGAAAAATACAATGCTTCTAGAATTTAAATGACTTGAAAAATTTAAACAGAAACACAAATTTATATTTTGGCAATCACTTTTTAAAAGTTGTTCATTTAAATCTGCTCAAATATATGTTCTATGGCAATATTACATTGAATACATGAAATATATTATAAAATGGTGCTAGAAAATATTAAATATTTATTGATGTTCAGGGCTCACCACACTGGGCGAAGTGGGCGACAAAGTCGCCCTCCTAGGACCTGAAGTCGCCCTAAGGCGCCTCAAAAGCGAAGTCGAAGTCGCCCTGGCATTTCCCTGAAGTCGCCTGATGGTTCACATAAGATACTTGTAAATCTGGTCCAAATACTTCACCCAGACTACCATTTTATCAGTTAATGTATAATTCCAATAAGAAACGGCAAACAATATGCGTATTTAACATATTTTCAAACGATTTACTTCTTTCAAATGTATTACGCGCCATTTGTTTATTTACCGGATGTGACTAATTACCGGAAGTGAACAACGAAGAAAAGTAATGTACAGCGGCCCATTATGAAAAATCGTAATTTTCTTATAAACAAACACTTTTAATTGGTTTCAAACATCAGTTCTTTCAAAGAGTATTGTACTTTAACAATTTTCTTTGATAAGTATATGAGCTCCACTTGAAAGAATAAAGATGTATAGTAATTATTGACATCATGATAAGTTCTGCAGATGGGTGTCCCATGAAGCAATTCGGATCAGCACAACTTTGTCCAAGTAGAAGTGTGCTGAACAGAAGAATTATTTCTGGGTTTAATGTAATGTTATTTTATCTATCTTCTTTGAAAATTTGCTAAGATAAACATGGCATGTTTATAACAAACTGTTAGGAATATTATGATACAAGAACTCTATATCTACACATGTTGATCTATTTTTAGTTGTGAATACCTTGTGTGGCTACAAGTACTGAAGTAGATTGAAAAATAGTCCCTATACCTGGGTTATTTTTTTCATTAATTAATGATAATTGTTATGTGCTGTTTGATATTGCATACCATGAATAATAATGAAAAAGAAAGAAAAAAACTGAATCTAAATGTGTAATGGTTTTAAAACACAAGAGAAATAATCCTGAAAATTGATATAAATAATGAAAAATGTATGTAACTACTGCGAAATTAATTATTTGCACGGTCCCCCTGACTTCTCCCTAGTGTCTCCTGAAGTCTCCCTATCAGGGCCTGACTTCTCCCTGTTTGGCTGCCAGGGAGAAGTCACTTCTCCCTACTTTTTTAGAGTATGTTGACCCCTGATGTTTATTGTATTCATTAATTAAGGATCTTGCATGCATTTATACATATAAATAAATGTACACACATATAAGGTCTTAAAAATAATCGCACGCAAAAGTGACTAATGGTTAAAAAATTCTAGCTAAAACCCTGATACTAAATGTTACACCCCCCATGCGCTCAGCGTTTTGCTTGCATTTTTTTATTATTCCGTACTGTACCTTTATAGTTCTAAATCCAATTTGAAAAAAATCTACACGATAACACGTCCATATTTTTTATTATGCTTTTGTTGTTGAAATGTCCGAAATCGTCCTTGACATTTGCTACGGGAATTTTACATAGGAAGCCAACCATTTGAGTTTCTAAAGGGACCTAGCGTTGTTTTCAAAAAGATCGTCTGCTTTCGTAACGTTCAATGGTATTCGGACAAACCGCGAGACTTTTCCCGCCTTAACTGCAGACAACATGACCCGAAGAATTTCGAATAGATAACAATTGACTCTTCCAAACATACACTTCCATGGTAATTTAGGTCAAACTTTACTATAGAAAAGTGCTCTATCAAAGTGAAAAAATCTGCCGCATTTCAAACCGCCGACTATCACTTGGATATAATTGTTGTTGTCAGTTTACACATTCTGTAATCTACAAAAGGAGCATAAGCTGGACCAAACGCGGTAAGCAGTTTTAATTTGTCAGCCAAAATCCGCTATATGACCGCTTCGAAACTTACTATAAGAAGTAAAGAATTGCCCGATCGCCCCAACTTTTATGAGATATAAACGGCTTTCTGATAATTGTCTGTTTTCATAACGTGTGCTTGTGTCATGGTTTCTTTAATAATTTACTATTTTTGTTGTTGTAGTTCATTACCTTAGTAGATCTATACTTCTAGCTGGTCACCTTTTTTTTGTGAAGGGTTTTGGGGTGACAAGTGAAAACTGCTTACAGTTTATGGTCTAGCTGATGCTTTTCCAAATATTTTGCATGTCACAAAAGCAGACGAATGATTGTAAACAAATTTTATTCCTTTTGAAAAAAATATGACTGACTTATATATATGTAGCATTCCAGTAGCAAAATTCAAAGACGATTTGTGAAATTTAGCATAGCATGGATGTGTCTTCTTCTTCTTTTGGTATCCAGTTATCCATCACTAATGATGATTACTAACTGCTGCGCATGTGTGGTAATCCAAACTTATGTACAGAAATAAAAACAATAAAAGAAAATCAAAATGGTGTTAACAAACTTGAAACAATGTGATTAAAAATTTATATATATATTATGTTTGTTTTGACTAAATGTGACTAATTGTAGAAATAACAGATGAGGTCAATTGGGCTTTGAAAGCATCTATTGTTGGTGCTTGCAAGATATGAGTTGGTATAAGATTCCACTGTGGTATGGTTCTGGGGAAGAATGAGTATTTATAGCAATCTTTTGAGGCAAAAATATGTTTGTATGTATATGGTTGTGTTCTACGGGTTCTGGGGTCTGACGGTATTAATACTGTGGTTGGGATGGCAACTAGATTGTGTACTACTTAATAAAATAAAATTAATCTTGTTTTTAATCTTCTATGTTGAAGTGTGGGCCAATTTAATGTCTAATTTAATACATATATATAATAAATGAGATAGTATACATATTTTTCTTAATTTACTCGTTTGTTTGTGTCAAGTTATTGCCTTACATAACAGATGAGAACAGACATAAATACAAAGCTACTATTAATATTTGCACTAATAATAAAAAAAGATACAGCAGCAATGTGCCATGTGCCAACATTTTGCCTTAATTCTTTTTTTGTATAACTCATTATTTTTAAATACTTGCATTTTTTTGGTTTAGTTAAGTGTGTCATTCAACATTTGGATGTAGTTGCTTGTTTAATTGTATTTTAATTCAACAGGCAATACACATTATTTCAATTAAAATTTGCTTATCAGACACACATCAACACCTTGAAAAGTTCTGTAGCTAATCCTTCACAAACAACTGGGTGTGATTTAATTTGGTTTCTCATTTAATAGAGTATTAATATCATTTACTTTCAGTCTTTCTGCTAAATTTAAATAAATGAGGTCAGGATCTATATAATAATTCTTTTGTTTCATTAAATATAAAATGCTTAGATAGCAGTATTTGGTCAAAATACTACACCAAGAACACAAAATACATGTATACTGTACAATAAGGCACTTAATTGACAAGGATTTCCAGTTTTCCTACCACAGGTCGGGAGTTTTCTCCGGGTACTCCGGCTTCCTCCCCCCAAAAAAACTGGATGCCATGATATAGCTGAAAAATTGCTGAAAGTGGCGTCAAACACCATCAAACAAACAAACCATACAATAAGGCACTAATGCAGGGGAAGCAACACTGGACTGGTACATGTGCTTAGTGTTTTTGTCAAAATTTATTTGCATACATTTTATTGCAGATTTATGCAGCTGGACCTCAGTTTAATTACAGATAGTCTAATAATTCATTGTTAATTAATGTAAATTGTGGTTGATATGCATAAA
Organism: Limnoperna fortunei; assembly: GCA_944474755.1. Taxonomy (NCBI): domain Eukaryota; kingdom Metazoa; phylum Mollusca; class Bivalvia; order Mytilida; family Modiolidae; genus Limnoperna; species Limnoperna fortunei. The sequence continues at coordinate 5,850,601 of OX104118.1, read as the reverse complement.
TCTGCATTAAAATATATGCTGATAAATTTTGACTAAAAACAAGAGACACTTGTACCAGTCCAGAGTTGTTTATTATGCAGTATACCTGTATTTTATGTTCGGTGTAGTATTTGGACCAAAAACTGGGGGCCTCAGTGGCGGAGTGGTTAAGGTTGTTCGTCTACTATTGATCACATGGCTAATAAACACTGAGGTTGTGGGTTTGAGTCTCACTGCAGGAAGGTTGTATGAAATATCTGAAAAATTGCTGAAATTGGCATCAACATCATTCAATCAAAAACGAACAAACAAAAACCAAAAACTGCTACATTTTAAATATATTTTTAACAAAATAAAGAATTTTATAAATCTCGACCCCTTTAATGTAAATTTTGTAGAAAATAACGGAAATTAATACTGTATTAAATGTGAATCAATATTTATTCACACCAAGTTGTTTGTGTAACATTGATTACAACTTTTCAATGTGTTGGACTGTGTCTAGAAGTGAATTCTAATTGAAATTATATGTATTGCTTTAAAATTTTGTTGAATTATACTCTTAACTATGACAAAATGTTTAATAACACACTAAACTTAGTAAAAAAATGTAAATATTTAAAAATAATGAGTTATACAAAGAAGTAAATAAGACAGGTGTCAAGATAATGCAAAATGTTTGTACATAGCACATTGCTGGTGTAGCTTTAGTGTTATTTCTTATAAGTGTCAATGTTAGCTTTGTATTTATCTATCATCTGTTATTTATGCCAATAATTAAACACAAACAAATTAAGAATATTAATATTATCTCATTTATTACATGCTAGTATATTAAATTCAACAAAGTTACCCCTCTGTTAGAGATAACACACACACACAAATGCATGTGATGCATGAAATGTATGATGTGACGTGCAAAATTGGACCCTTTTTTAAAACAGGACACCAGAGTGCTTTCCAAAATTCCTGGGGAGAACCCTGCTACTGGATACAAAAGTGTCTTGATAGACCATTATGTTTAGAAAAAACTAGTGATCAGATGCCTCAGTTGTTGAAAATAAGCTACAGACTGATTGATAAGAATAATGTTTTTAACTGATAAGAATCGAGTCAAGGTGACTCTACATAAAGAAAGTAAAGTACAGTTGATTGCTGTCATGTTGTGGAGAAACTTTTAGCGGCAACACCCTAAAGAAATACAATGGTGGTGTCCAAAATTGTGCATAACATTTGTACTAGTATACACATGCGGTTTTATGTAACGTCACTGTATGATGTAGACTTTTCGAATATACACACACCAAAACAACCACTATACATGTAGGTGGAAGTCAATGGTCAGCTAGTGTTTGTTTGGATATGGTCACTTTCCCTATAAATTGTCACCTACAATGTACATGCTGTACCAATAAGAAATCTTTTTGCTGATGAACTTTGTTTGAAATTGTTTAGACCTGTTTTGTTTTCTTTCAGCTTATCAGTTCCTTCTTCAGTTTTTTGCTGAGAAAAACAGACTTTTATACAGGAGGATTGAAAGGTGATGCAGAAAAGGTAGCAACAATGAATATTTCAGTGTTCAATTTTTATAAGTCCTATAGATTCTTTTTAAAACTACTATATGACTTGTATATGTGGAAACTTATACAAATTGCTGTACCAATACGATTATTTGTGGCTTTTCATTACCTTCTACTTGCTTTATGTAAACTTTGTTGAAAACAGATTTTTAGTTTAAAAACCAAGTTATGGTACACAAACATAATTTTCTAATGCATGCTATGTCGGTTGTAGTGTTAATGAAGGTAATAACAAAATACAGAACACCGATCAAATTGTCAAAAAAGACAATCCACAAATCAAAGTCAGAGAAACTGGCAAACTGTAGAACCAAGAACCAAAAAACTACAGCAATGGTCGTGACTTGGTACAGGCATTTCAAAAGAAATAATGGCCCGGGTTAAACTAGGTTTTATGGCATGCCAAACTTCCTGCTTTCATTACTGTAGTATGGGAATTGGTTTGTTGATGAAAATGAATGGGTATCCTTATATCCTATATCACGGGTCAGTATCCAATAATTACAATCACTATGTACTGAATTATAATTGGGAAAACTATCTGCAATCATATTTTTAAATGATATAGTATATCTTTCAACAAGGAAATGGTACTAGTATCTATAGAAAAATTTAAATATACAAATATAGGATACTAGTTTTTACAGAAAAAACACACATCCTGACCAAAAATAATTTTAAAACCAAACAATAGTTTCCATGGAGATAATTCCAGTATTTCCAGTTTTTATGATTACTTTTCATAGATGGTTATGAATGCCTTTAAACGTTACCAGAATATGGCAGAAGAAAAAATGGCCGAGATTAGAAAAGAAAAAGAAGAGGAGGAACAGAAGAGGAAAGAAAGAGTTGCAAAGAAAAAACAACAGGAGGAAGAAGAAAGAAAAAAATTTGAAGAAGAGCCAAAAATTAAGGAATTGACAGATGAAGAAGCAGAAAAATTACAAAAACAGATAGATCAGGTATTAAAATAGGGCTTTGTGCAAGTGGAGTACATGTAGGGATCAGAAATGAAAAAAAAAACTTCTTCAAATAAATGTCAATGGGACATGGGAGATAAATCTTGGTGTTGTCAATAGTATTCATGAGATATTCTTTATTTTGATCATATGTTTCGATTTAAATATGTTCTTAGCCTTGTTAACATTACACCTATCTGGTTTAGTGTTTTTTTTATGCCCCTGAGACGACATGTTGGGGGGCATTAAGTTTTACTCATGTCCGTCCGTCGGTATATCTGTCCCTACGTACGTAAGAAATTCTGTCAATCATTTCTCAGAAATCATACATAAGAACAATTTGAAAATTGGCAGGTGGGTTAAGTATCACAAGTTGTACGTCTTAAGCGACTTTCAGACCTGTGAACAACTACTTCCTGTGTGGGACTTCATTTGTACGTAAATTGTCTATCCATACGTACGAATTTCCATCAAGCTTTTCTCAGAAACCGTACATGAGAACAATTTGAAATGTGGCAGGGTGGTTCAGTATCACTAATTGTACGTCCTAAGCAACTTTCAGACCTGTTGGACAACTACTTCCTGTTTGGGACTTCATTTAGCGGGGACATCTGTGTCCCATGGACACATTCTTCAATTTTTTTTACTGTTATCTCATAAATAATTAATTTTTATGACATTTAGTTGAAGTGTTACTCTGAAATAAATTTAAGTTATGGCTGTTACTAAAATTGTCTAGTTGCTATTAACCAACCAACTCACATATAATATTTCATAAGGTTTTGAATTTTCTTTAAAAACAAACTTTATCATGTTTTTCTTCAAAGATAGGTCTTGTTGCATTTGTAAGGAAAATTATTAATTATTCATTTTCATTTATTTTTAATGACAAAATTACAACTCAAAATGTTGAGGTTTATTGGATGAGGAAATAAATCCTATTTTTTTGTTATATATATAATCCCTTATACATATATTTTTATAGGAAAAAGATGGAGTCCAGGAAGAAACACCAAAAGAAGAAGAGAAAACAGAGGAATCAACAGAGGAGAAAAAGGAAGATAAAAAGGTTAAGATTGAGTATTATTAAAAAACTAAATTATCATGATTGACTTCACTGTGAATCATCATAAAAAATTATTGTATTTACATAATTTTTACAAGATAACCAACTGCAGTCTTAAACCTGTATGTCTGAAGATCAAAAGGGTATCTATGTAACACCAAATGTCCTGAAACTTAATAATTTAATCTCAGTTTCTTTAAATTTAGCAAATCAGGATAAATGTTTCTTTTTAACACTTCTTTGTCACTGATCAAGCGAAATTTTTTTTAATAAATTGCCATGCATCATAACTTTCGAAAATAAGTGGTCCTGCAAGAACCTTATTAATGCACTGACAGTACAAATGTTTATGATATATGTTGACTGACAGTATAACATCTTCTGGTTACCCTTCCATAATAATTGGATAAAAGGACTAAGTAAACTGGAGCCCTGTGGTTTGTTTTCTGGCCTGAAAATATATTTTGTTAAAACACATCCTTCTAAATTTAAAAAATGGCAAACATTGGAACACTTCTAGTTTCAACTCTGCATTTGGTGGATTTTTAATCTCATTAAAATAAAATCTTTCACTGGCTCCCCCTTTTTGCTATGTCAGTGCAACATAGCAAAAAAAGGGGAGGAAGTGAAAGATTTAATAAGATAAGTGGATCTTCATGTCATGACACGATTTCCTAGATTGCAGGAAAAAGACAATACATATAACATAATTGGTAAAAGCTTCAAACTGAGTTTGTATTGGACATGAAAGAGTAAACATAGTTAATAAATCTTTGATGCACAGCTGTTTGTAAGGCTACTAAATAACAAGCCATTATAATAATGTATTACAGGAGGAGGAGGATGAAGAAGATGAAAAAGACAAAGGAAAATTGAAACCGAATGCTGGTAATGGAGCTGACTTGGAAAACTACTCATGGCGACAAACATTGGATGAAGTTGAGGTAAGTTTGCAATTTTCATTGTGTAAATTTGTATAATACAATGTCATGGCTAGTTTTAAACTAGTTCTGTTAAATTTAAAACTTATTATAATCCATTGTTGTGAATGTCGAGTCCAAATGTTAAAAAACAAGAACTTGGTTGTATAAATTTGTTGTTAAGGCTGTAATACAGTCAACCCTCTTTACAACGACCATGTTAGTTTCCCACCAGCATTGACGTTAAACTGAATTTGGTGTTATTATGAATTTGTATTTTTGTACTTTGTCTCCCTTTTTATTTGCATCTATTGAAAATCGTTCAAGTCTGCTCCATACCCAAGCTTATGAACAAAAAATGATAAAACTCTTGTTTTCTGGTCGATATTTAATGAAAAACCTCTTGTCTTTTTTTTTAACAAAAATATATTAAATTGTTTTAATTATCATAATTTAAATTAGACCGATTTTCAGTAATTATCCTATTTCTGATGTGCCGCATCAATCTTAACACACTCGTAATTAGGCCAATAATTTTATGAAATATTTGAAGATTAAACTATTAAATAGCCTTTGACACCTTTTTAATGAAACCATATCCCTGTCATTGATTAGTTTTGTAACTGAAATGTCACACAAGGTTAATTATGCAATAGCTACAGGTGTTCACCTGTGCAGTCAATCGTTAGAAAAAGCCATTCGATGGACAAAGATAATCTTTTACAGGCAAATCTTGATAATTTGTCGTTGTTACGAATTATTTTATGCTTGAATTGCTTTGGTTTATTTGTTACTGACATGCGCAGTTGGAGTCGTAAACCGAATATTTCATTGTATCGAGCAAAAACAACTCGTGAACACATTTGTTACCACTTAAATCCTTGTCGGATGTCGAATATTCAGTTAAATCGAATTTCGTTATAACGAGGGTTCACTGTACAAAAAGCATGCTAGATTCTCGTCCACCTTTTCTAAACATACGGGTTGGGAGATCATTTCTTTTTTTGGGTTATATAAGGCGAAGACCCATTGTTTCTTTTTCATATAAAAATTGATAGAAACCAGAAATTACCTGATTATTTAATATCACAGAACCGAAATCTGGCATGACTCAGAATTTTTATTTGCAATATCGATATTTTGTTTGAAATGTGATTTTTGAAATAAAAAACATTGGGGTGGACAGGGATTATAATCTTAGCCTTCTTTATTCTCTTAACTTAATTTTGTGTCTGCATATGTATGTATTTGTTAAATCTTTTAATAACAAAAATATAGAAACTTGGTCATTTATAAATATTATATCCCTATAGTACCTGAAATATGTGTTTACTATTTTTGGAAAACATGTACTCAGTTTCATAACACAAAGGGCTTGCTCTGGGTTCTAAAAAGTTGGCGCCAAAAAATTCGCCAGCTGCAATTTTCTGTCATCAATTTCCAAAATCAGGTGCCAAAGTAAAAAGCAAAACCTAATTTTTTCATGACACTATATTATTCTACATGTATATTGGTACATGTACCATTATTGCCATTTACCTCACTGACACACATTCTGTTACATGTACCATTATTGCCATTTACCTCACTGACACACATTCTGTTACATGTACCATTATTGCCATTTACCTCACTGACACACATTCTGTTACATGTACCATTATTGCCATTTACCTCACTGACACACATTCTGTTACATGTACCATTATTGCCATTTACCTCACTGACACACATTCTGTTACATGTACCATTATTGCCATTTACCTCACTGACACACACTCTGTTAACTTTTCTTTGCAACAAATTTCATTGGACATGATAGTATTAAGACTAGACATGAGCAGCACAATACTTTTTCTAAATAATTCCTACTTATAACTGGTAGAGGTTATAAAATAATATATTTCACATGCTGTATAGGAGTGAAGTTGAGAAACAAAAGGATAGAGGGCAGTGAATTCTTGCTGCATTAATATCTTGTTTTCAACTTTGAACACTAAAAGATTAATTCAATTAATTGACACATACAAGTGGTTATAATATTTGAGAGAGTTGGACTGTGTCTCTATTAAAATATTGAATTCCAGTTTTACTCAATTTTATTTGTTAATTGTTTAATTTAAAACAAAATTCAACTCACCACCAGTTTTCTACAAATATATTGTTCAAAATGTGTTTTTATTAAAGTTATTATTTGTAATACAAATATGAAAATGTCTGCCTGGTGCATTTGTGTAAATTTGTGTATTCCACTGAAACCAAGGGAAGTAATTGAATTGTTTAATTTATTTTTTATAAATTTGTTGACAACATTTTGTCCTCAATCTTATTCAAACCTTAAGTTTTAAAAGATATTAAGAAAAGACAAGAAAACTGTTGAGAAACTTTAATCTTGTACTATTTTGAGATTTCCACTCTTTGCAATTAACATTTTCTCAGTGAAGTAAGATCACAGAAATTACATTTGATCAACCATAACACAATACTACTCTTTTGACACCTGCTGTGCTTTACAATTGTTACGACCATAAACTATCTGTAAATTGTGTACAACTTTAATCCTTATATGTGAGAGTGATCTAGAAGAACACCTTTAACTGATTAATGGTCTTATTTCCAATCATTTTGTTCATTTTGCAACCAAGATATACTGGCCCAAAAAAAAAACGCCAAAGACAATATTTTGTCGTCAATTGAAATAAAAAATCGCAAATGGCGACATTGGCAAAGCCCAGCCAACCCCTGAAAAGAAAACAATTTAGTAGTTAATAACTCGCTTATCATTGCTTCCTACAAATTTGTGATCTATTTGCATATCTACCTTCCTGTTAACGCTTTTCAACTATTTGGAGACATAGCCTTAGAAACTGATCTCTGAGAAAAACATAACTTAGGCATTTAAAAGGTTATAATAAATTTATACAGCATCTGTAGTAGTACCCCTGAAAACTAGCAGCAAGCAGATTTGATAACAATCTTCTGTATATTTGCATGAACTTGTGCTTTATTAATTCGAAAATGCTTGAACTTGCATGGAAAACATTTTCTGTAAATTTGTGGAAAGAATAATTATTTATTTTGTCCATTTATTATACCCCCGCTCGACAGAGTCCGGGGTATATAGTGGTCCTCATGTCCGTCCGTCCGTTCGTCCGTCCACATTTGGTTTCCGGATGATAATTCAAACAGTTTACATCCGATTTGAATGAAACTTTGGGATATTGTTATATATCAGGTTGGTAAGAAGCCTATTGATTTTGGGGGAAATCCGTCAAATTTCAAGGTCACAGTCCACGAAAAACGTTAGAAATTTTAACAAAAAAGTTGTTTCCGGACAATAACTCAAAAAGTTTACATCTGATTTGAATGAAACTTTGGGATATTGTTATATATCAGGTTGGTAAGAAGCCTATCGATTTTGGGGGAAATCCGTCAAATTTCAAGGTCACAGTCCACGAAAAATGTTAGAAATTTTAACAAAAAAGTTGTTTCCGGACAATAACTCAAAAAGTTTACATCCGATTTGAATGAAACTTTGGGATATTGTTATATATCAGGTTGGTAAGAAGCCTATCAATTTTGGGGGAAATCTGTCAAATTTCAAGGTCACAGTCCACGAAAAACATTAGAAATTTTAACATAAAAAGTTGTTTCCGGACAATAACTCATAAAGTTTGCATCCGATTTGAATGAAACTTTGGGATATTGTTATATATCAGGTTGGTAAGAAGCCTATGGATTTTGGGGGAAATCCGTCAAATTTCAAGGTCACGGTCCACGAAAAACGTTAGAAATTTTAACAAAAAAGTTGTTTCCGGACAATAACTCAAAAAGTTTACATCCGATTTGAATGAAACTTTGGGATATTGTTATATATCAGGTTGGTAAAAAGCCTTTTGATTTTGGGGGAAATCCATCAAATTTCAAGGACGCAGTCCATGAAAAACGTTAGAAATTTTCACAAAAGCGGGGGTATCAGCGATCGCTAGATCAACTTTGTCTAGTTATCCTTATTGTGATTATATAACAACACCTTGAATGTTTATATTTGAATTTCAGATTAAAATTCCACTTAAAGTATCATTTCCTGTAAAACCTAAGGATGTAGTTGTAGATATTCAGAAAAAGGTAAGAATTTATTTAATACATGAATGTGCGGAATTAACAGTTTGGAAGACCTTCAGATTGACACAAATCAACATTATATCAAAAATATGTTTTACACAAGTCATAAAATGTCTTCTTGATTCTTTTATTATAAAATCAGGAATTCAAATTAAAAAAAATCTTTTCACTGTTTATCAGTCGTAAACAGACCCAAACCATATTACATTGTATAACGTGTTCAGAAATTTGAAGTATTCCTTAAATAATATATTCAATTTATAATGTTACTGTCATTTTAAATCACACTAGCACCACCATTCCCTTCTCTTTTATTCATAACTATGTTCCATATTGTCAAACTTATTATAATTTTACTCATGCTTGCAATTCATTTGTCTATTATAATGTGTTGTTTTGTTGGTTTTTTACCAAATAAAAATTCTGTTCTGTTCTACATGTGACTACAATCATTCAGGGAAAAGAGGATTGATGGACAAGACACTGGCTGGAAAGTAGTGTGTCAGTCTACAAACATGGATTTTCTTATTAAAACCACCCAAAGAGTGTACATGCAGTTTTATGACTTATTTTCAGAAATTGAAGGCAGGATTGAAGGGACATCCACCAATTATAGATGGAGAAACTTACAATACTATAAAGGTTGAAGAATCCACGTGGATCATAGAAGATAGGAAATCATTAATAATCACAATACAAAAGGTAAAACGTGTTACCATGGTTACAATAACATAAAGGTGGAAGAATCCAGGTGGATCATAGAAGATAGATAAGCTTTAGTAATTACAATACAAAAGGTAAAAACGTGTTAACATGGTTTCAATAACATACATTTATATAAAGGTGGAGGAATCCACGTGGATCATGGAAGATAGGAAAGCTTTAGTAATTACAATACAAAAGGTAAAAATGTGTTACCATGGTTTCAAATTTATGTATGATTTTCAGTAAAATTCAACATTTATGTCTTAAATTAAAAAATGCCATAAAATTAGTAAATTTTATATGTATACAGTAAGGTGTATGTTATGTCAGTGAGTTAGCAGATAGCTGTTAGTGGGGATATATTGTTTATATGTATACAGTAAGGTGTATGTTATGTCAATGAGTTAGCAGATAGCTGTTAGTGGGGGTATATTGTTTATATGTATACAGTAAGGTGTACGTTATGTCAATGAGTTAGCAGATAGCTGTTAGTGGGGATATATTGTTTAATGCTAATAGTACATAATGGGAGTACAAGCCTGTGTCGTGCTCACTTTGACAAAACACCTGGCTTTTTTTTTACTGGATGGAGGTAGCATCCATAGTGACAAATTGTAATATTATCTTACTGGTGATCATACTTCTGATATCATTGACTCGGGCAAATGTAAGCTCTACAAAATCTAATCATTTGGATTTTAAGGTATCCGACCCATAATTAAAGTCAGCATTTAATTTTATTTTTTAACCAAGAAATACAGCTTAATTTAGTCAATGTATTGGTAATTAATGATACAAATTTAATATCTTGTCTTACTTCGAGTAAATGTCAACATTTTTGAGCAAAAAAGTTAGTTACTCAAATAGAATTTCTGATGTTTGCCGAAAAACAATAGACATCTGGGACACCAAATATGATCTTGTGGTCAACTGTGGTCCGCATACCTTAAATATTTTTTGGTTTAAGCACTATTGATGAGCCTGATTATGATAGATGAAACCTTTGTCTGGCATAGAAATTTGAATAACCTTGGTATCTGTGAGGACCTTTTATCAGTAATTTCGTTATTTTTTGGTAATATTTTTAAGGACTTTTTTATCTGGCTCTTTACAATATATGTTGGGGTATTTTAAGAACCTATTACAATGGTATCTTTATGTTGGGGTATTTTAAGGACCTTTTATATTGGGCTCTCCTACCGCAGGCCGGGGGTTTTCTACGGGTACTCCGGCTTCCTCCCCCAATAAAAACTGGACGCCATGATATAGCTGAAAAATTGCTCAAAGTGGCGTTAAACACCATTAAACAAACAAACAATATATTGGGCTCTTTGTGTTGAGTTATTTTTAAGGACCTATTGTATTCGGAACTTTATGTTGGGGGTATTTGTTATGACTCTATTAGGCTTTTATGTTTTTTTTTGCTGCACAATTAGGTGTTGATGTGACACCGATTGAACCTAGCTTCTAAAACTCCTTGTCCCAACTTGATGAATCTTTTTCAACAAGTCTTGCAAATCCAATTTTAAACTGAAACAGAAAAGATGGTTTCTGACAATAGTGAAGGAGCCATTTTGTTTTACCTTCAATACAAGGGGCACAATTAAACTTTTAGGAAACATGCAGTCTCGTTACTGAATGATTTGTGAAAATAATGGAAAACACAAAAACACAAAAAAATTTGTTTCAAAGCCATTACAAATCTGTTACTAAGTTAGATGTTTTATTTTTCAGGTCAATGGAATGGAATGGTGGAGTAGGGTTGTTACTACAGAACCAGAAATTAATACCAAAAAAGTCAATCCAGAAAATTCTAAGGTAACGTTTCAGTCCAAAACAAACTTATAAACTTAGTTAATCTAGAAAATGTAACATGCATTCTGTTAGCCTTGTATATATTTCAGATCAATACTATCAAAGGGTTCTCTTGATTTATAAGTTCCTGTTTCAAAGTAGACTTTTCTAGTCTGCCAAAAACCATACCAAAGCAACCATTGGGAACATTTTGTTATGGTTTATTATTTTTATAAAACAAAGTATTAAATTAAGATCTTCAGGTTATTTAATTTTTTCAACAGTTATCTGACCTCGATGGAGAAACAAGAGGTGTTGTAGAAAAAATGATGTATGATCAGCGACAAAGAGAATTGGGGTTACCAACATCTGAGGACCAAAAGAAACAAGAAATTCTTGGAAAGTAAGTGGTTGATAGGAATAAGTGGAAAATTTTGAATTTAAAAAATTATGTATTTATAGATGCAGCATTAGTTTTGGCCATATTGAATTGGTCTGAATGCCACTTTCAGGTATTTTTTCTTTATTTTGCTGATCAATTAGACTGATGGAGGAATATAGAGTAAGTCTACCAGATACTATTGGGAGCAAGGTTTAATAAAATGTTATTGGCTATAAATATATTCTAAATTGTAACAATTTATGATACATGGTTTCATGAAGTATTCCAAGTCATTTTCAGCAATTTTCAAAACAAATTCCAGATCAAACCAAAGACTTTTAATCTTTGTTCCTGCTGATCTAAGCATGTAGCATTTATGAAATAAAAAACAACATGGATGGCTGGTATACAGAATAACGTGTTCAAGCAGGATGACATGTCAATGGCTGGTATACAGAATAAGGTGTTCAAGCAGGATGACATGTCAATGGCTGGTATACAGAATAACGTGTTCAAGCAGGATGACATGTCAATGGCTGGTATACAGAATAACGTGTTCAAGCAGGATGACATGTCAATGGCTGGTATACAGAATCACGTGTTCAAGCAGGATGACATGTCAATGCCACCAACTCAAAGAACTCAAATCATGATTATGCAATAAATGGCTGCAACTCTACAGAGAAAAAATGGGGGCCTCTGTGGCCAAGTCAACTATTGATCATGTGGTTTGTCAAAACTGAGGTTGTGGGTTCGAGTTTGACTGCAGGCAGGGTGTACTTGACTCCAATATTATTTGACATGATTGCCAGTTTTCGGACGAAATGTCAAGTGTTTTCTCTAGGTACTCAGGCTTCCCGGCTCCCGCCCCCATAAAAACTGGATGACAGGATATAACTAAAAAATTGCTGAAAGGGGCGTTAAACACAATTCAAACAAATAAACAAACTACAGAGAAAATGAAAATTAGTCCACATAGTCTAAAACAAACCAAACATTCCCGTGTTTCAATCCTTGTAATAGTAGTTTATGTTTGGTTTCAAATTTGTGTGTCTGCAATTTATACAGATGGATCGAAGGACGGTGATAAAGTTGCATTGGCCGCTGTCTTTGGAGAGCGTGTTGAAACTCGCCATCTTCCTTCTGCTTCTTCTGTATTTAGTGCAGAAGTGCAAGCTATCCTTCTTGCACTAAAAATTATTGCTTCGTCAGATGAGAATAAATTTATTATCTGCTCTGATTCTTTGTCATGTCTTCAGGCAATTGAAAATACTAAAATTAAAAATCCATTTATTTTAAAAATAATTCAAATTTATAAATCGCTGACAACTTTAGGTAAAGAGGTTGTGTTCTTCTGGATTCCAAGTCATGTGGGAATCCATGGAAACACAGTCGTCGACAGGGAAGCTAAGAATGCCTTAAATAATGACATAATTAATTGTAAAATACCTTTCACTGATTTTAAATCATTTATTCTAAAAATATATTTTCAATACATGGCAGAGTTAACAATAAACTTCACGAGATCCAACCACATCTGCATCAAAGTAATTTTAAATCATATAAAGGTCGTAGAGACCAAGTGGTTTTAACCAGGTGTCGTCTTGGTCATACCAGGACGACACATAGTTATATTTTAAATAACTAGCCACGACCCGAATGTGTGCCATGCAACACCCCATACACCATTAATTTTAGGATAATTAATTGGGCGGAGTGAATATCCAAAATATGATAACGAGTGCCGCATAACACATCTGATTAAACGAGTGCGCGGAACTTGTTCCATGCACGAGTTTAATCTGATGCTTTATGCGGCACAAATATCATATTTTGGATATTCACGATGCCCAATTGATTATCCTATTTATTATATAGATCAAAATTGTTTTCGTAAAAATTTTAATGCTAACTAATATTTCGTTCTGAAATAACAAATAAGGATATTGTCACGCTAAATGACATGTTATAGGATATTGTTCTAGCAGGCTCCGGTCTATTAGTGAACAATTATTTTGTGTTTTGTGTTTTAGATCATTTTGGCGGGAAAAAACCCAAGAGTGAAAATAATGATAATTTTCACATGTGATTTACCGTGATTTCTGTCACTCGGAAAATTCGATATTTCATCTCTATCTATATAATAAGCATGTTTTAATGGACTGTGTGGAAGTGGCGCACATCCAGGGACCTTTCTATAGTGTAGATTCATATTTTAATTTATTTAAAACTGTCGCAGGCAACACAATTTAAAAGTTTTTAAAAGAAATTAATTTGGATTGTAAAATTAAATATGTCTGAGAATTTGTTATGCTTCATACATTTTATTGTTTTAATTAATTATCTTTTTATCTGTATATACTCTCATATTATTGTATGAGATCATGTTTAATTCCTAAGGATTGGATGTTCTAATAATGAAATTATGATACTTTTCACGTCCTGAATATAGCTGAAATATTGCTAGCTGGACATAAAACAACAATCAATCAATCAAACTTGTGTGTGTTTATAATGCTTATTTTGTATTTTATTATGACATGTCGGGGGGCATTAAGTTTTACTCATATCTGTCCGTACATCCGTATGAATTTCTGTCAAGCTTTTCTCAGAAACTGTACATGAGAACAATTTGAAAGTTGGCAGGGTGGTTCAGTATCATAAGTTGTACGTCCTAAGCGACTTTCAGACCTGTCAGACAACTACTTCCTGTTTGGGACTTCATTTAGCGGGGGCATACATGTCCCATGGACACATACTTCAATTTTTTTTACTAAATTTAGGATGTGCCCATCTAGCGGATTCTGATTTTAATTACACTAACACAAACTTTGTTTTCTTTGCAGATTTATGAAGCAACATCCAGAAATGGACTTTTCTAAGTGTAAATTTAACTGAGAAATACATAACTTTATATGTAAATTATTATTAAACATTGTGCAAGTGCTATTGCAGAAGTTTGGACTTTTACCAAATTTTGAAGAACAAGCTATTGGTCAGAAAACAGATGATGAAAATGTGGTTGTCAACATTCAGAAGAATTACCACAACATAACTTTTGCATAAGCAGTGTATAAATTCCATGTCAAATTGAACTGCACATTCACCATTAAAATTCAAAAAAATTAATCTCTTCCTTTGGTGTAAACTACAACTACTATGGTTAGAAGATGGGGAGGAGCTTGTAAATGCTTAGTTTCCATGTTTTTTTAATGTATTTGGTTATTTTAAAAGTAAATTGTATTGGTGGAAGTCATCTTTAGGGCTGGGGGTAGAACTGACAATCAAAATACATGCTATGTAAAATTGGTTAAATACAAATGAACTGTGTCATAATTATAGCAGGTATTCTTTTCTCACATGAAACACTAGTTTTCTGTGTATAGTTGTCAGTGTGTAAATGTAGACAGATAGAGATGTTACTGCACAATTTTGTCGTGTTATAGTACATTATTATCATATGATAATATTTGTTTATAGGTATCAGATACTTGTTATATTAATGTCATTTTGTCATTTTCAATAAAAATTGGTCATTTGTAATCACAGTCTTGTCTCACTATTTTAGTAGCAAGCATCAAACACAATATAAAATTTATTTTTATTCCTTGAATTATAATTACTTTACCACTTGGTACTTCCACTAATTGAAAATGTGCACTGCTGAAAATGTACTGTGTTTTGGTCTGTATAATATGCAGATTTATTCTTCTAAAACACTTTTTCAAAACCTTGTGCACATAATACATATGAGTATAGTAGGACCTCACGGTATCGATCTATTCATTGTATCAATCTATTTATTAATCCACTTATTTTCGTCAACCATAAACAACATAAATAAACAAACTTATCTCGGTTTCCTTCTTTGTTATATTACTAGTCTCTCTATCTCGCCAATTCTGATTGTTATAATAATTTATCATTTTTTTAAAATTCACATTTTTTTGGCCATGTTAAAATTAAGTAGATCGATACAACGAGGTTCCTATATAAGTATTTAGGACTTTTTTATCAGGTAGCAATAAGAGAGTTCAGAACTTAATGTCGTATCCATCAACGTAAATGCTATCATATACAAGTTTTTGTTACATTGTATTTATGTTTATATTAAATGCAAATGATATGTCTAATTAAAAATTTAACTTAACAAAATTAGCTAAAAAGTAATTTTGTTTTGTTACTTTGTTTTTTTAATTTGGTTTTGAACAAACATTTCCTGGGTAAGTCAAGTAACCCATTCATAAACGTCATATTGAAATAATCTGTGCAATGTGACTTCATTTCAATGACCCAATGTATACTGTAAATTAAGAAATTTATGTGATCGTTCTATTATTGGGAATGATGCAATCAACCTATGATTGCAGTAATTAAACCTTACAATTTTGCTTTTGTTTCTTTTGTTAACATCACCTGTGGTACTCGCTGAATTATTAGGGCCCCGCCACTTTGTTGCGGATGTCCTATAGTGATCAGTCTGTCCATCCGTCCATCCAAAACTAATTGTGTCTAAGCCATAACTTTTTCATGTTTTGAGGTAGGCTATTGATATTTTGTATGTGGGTAGCTAATATTAAGGCGATGTGTTGCATACCATGGTTGATGACCTTTGACCTGGACCTCAAGGCTGACGGTGCCCACAGAGATGGATACCATCTAACTGATAACTAGTTTATACAGATATTCTGTCGAACATGTCAATGCATGATATTTTTGCAGAATATTTATCAATTTTAACAAAGATGTGTACCTTGTTGATGTCAAAATTTTTGTCAGTGTTAATAGGAAACATTTTATATATGGCGTTAAAATTAATTTATTACAACAATAACACACCAAAGTTTTTTGAAATATTTTATTATTTCTGGGCTTGCATAAATAGCATAAAGCCTTACCATTGTCATTTTGTCTGATTGCTACTGATTTGATATAATGTAGTTTATTTCTCGTTGATGTACCTATTTGCTGTTGTTTACTGAAGACAAATTTTATTCTACAAAATCACTAAGACACCTGACAAAGCAAGCCTCTAATGAGACAACAAAACATTCAGACTTTTATTTCTTTATTGTTTTTCTGTAAAAACCTTATTGCACTAATTTCTGCTTATCAAACAAAAATATCTCAAAATCTGCTTGTTTTGGTACCTAATTATTTTGCAAGAGTATATGTTGAATACATTGAAGTGAAATCTCTCACATGATAAGATATTAAGCCATCACAGCATAATGTTGAGATTTTTACACGAAATGTTTTTGCAAATTTGAAACACCTAATCATTTGATTAATGAAGACAAGTTCGAAGAAAACCTTAGATTTAAAGAGTTGTATGAAACTGCATGAACACACTGGCACAAGGTTTGTAATTCATGAGCTTATATTCATATATATTTCATATTCCCCATGTTTTTCTCAGCTTTTCTATCGTCATTTCATCAGGATTTTCAATTTCACTGCTTATAAATTGTAGACCAAATTTAGCATCTGGATTAAAAACAAAATTATCACCAATATATCTTTGATCTGCAGGTTCACTGGCAGGCTGCCATCTGCAAAAAGAAATTGTAATTAGAAATTATATGGTCTATGAATTTACACTATAATATAATTCTATTCATGCTGTAATTTATTTATATTAAGTGCTTTGATTGGATAAAAACACTTAAATGGCGTCTTCTCAGATAATTTATATATCGATATTTCCTCTGAGCGGACTACTTTCAGTATCCAAGGTAAACAAGATAGCGTCCTCCTAGCGTATCGTCAGGAAGAGGGGACAATTTTTTTCTCTGCCACAATGATTTTCAATTAAATCGATTGAGATTTCAAATAAATATATAATATAAATACAATTTAGTGTTTCATTTTGTTTTTTTTCATATCAATATCTAAAGAACCGCGATTCCTTTGGTACTATGTTTTGCATATCCCTACGTTTTCCGGTCTAGGTACGTTTTGAGGTCTAGATAGGTTTCTGTAACTGTTTTTGCTGTTTTAAAAACCGTAACGATTATTTCACAGAATTATAAGGATTAAACACTGGGTTTTAGGAAATTATAAATGTGTAAACTCCGGCGACTCCCTCACAAACTTGACATAAAGTCCGAAGGACTTTATGTCAAGTTTGTGAGGGAGTCGCCGGAGTTTACACATTGATAATTTCCTAAAACCCAGTGTTTCATCCTATATTAAATTAAAGTTGTGAAGTGCTATAAGCACTGGTCTCAGTTGGAGTTTAAAGATCTAAGGCTCCATCTGCAGACTTATAAATTAATCTAAAGTACCGGTAATTACAAGGTATGCTCATCCTAACAAGTAAGGTTCAGTGTCCATGAAAGGGTTTCGTGGACACATGAGGACACAGAAACCCTCACATGTGAGGATGAGGTATGCTGTGCTTTCTGATTTAGGTTATATATGAATGACCATTTAGCTAAAAGCTGAACAATGTTTCTATACTAAGGTAATGTGGCTCGGTATCTTAGAAACCTAATAATCTGGCATACAAATGATCAAAATAAAAAAAATATTAAGGAACACAAATATCAGGTTTTCAATGTAACATGTAAAGGGAAATAAAAAAACAAGAGGCAGACATGCCCTCAATGAGACTTCACTCCACAGGTACTGTTTACCTGGTATCACAGCTGATTCTTAGAAAGTCCGTCAGATTGGCTGTAGACATGTGAGCCGTTCTACAACAACAGGGGAGATACAAGTATTAAAAGCAAGAACTAAAAGAAATAAAGTTAATCTAGCAATAGGATTTTGAAAATTGTATTGACTGCCAAACAATTTACAATGAAAAAAGTAAAATAATGAAATTAACATATAGGTTTTGTCTACATTGATATACACTTTTTGCCTAGTACGACTGTTAGACAAAATTATTTTTTATAGGAACAGCATATATATGATGATGCAAAAACATGGATCAATATATTATCTTGGCTTCAGATTGTTGGACCATTAATCCTTGAAGGGGTACTGGTACGTACCCCATAGTAAATAAAAATGGATCAATATATTATCTTGGCTTCAGATTGTTGGACCATAAATCAGGGGTATTGATACATACCCCATAGTAAATATAAGGACATCACCAGCCTTAAAATCGGACGTTTTCCATTGGCCTCCAAATTTCTCCGTTACCTCCCTTGGATCTTTAGTAAACCAACCTGTCCCTGTTGTATAACAAAAACTGAGGAAAACGTGCATACAAACAGACTTGAAAATAATACACTTGAGTTATTTTGTTAAATGTCATTTATTTTCACAGGGATCTCGAATTTCAACGGATTTAATTTCAGACATTTCCAGGAGTTTTATATTGTGCTATTTTAATACTCTTTCCAATTTTTTAGTACTCAGTGACTCAATCTAGTTTTTTTTGTTTTTTGTTTGTTTGTTTGTTTTTTGTTTGTTTGTTTGTTTGTTGTTGTTTTGTTGTTGTTTTTTTTTTTTTTTTTGGGGGGGGGGGGGGGGTGTTTCTAGTCCATTTAATGAAGTAAGTACTGCCATATCTTTTAGTGTTTTGAAATTCGTCTCCCTGTACCGGCAATGCAAAAAACTAAGACTTGTCATTGTTAGTGTTGTAAAACCATCCACGTAAAAACGTAATTCAAAGATATTGTCATTTATAGTTTTCGGGTTTCTCTAGTGTTACTATTAAAGTTCTATTTTAGTATTTTCTGTTTAGCAATTATGTTTTTCTGTATTACCATGCAGCAGACATATAGTGAGATTTGGATTACTGGTTACCTTTTAATTTAGCAGCCTCTACATCAAGGTGACCATATGTTTTCTGGAAATACTGAAAACTAAGGTAAGAACAAACTGAGCATATTTATGAAAAATGTGTGATCTTACAAACAATTGTTTTCCATAAGCAGGGTCAACCATTTCTATGATTTTTGACCACATGGTCAGTGTTTACCTCTATTGGTTTCGTTAACCACGGAAAAATAATTATAACCATACAATGGTTTAGATATGACATAAAGGTCTATATAGAAGATGGACAAACAAACATGGCTGCCATTCACCAATAATTTTTTTAGTATTGTCTAACCTTTCCAGAGAATTGGATCCCTCACACACAGCTAAAGTACCCATCTCTACTGTGACATCACCAAATGGAGTCCACATGGTATACAGATTTTTAGTCCCTCTGTTCATATAGACCCTGTCTACGTGGACCCCAGTAAAGGCTTCTCTGTAGACACCTCTATAAAATATACAGTTCTACACTAACATGGGACACTAGTTATGATTTAACTACACGTCACCTCAAAATGATTAAGGGTAAGTTGATAGTACATCTGGTATCATGGTGACCCAGGAAAAAACCCCATATACAATTTGATCCTACTTTTTATTTAATTGAATGAAGATGATGTGTAGCAAAAATAATAGACATTGTCAATTATTGTTTTCAAATATCACAGCAATTTTTAATTTTCTAACCGAAGACTATTCTATAAAACAGGATTCGGTACCTTAGCCATTTATAGTCGAACGTCCGTGGTTCTTCACCAAAAAACCTTTTGAAGAAATCTCTTGCTGAAATTGACTGTATATTATTATACACATGACTTGATACCAAATTCTAAATGGCACCACAAGGTCTATTACTCTACTGTTCACTGACTTATTGGTCGTAAAATTGACTTTTTAACACAAAACCACAAACTGTTTATAATAACAAACCCATTGGTGGACCCAAAGACAATAGATGCAGAATAATAATATAGATTTAAGGAATTGGCTGATGACAGACGGGACACCAGCTATGGTCCGGATATCCTAAGGAATCAACAGATTACAATGGACGCAAAATGAGCTGAGAAAAAAAAACCCAAATAAAATGCCTATTCTGTGCAGCAACACACTGTATTGTAACAAACTATACAAATTATACAGTAATGCACCAGATACAGCTGTTGTCTGACTTCAGCCAATCTTTGAAGGATTTTAAAGCAATCACATATCTTACATAGTAATCTACAGATAACTATATATAAACAAGTTAAAATGTTTAAGTAGAGGGGGCCTCGGTGGCCGAGTGTTTGAGGTAGATAGTCATCTACTATTGATCACGTGGTCTGTCAAAACTGAGGTTGCAGATTCGTGTCTCTCTGCGGCAGGGTGTTCTCGACTCCAACCTTAATTGACAAGGATTGCCAGTTTTCCTACCGAAGGCCGGGGGTACTCCGGGTTCCTCCAGAATAAAAAAAGGAGGCCGTGATATAGATGAAATTTCTGAAATTGGTGTTACATACCATTCAAGCAAACCTATTGGAGTGGACAAAGACCTTTTTACAAATGTAACTTAATGTGTGCATAAATTCGCAAAATGGATTTCAGTGTGGAAATATATTGCTATATGTGCTAAAACTGGTACATTGTACCAGCAAAATTAATTAAGAAACAAAAATGTCTCACGTCTGTTTCCCTCTAGTACAGCCCTGACAGTATCTGAATGCGTAATTTGTCTATCACCCTGCAAAATAAACAGAAGTATAAATGTCACAGCTTGTTAATTATATTTTTTCTGCGTCGAATGGGGCCGTTAAGTCCTAGGCCAAGTGGAGGAGATTGCAGACCCGTTGAGATTGGTCAATAGGTAGCCATGATGTGTAGTTTATGCATGATTTTTTGTCAATTTGATTTCGTTCTGAAAAAAAATGCACAATGTCAATTAACCAATCAGCTTTTAAGAATGATTTTGATTGTTTGTTTGAATGGTGTTTTAACGCCACTTTCAGCAATTTTTCAGCTATATCGTGGCGTCCAGTTTTTATTGGGGGAGGAAGCCGGAGTACCCGGAGAGAACCACCGACCAGCGGTAGGAAAAGTGGCAATCCTTGTCAATTAAGATTGGAGTCGAGTACACCTTGCCTGCAGTGAGAATCGAAACCGCAATCTCAGTGTTGACAGACCACGTTATCAATAGTAGACGAACTACCTTAACCACTCGGCCACCGAGGTCCCCTATAACAATGAAGTTGTATGAACTTTCATTTGCATAATATTAACATAACATATGAATGTTTTCGGGTTATTGCTTTTATCACTCATTCAGTTAAACGCCAATTTACTAATTAAAATACATGCCTCCATGAATGGAATACATCCGAGACCACACCTTGCCTCCAGTACGCCCTTCGGCCAGGGATCGACCAGTTTTCCTTTCCCTGTACTATTGACATACTGTAAAACTGTTTCCCTGGCATCTAACACCTCCCTTCTGTCGTGAAAACCTCGAATAAACAGGTATCTAACCAAAATTTCAAAATTGAAATTGAACAAACAGTTTTCAATGGAAAACAGTATTTCTGTAGATGTTGAATGTATATAAAATTTCGCGCGATGTTTATTTTATAAATGGACTAGTCCAAGTGTAGCCTGGACTTACTGATTTACATGTTCCTGTTCCAAGACAATCAAATTTCTATGAAATGTAATCAAATATATCAAGGTTATAAAGCTAACTACGCCAGACGCGTGTTTCGTCTATTCAACACTTATCAGGGGCGCTCAAAATAAAAACATTGAAAGACCAAATAACTCGAATGAGCTTTTATTACTTTTAAATTACAAAAATTTGACATCAGCGAAGGCACATCATAATAGAGAATTGTTTTTTCGAAATACCATGGCAGTAAATTGAGCCATTCCGGGGCAATAAAGAATATCACGAAATCTCAAGGCCTTAAATTAAGACATTGACTATAGCACTGAAATCTCGGAGTCCTAAATTAAGACATTGACTATACCACTGAAATCTAGGGGTCCTAATTAACATTTACCATATCACTGAAATCTCGGGGCTATAAATTAAGACATTGACTGTACCACAAAAATCTCGTGGCCCTAAATTAAGACATTGACTATACCACTGAAATCTCGGGCCTGAAATTAAAACATTGACTATACCACAGAAATCTCGGGCCCTAAATTAAGACATGACTATACCACTGAAATCTCGGGCCTGAAATTAAGACATTGACCTTCTGAAATCTCGGGGCCCTAAATTAAGACATTGACTATACCACTGACATTTCGGGCCCTATAAAATTAAGACATTGACTATACCACTGAAATTGCGGGGCAGTAAATTAAGACATTGACTAAATCACTGAAATTACGGACAGTAAATTACATGAATTAAGACATTGACTATATCACTGAAATTTCTGTGCAGTTAATTAAGACATTGACTATATCACTAAAATTTCTGTGCAGTAAATTAAGACATGACTATATCACGGAAATTTCTGTGCAGTAAATTGAGACATTGACTATATCACTGAAATTTCGGGGCAGTAAATTACGACCTTGGCTATATCACGGAAATTTCGGGACAGTTAATTAAGACATTGACTATATCACTGAAATTTCTGTGCAGTAAATTAAGACATGACTATATCACGGAAATTTCTGTGCAGTAAATTGAGACATTGACTATATCGCTGAAATTTCGGGACAGTTAATTAAGACATTGATTATATCACTGAAATTTCTGTGCAGTAAATTAAGACATTGACTATATCACTGAAATTTCGGGGCAGTAAATTACGACCTTGGCTGTATCACGGAAATTTCGAGACAGTTAATTAAGACATTGACTATATCACTGAAATTTCTGTGCAGTAAATTAAGACATTGACTTTATCACGGAAATTTCTGTGCAGTAAATTAAGACATTGACTATATCGCTGAAATTTCGGGACAGTTAATTAAGACATTTACTATATCATTTAAAATTTCGGGCAGTCAATTAAGACATTTGACTATATCACTGAAATTTCGGGCCAGTAAATTAAGACATTGACTAGTATATTTACTGAAATTTAGGGGAGCTATATGTTTACTACATTTTTTTTCTAGTTCAAGTAAGTTGTGTTTTAAAGCTTCCCAATCGAAGCTGTCCAGATATTATTTTTTCGACGTCCTTAAAGTTGTTATTACTTGTTCTGTCCTCTTTTTTGGCGAAGCAAAATTAAAATGTAAATAATTTATATATTGTAAAATATCCTTACCCCTTGGTCTCTATTTCCTCATGTAAGGCTACTGGGTCATCAAGGAGGTGATTGGAGTCCTCTAACTGCTGTAACTGCTCTGACGGGAACAGCACTGTCTGTGTACCAAGCTGCACTGTCCTGGTCGCCATATCACCATGATAATAAAGTACAAAATCAAATGTTTCTATAAATAGTAACATAATGATAATGTAGGTAAGTAAAATAAAAGTGCTGAGAGCACTGACGATCCATTACTCGATTTTCACGTATCAATGGAACTTTCATACATAAGACCCTTTGCAGAATAAACAAATGCTTATTGGTAACAGCTTACCAAAAGTTTTTAGAACTATTTTATAAGCTGACAGTTCCATTTTTGTACTTTTGTACTTCATGTTTTTTTGTAAATTCATACATATTTCATGTTAGCCTTTGGGCAATTATGAATTATAGGCTCGCGAGTTCTAGTGTAAGGATATCTGGTCAACATCCAAGTATAAATATGTCATGTTTAGAGGACGGATTTTTCAACAGAATATCGGCATTCCAGTGGGTACAAATTCTTCCCCTCTCGAACGCTGACTTGTTTTCCCTCGAAGGTGTATTGAAGCAAAAAGATAAAGTTGACCCAGACTCCTAATATCATCCTTCGCTATACAGGCTATATGTCTTGTCGCAGAATAACTCTAAAGTTCGGTGGCTTTTTACATTTTATCTATTATTCGGAGCTTGAAGTTCATCTAGGACACTACTGAGTCAATCAATTTGGCCTTTTAACTCGTTCAACCCAGAATAGACTCAAATGAAATCTTCAAACTAAACTCTGACTCCACTGCAATATTCCATTAGCTCCCGCGTAAGATTTACATTTCATAACTCATACGTTACTCTAGATCTTGTGATTGATATTCCAATTGTCTAGACAAGATGCTTTTATTACCAATACGCTATTCAACCGGGGACCTTTTTCCATTAGCAAGGTGTAGAATGCCTTAGCCAGAAATGATTAATGTTTTACAATTTTGATGATAAAAACTCAACAACATCTTAATTATTTGGATTTTACAGACTTTTTGTGTTTGATCGTCACTGATTAGGAATCTTTATTAAACGAAACGCGCGTCTGGCGTAGTAAATGTTATGACCTTTTATCCTTGATGACATTTTATTTGTACATATATTGATGACATCTTTTCATAAGTTCGATGGCCATCATCAAGACTTAGTTAAACGTTATGAAAAATCCCAATTGCAATCAGCCATAGGTTGGATTTCTATACCTGGATTTGACTTTTCCACGGATATGACCTAGAGCGCGCCATGAAGATATTGTATCTTCTACTTTGTTTTCAGTATTTTTTAAATGACATTGAAGAATATTTTAACATTAATTGTTCAAGGCCTCCAAACAATTTCCCCAGATTTAGAAAATAATCTCAAGTTTTCTTACGTGTATACTTATTGACTGGGTATGAGGGGGAATAGAAGGTTTTTTTACCCGAGGTGCAACTACAGGCCAAAGGCAATAGTTTTATCAGAGGGAAAAAAATTAACTTACTATTTCCCATATATATTCAGTCTGTTTAATTATACCGAATAAGCACAAGACAAGAAATAATTTCTAACAAATTAATCAATAAATGGACCAGTAAGTTTCATGGCTAAAAATAACAAACAAAACAATGATCAAACAATTAACCAGGCAATAGTTTGTAGCCGGGCAATAATTCTGAATAGTATCCAAACAAAATTTGATGTTGCCAGCCAATAGTTCGTCTCGGAGGAATAGTTATGAAAACTATTGACTGGACGAACAGAAAACGGTCAGAATAGCAAATTCATATCATTGTAGATTTACATTCATTGTGATTTATACATTGAGGTGTAATCATTTCTACTATAAAATGAGATTGTAGCGTCTTTTTATCAGAGCGTTAAAAAGATTTACAATGTATGTTGAATTATTTTGTTGAAGAAAATGGAAAATATAAATATAAATAAAACGAAGGATGTGATATTTAAACCGTAAGACTATAAAAAAATATAGTTTCTCAATAAGAAGATTAATACATTTTTTGTCGTTTGTCTTGCTGAAAGTGTTCGTTTAAAAAGAAAACATTGAAAGTAACTAACAATGTATGGTGTTTGAAAAACTTGTACATCTATTATTTTGTTTTTTTTAAACACCAGTCAACATAAAGTTGTATAGTGTGGGCAGAACAGAAATCCTATTGTATATATGGTACACATGGTGTCCTTCATTCCTACCAAGTTTCACACAATTCTGATCTGTAGTTACAGATGTGTTGTGCTTAAAAGAATATTTTGAGAAATTTTCAAGTTCAAAGGGGCATAACTCCTACAAATTGACAGATTTCTCTGAAAATTAATACAATACAAGACTTTACTACTAGTAAAAATGTTCCTAAATTTTGTGAAATTCCATTTAGAATTGAAAGAGATTCATGTCCATGAAAAAATGAAAACGCTATCCAAACGACAGCATTGAATATACAAGTACATGATAGTTGGCTAGTCCCTCTCCCAAAAATATGGCCCCCCTTAACGAAATTCTATGAAAATCAATCCCATTCAAGCACGTACTATAAGTAACAATTTCCCAAAGTTTGATTAAAATCCATTAAGAAATGAGAGCGCCATCCAGGCGACAACAGCATGACACACCGACGGGATACCGGCAACTTCGTTGCGTGGGGTATAAAAAACTGTGCAGCAAAACGGAAGTTTAATTTTTATTTAAGTGGTAATTTTGAGACGTACAATTATTTATTTATTACACTTATCTCAGAAACGGAAAAAATTAAAATTGTGTCTTATTACCATTTGTGATTCATTGATTGGATACTCTGCTTTACGTCAGCTATATTCAGGACGGGATAAAGTTAAAAAACAATAAATCAACCGAAAATGGGGGTGGGATTCGTCACAGGGAATACAATTTTAACTGCCACGGGAAAAGTATGGAGTTTTGGGTAGGGGCGGAAAATTTAGACTTTTGTAGCGGCTACAATGAGCCTACTCTTTTTCGAAATCTACAAAAGGGGTCTTTATCGTGCAAGGAGCGTGGCACTCTCCAAACACGTTACCCTCTACGATCCGCGGTCAGGCTATCCGTATTATGACCCGACAACCCCCAACGAGAGGGTCTCCCCTATCCGCCATCCGGGGACGCGCTGGGCGGCTGTGGGTCGAGCACTGGGAACCCTCCTAGTATGGTCCCAGATTACCATTTGTGTATTAGTTGATCGCTGCCTATACGTTAGTACGCAGCTCAACATGATTTTGCAACAAAAAAATGTATTTAAGTGGTAATTTTGAGATGTACAATGAACAGATCATTTGTCTTATTTGTAGTCATACCATAATTATGTGCTTCTCCAGCTGTATACTAGTAACAAGTTATCAAATGTTTCCATATACATGTACTTGTAATTCTTCCTGTCAATGCTATGATCTAGGGCTATGTAGTTCACCCCACTTATATTATACCTTGTAAAGACTTAATGATGGTCTTCTGATCCATCCAGGCAGTGGCCTAGCCAGGCAATGATGGTCTGCAGATCCATCCAGGCAGTGGCCTAGCCAGGCAATGACGGTCTGCTGATCCATCCAGGCAGTGGCTAGCCAGGCAATTATAGTCTGCTGATCCATCCAGACAGTGGCCTAGCCAGGCGGAAGCTTCGGGTCAGGTGAACTAAATACTAGATGCCATGATATAGCTTAACTGCTGAAAGTGGCATTAAACACCATTCAAACAAACAATAGTACTGACATGGTAATTTTCAGTGCAAGTTTGAATGAAAATGTGAACACACATAACAAACTTCTTTTACATTTATTTATTTCATAATTAAACTATTGCAATAAATTATAAATAAGTAATCATTGTAACAATATTCTTTTGCATTTAAAGAACTTTATAATTATAATCAGAAAACAAATGTCTGATGGGTGCTCCTTCTACATGGCATATTATAAAAATATGGATATTTAAAAAACACCTTATTTATCAAAATATTTAATTTAATATTTTTGTATGGTTACACTGAAACATAACTATAAGAATTGAATGCATCTTTTAATTTTCATTTTGCATTAAAGGTATTAACTTAAACCCACTAATATTTTTATAACGCCATACAAATATTGTATATTTCTCTATATTTCAAACCCCCATACTAACACAACTAAAGCACCTGGAATAAGTAAGTATCTTGATTAAAATAAATACAGGTTGTTTGTGACAAAAGTCATTATGCAGGAACATTTTAATATTACGTTGATTTGACAGCATGCATCATAATGGTATATTTTGTTTCCTTTGATTCTAAGTAATATTGTAACAACCACAATCAACAGATGTGATGCAAAAAAATATACAGCAAGATAAGACATAATATGGTACTTAGTTAATTATGAACAACTGTTCTAAAGATCTGTCTTATTTACTTTAAATGATAGACAAAAATGGTTGACAATCTTGATCACAAAAATGCTTTTATACCTTTGTCTTCAGGTCGAAAATAAGTCTTAGGCTTCTACAGACCCATCAACTTCTGTACCTCTAATGTGAAATTCTTTTCGTGTAATAAAATATGAATTTAATTTAATTTAATTTATTACATATAACAGAAACTTGTCTGTGTGCGCATTAACATGAACTTGTTTGAAACCTTTTTTTGATATAGTGATTTTTTTGTAGATTTTATGGTAGAATTATTATTACAAATATCCAAATTAAATCAATTTAAACTTATTACGGGTAAATAAGAAAATTTTGAAGACACTAGAAGTGAGGAAACTATTCAATCAATAAATCAGCTCGGAGGCAACAATAACAATCAGAAAAGAGTTCTTATACCATGTATGGAGCACAAACGATTTAACAGTTTACATGTAACTATCTATAACTGTAGAAAATATTTAAATAAAAAAAAAAGTGTCCATAACCCACTAGGCACAAAACCTACCCAAAACCTAGAGCTTCTTGACAATGAAAAAACTAGAACTATCACACTAAATACATAGATCAAACAGACCTATAGTGAACATACAAAATAACAAATTACTTAAATTAATAACAGCAATTGCAGTGGAGTAAAGATTATACTGCTTGAAAATGAAAATGGCAATAATGATTTTTCTCAATTCTGGTTTTAATACAATTCTTTAATATAACAATTGTGGGCATCACAGAAAACACTGCATTCCAGACAAAGGTAAAGAGAAGGGGGAACTAATTATAACCTTTGGCTAAGGAAGATGCATTCAAAACAATTTGTCTTATTTCACTGCATAAACTCCATATAAATATATCTTTCCAATTAATAATAAATGCTAGCTTACAGTAATTAATATCATGATACTGTAAGTTTACTATTAGATGCAATGTCATCAAAAAATTGATCTCTCTTATTATGGAGATATTGTATAAAATTTTGTACTCTATTCTCCCTCTCATTTGCATATTGTTTGACAAGTGTGTGTAGAGAGGAAGATTCTGATTGGTCCATTTGTTGTGTGATTATCTGATAATCAATCTCTCTTTGTAATCGAAGCTGATCAACCTGGTTACTTTCTTGTGCTCTCTGAAAGATACATAATCATAAAAAATATGATCTCATTGATGGATATCATTATGTGACAAAAAAATATAACACACTAAAGTCATAAAACAGGTGTCAGTATTGCTATATAACATACCAAACTCTATACAGTATAAATATCACTGTAGTGTTGAAGATATGAAGGATTGGAGCTTTGTCACTCAATTTTAGGAAATTGATGAGCAATTTTTGTGTATCCAGACATTCTGACAGAATTCTGTTTTCCTGTAACTGTCACATTTTGTACAAATATTAACTGGTTAAGCTGTGGGACAAGAATACATGTAGAATAATGCTCATTGTTTAAGTAGTGGATTTATAACTTGGAATTACTGAATATAGTTTTCATGTCATTGTATTCCTATGTTTCTGTATAATGTCATAAAAAGTGTACAATACCAATCTAATTCAACTTAAGTCTTTTACTTGCTACCCCCATTACCTATTGTTGCTGTGTGGAAGATCTAAAGTAACCCTGTTCAGGTCACACTATGGTGACCTTTGATCATGTGACATTAAAGACCAACCAAATAGTGACTTTCAGGATCTATGCCTGTCGTTTATGCTCATCTGGTGACCTTTGATCATGTGACTTTAAAGACCAACCAAATAGTGACTTTCAGGATCTTTGCCTATCATTTATGCTCATCTCAATTTGTCACAGAGTGCAAACCAATTACAGATATATATTAAAGTTCCCCCTCTGTGTAACATGAAAGCATTAACAGACCTGACTGTTTTTCCCATAACTTGTTTTGACTTTTGGATATGTACTGTGACAAAAATGAATGATTGTTTTGACTGTGTTAAAATATGTTACAATAATGAGATTTTCATATACAGTAATCATTCTGGAATCGACAACAGTATGGTATATACACAAATTTTGACTGTGAAGAGATTATTACCATTAAATGCAGATCGTCTACATGTTGATATAGGAACAAAAGTAGGGCTGCAATTTGATTGGTTTGTTAAAATGTCTTGGCATTCATTTGCAAAACATTATTTTTGCCGCCAGAATTTGACCTGTACTGAGTTGCATTAAATCTTACACAGAGAGACAATGGAAACAAGGGGAAGCAAGCGATAGATTTCATTTAAATTAGATGGTTACAATATACCTGGATTTCTGGGTAATTTCTTTGGTAGTGTAGAATACAGCCATATAAATGCCACCTACTAAATTCTGGCCACAATACATCGACAAAGGCTAAACAACTGTATGCTGTCTGAAATACAAGATAAACAATCTCATGTAAATGGATGACACAGAATTTAACATGAATAAAACTTTACAAAAAACCACAACAGACAGAAAAATAAAAATTTCAAATACATAATTCAAAAGAATGCTAAAACTAAATTTAATTGTACCTGCAGCATGCCTAAAACATTTATTACTATGTGCAGTGTTCCAGCTAGGATTTGAAAATAGAGGGGTGCATGAGACGGCACTTTTTCGCACATTTTCATATTTGTGTGTATGATTCCGGTTGTGGCACTTTTGTTGTTATTATTATTTGAATAAGTGTTATGTTTCCTGCTTTGCTCCTTTGTGTTTCATTTTAAAGTAATTTTTAAAAATATTTGTACATTTAAGTAATTGAAAAGTAATTCAAAATACTATTCGTTACTGTGTTTCAATCTTTGTGGTTGTAACTTCAACACAAGCAGCATTGTATTTTGTAAGTTCTGGAACTAAGTATTGGAGTGATAAGGGGCGCCAATCAGGACACAGGGGCGCTTGAGAGGGGCATGGTAATTGTAGGGCAGGGAGCGGCGCCCCTCTATTTCCCCCTAGCTGGAACACTGATGTGTATTTCATAAAGATACAGAATGGAAGACCTGTTAATCTGATAGGAAATCAAAGCCTAAACGATACTGCATATTGCATAACAGAGAAAATATTCTGTGGAATTAAAGAAATATATCGTGCTAGAGTGGTATTTGCTAAAAATACTGCTTTTGAGGCTGGCGAAGATTCCATTCATCCAATTATATTCTTTGTCAAAAACCTAAATGTGCACACATTTTCCTTACCTGCCATAATAAAAAATCACTGAGTCTGACTTCACCTGATGTTCTTATAAGTAAGTCAGGGTTACGGGAACTTCCTGTGTATAAACTTTTCTCTAATAAATCTTCAGAAATGTCACTGAATAGAAAACCATACACAAGTAATTTAGTCAAGAATACCATGTTGTAAATGTTGTGAAAGTATTTTTTCTTAAATATTTAGCAAATTTGGAGCTATATTGTGGTGTCCTGAGTACTCAATTTTTGGTCTATCCATTTACCATGCCTAATTATAATTTATATCTATAAGGTAAATATAACTCTTTCATTTCTTGAACTAATTGTTATCTAGTGTAATTGATTGTTTGAATGGTGTTTAAATCTTCACACACTGTCAACAGTGAGACTCGAATCTGTAACCACAGTTTTGGCAGGCACATAATCAATGGTCGATGACTACCTGAACAACTTGGGCCCTAAATGTAATCATCGTAACACTCTGCCAAACCCCGCTGGAAAATTTTTTTCGCTTGCATTTTTTTTATTGTTCCATATTTTTTCTTTTTATTATGAACATCCAGTAGAAAAAATTTAGATACGATAACTTGTTCATGTTTTATACTATTCCTCTGTTGTTTTGTTGTAACAAATCATCCTTGACTTTTGCTATGGGAATTTTACATAATAAGTCAGCCATTTTCATTTCTAAAGGGACCTAGCATTGTTTACAAATGTTCGTCTGCTTTTGTGACGTTCAATTGTATTCGGGCAAACAGAGAGACTTTTCCCACCTTAACTGCAGACGACATCACCTTTAGTTTTTCGAATAGACAACAATCGATTGTTCCTAAAGTACACTTCTTATCTAGTTAAGGTCAAATTTTAGTATGGAAAATCACCCCCATCAAAATGTTAAAACTGCCATGTTTCAAAACGCTGACTATCTCGAGGAAATAATTGTTGATTTCAAAAAGTACCCTTCTTAATCTACGAAAGGAGCATAAGCTGAACCATACGCGGTAAGCAGTTTACATTTTTTTTTATGCAAAAAACCCTCTCCACATGATGGTCACCTTTAGTATAAGGGAAGTAATTCAGTATAAATCCTCAGGGGAAATAACTCTATACCTTTCTTTTATTAGTCCTAATGAAACACCTTCTGCTACTTCTTTCATAGCAGTACACATCTCCTCCCTGGAGGTGTAGGCAAAACAAACATTTAAAATTGCTCTGAAACAGAAAGTAAGAATTGTAATATAAATAGCAATCAATATATAAAACTGACTACCTGTGAACTTCATCATAAAAGTCAGAGTCAAATTACTGTATCATCTGTGGTTTGGATTTAATTACTTTGTGCACATGAATGGTCATCACCTATTGATTAGCTACAAAAATTCTAAATAGAGTTAAAGGGAAAAGGAGAATTCTATTACTTTTTTCATATAGAATAATTGGTCAGATTTTTTTTCAAAGGAAATGAAGAATCTTACTATCAATAATTGCATGATGAAATGGTAATAAAAGACTTATTGTTGTCATGGCATCCAGTATTTTCTTTGGAAATATGCTGGAGAAGTCAGTGAGAACTTTTTTGACAATTTTCTGGATAATAATAATACATTGATAGTGTATTACTTTTGATTACAGTAGAACACACAATGAAAACATCAACATAGAATATTATATTGTTTTGAATGAAGCAAGCTAGCTTTACTTTCATTTTGAAATTTTACAAATACATGTATTTCTGAAATAGTAATTTCACCAATATTCTGACGACCGCCCCTCTCTTATTGTCTAACAAATAGAATTATTGCAAACACATGCTGTAAATGTAAATTGTCTAAACCTTTATCAGAAAGCCTTGATATATATGAAGTGATAATAGCTATAGACTGAGAAAAGATATACCTTGTATTGGACTTAGAAAATGTCACAACATCTGCTATTATTTCCTGTATGTCACGTGGTAACAAAGTTATGTTACCCAAGACCCTCACACAGACACCGTACTTCTGGATTTTATCTCTGACAAAAAAAATGAGAGACAGCATTCAAGTTATGTAATAGGTAAGACCTGACAGTGGACCATTGTTAGTGTTTGGAGAATGCCATGATCCTTGCATAAAAAAGATCCTGTAGATTTTAAAAAAGGGTTATGTGTATTGTAGTTCATACAAAATTTTCTGTATGTACCCAAATGTCCATGTGATACTTTTACTATGGCAGTCAACAAATTGTTCCCACTGACCCATCCAATTACCCCGCCCCCCAGCTTTTGTCTTATCAATTGCTACATGTAACTTGTCATTGTCCTAAATATAGCTAAAACTCTGCTTTCTGGACAGCAGCCATTAGGTCAGTCCAATATCTGTGTATGACTGGAACATCAAAATCATTGGATCATATCCTGGAATACTATATAAGGGCCAACACTACTTTATATTAGTCTATACAGATCAATCGTGACAAAGTTTTTAGTAATAATAAAATTGTGGAATTGCTTATAGTGGTCAGGGATTTTCTTTAAAGATGACAGCCAGTCACATGGCTTTGTACTGTTTGTATTGGACCAGTGCTCCCATTGGAGTGCGACCCGGCGAAGAAATCGCCTTATCGTGGTCCCACTTTGCCCTCGATCATCTTCAAAACCGAAGTGAAGTCGACTGCCTACTTTTTTGCCAAGCTTGTAACATGTCTCTCTTACAAAAATAACAGACCATGGACCAACCTTAAAAATATGTTTGTTTGCAGTTGTCTGACTGTACCTTTAGATGGTGGGTAGGAAAAATATTTTATTTTATTGACATTGATAATTGCTGAACAAACAGAAAGATTCAACAAATCTGAAACAGAACAACCCTTATGTTTCATATAACAATCAAACTATTAAAAAATAATATTTCAAAATTAGAAGCAATAAAATGTTGTCAGTTGGGCATATTTTACAGGGTCTGTCGGAAAAATGCAAACAAACAATATTTTAATTTAGGCCCTGTCTTCTACTAGTAATTTTACACAATCCTATGTGTAGTTGTGTTGGATTTTAAACACAGTTACCAGTTTTCTTTACTGTATAATGGACACATTTGTGTGTATTTGCAGCAACTGAGGATTTTAAAGTTAATTAAAAGATGTAAATTTTGTTCAAGTAACCATCCAATCAATTATTCTATAAAATGTAAACATATTTGTCATGGATATTAAAGTTATTTTTTCAAGTCATCAAGCAGCAATATGCTTAAAATCAGAAATACTACCACCAATAGTATCAGAAACAAAAGTATCCAGAACTGTACAGAGCATCATTGTTCTATGGTAAATAATTTTTCTAGACTGTGAGTAATATAAACACTAGTAGTTGTCAAGTTGTTAGGTTCTAATTACTGAAATTAGAAGTTTGGACATGTGTGTAAAGTATACTGGTTAAAATGTTATACTTCAATTATATTATAATCTTCTGTAAACTCCTGCAGACATGGGAGGTAAATCTGGTACTAGGAAAGATTACTCTGCACTGATCATGTGAACAGGTTTCGATTGTACTCACTTTTCTTCCATTAATCTTTTGAACTTTTTTCTTGCAAGTTCCATGAGACAGTCAACTTCATCTTTAGACCTTTTAAAATTTTCTATACTGAAGGCATATACAGTAACTTCGTTGATACCAATATCTAAACACCATTCCAGCACCTGGTAAGATATCATGTATATGCCACAGGACTACGGTATATTACAAAAACTTTATTTAATTACAACATACAGGTATCTTGTACTTTTTGTAAACATAGTAATATTTTAATCCGTATTTTAATACTTATTTAATAATCAAATGATGACATGTTGATGATCGCAAAACAGAATATATATTTATACATGCATAACGTTAACGGGTTAATGTTTTACTTGAATATTATGTTATGAGATGCTAGTTTGATAATTTTTCTGGATTAGCTTTGTCATGTTAAATTGAAAACCATCTTGTAAAACAGGATCTTAGGATGTGCATATTTAGGCTAGATTTCTAATTATTGTTACAAACTATTATCCACATAATATTATATATATGCAGTGTACAAGTCCAGAAAAAGACTAAAAGGACATGTAGAATAAAAGCTGTTTGAAAGTAGAAGCATGTCTTCTATTGAATTTTTTTTTAACTTCCTTTTCTCCTTCTCTACCAAGAATTTATGTAACTGCATATGATTAAGAAAGTTAAAAAGCATCAAATTTATCAAAGAAAAAAGAAAATTAATTTCACCATTTATAAAGAAATTACCTCCCCTTCTTGGTTCCATCTTATTATATTTTATATTATAAATTTTAAAATTCTGTTGTACTTACATCCTATAGAAATAAATTACATTAGCATGAAACAAAACAGGACAATAGTTTCTAGTAGGAGCATCTGGATCTGGAAGTTTACTTGTCCTGGTTTTTCTGACATTTTTGGCAATTTTTTGTTCTTCCTTTTAGTGATAATTGTTTTTTTTCTCTTCATTTAATATGAATTTTATTTATTTATAGGGCTTACAATACAACAAATTATTCTGAACTATTTACCTCTGTGAGTTTGTCAAATCCTTTGAGATGACCTTCAGCTCTATCCATGCTGTTTTTTACTGCAAATCGTCTGTTGCCATCCATAATTACAGCTACATGCTTGGGAATAGGTCCTGATTTTAAAATCCGGGTACACAGCCTGTGATACCATGATTTTGGTCTTTCTGGAAACCATGACGACATCTTTGGTCTATACATAAAAATAATATAGCTTGAGTAATAGTAATTTTTATACACACTGAAAAAACCAGAAAATGCAAAGACATTATAACTGATGGTGACAGTAATGGACATGATGGAGATAGTTGACTTTAATATTAAATTTTTCTTATGTGTCTTTTTAATTGTAATTTCATTATAAGTGTATAAAAAGATAAGTTGAAATGTGTATTGTATATCTTGAGCAAGAAAATTGTTCTGTATTTTGAGATTTGTCTGTTATCTTTGGCCATTCTGTGTGCACGGGTGTCTGTGAAAAGCTCCAAGTACTCCAAAACATTTTCATCTCTATGATTAACCTGTACAATTCTTGCTATGACGACCTAAAATGGCTTGAATCAAACATTTGCACATGCCTAAAATATCCAATTATGACAATTTCCAGCTTTTCCAAATTAAAATCATGTGACTAAGTTGGGGACATGCAGTTTGCTGAGTTAGTCAGACTGTTTATAAAAAAACAACAAAAACTCAGAGAAAAATCATGTGATGAAATAACAATCTGCTCTCTATATGAACATCGATCCTCAACTATGAAATACAAAATGATCTTTTAAAAACATGTTGCATTGTGTAAAGATCCGAATATAGATGTCCGAATATGTCATCAACAAAAAGTTGGGGCCATGTGAAACAACATCCTTCATACATAATAATTGGTATCTTGATCACAAACTGAAACAATTATATGAAAACTATAAAGACCATTGTTTATTGGTTCATTTGCTGAACTGTGTACAACACAATTAATACTTCTATTATTGACATTGTTATTCAACTTATTGCTCGTAACGTAAGTGTTTAAGATGATCTGTAAACATTGGACATTGTCGATTGCATTTGATATTTTATGGCACAAATGTATATCTCCTAAAAAAATAAATTATTTCAACTGACTTGAATACTTCTTTTCCTACCAGTAATTAGCGATAATGATTCCTTAAAAATGTTTTTAATCCAGCTGTGAACATTTGGAGGGAATCACGAAGTGAGGGCTACCCCATCAGTGTGACGTAGCACCTAGTTGTGATAAGGCGACTTGTGAATTTTCCGCGAAATAGGTCATCAGAACATGATTTAATATAGCTTTTTGTTATTCATCTGAAATATATTTTTAATATTGATTAATAGTATATTACACAATTTAACTAACAGAAAAGACTAATCATACTATCAAAATCGGAGGTTAATGAGCGTTTAAATATATTCATCCGCGTTGATCAATGACTGTAAACAGAAAATGGCGTCAACATCGTTGGTTAATGACCCACACATTTTATCGTTGTAATTAAGCCATAACAATGATGCAGGGAACGAGTAGTGAAACTCGTGAAATATCCTCTATTGAAGCTGGTAATTTTAACGTTAAGCTAATGTCTTTATACAGTTTCTATTAATAAAATTCATGCAAACGTACTGATCCGTTTTCTTCTTTTCTTTCAGAGTTGTATTTCCTCGTCGCTAGATTCTTGTCTTCTGGACCCTGTCGTGGTGCTGCAGAGGTAAGAATTTATTCAATTTGTGTCGGAAATTGTTCATTCTATTGATTTAAAACTAAATTGTGTTCTTTTTCTTGCAGATATTACGGACAGAATTGGAAAAACACAAGGTAAGTTTTGACAAGTTTTCTCGTTTTCAATCCAAATTACGCGCTTTTACGGCAAACTCACGGTGAAAAATACAGAAAATGTTCCAAATTTTAAGTCGAATTGCGTTTACAATTAAGTGTTGTCATGAAAAACCAGTTAGTGCACGGAACATCGAAAGTGTTGAATTTTTTATTTTTTATAGCTTTTACCAAAAAGAATAGATTGGGAAGGCAGGGAACATGAAAGAAGTTTTGAAAATTTGGTAAGTTTTTCAAAATTGTAAAAATGGTGTTTCCCAGTGTGTTGCATATTTATTTTTTAGTGTTTTATTTTATTGTATACGGATGCAAAAGGCTCACTTTTGTGAGTAATTTCGACTTAAGATGTATTTTTTTTCGAAATATGTAGAAATCAATTGATTTCGCCGTTTGCTTCAAAACCGTAATAATTTTCTAAAGGCCATTATCATATCTAATGTACAAGGTCACTGTGTGATGTCATTGACCCCTTTCGACATTTTAACCAATCAGAAACTAGTTGCTAAACATAAATTAATAAGTTATTTTTAGATCTTCCATTCGCGTTTCTCGGATGTTATCATATGCTTCACACAAGCAAAATAACTTTCATTTTAGAAATTTTCATATGTAGATGTAAGCAATTACTTAAAGTATTTTTTGTAAACAAAATTAATTAATCTTTGCAAAATTATTTAAAATTTATTGACAATAGTTATTTGAGAATTGCATCATTCCACTTGCTTGTATTGAAATGCACTTGCATTGATAATCTTGAGATTATTGCAAAAGTTCCTTTTAGTTATGATTCCATATATAATGTTATTTCTGTGTTTTTTCAAATAAGTAAGAGGCTATGGCTAATTTATGTTTTATGAATGTATATGTAATATGTCTGTAGTGCTTATTTATGTATTTGGCTTTCATCCTTTCAAGTAAAACATAAAGCTTTTTTTTAAATGATAAGAACTGGATAATTTATGGACATTTCAATGACCACTGGACAAAAATATGTGTTGCCAGCAAGGAGTTATTCCCTTTTTGAGCTTAGAACATTCTCAAAATATATGTATTAAACAACTTGTAAGCTCAACTCCTCTAGAGACTGCTGATCAAAATTTTGTGAAACTCGGTAGGAAACTCAATATGTTGTTGTGCATGTCTACAAGAAGTTATGATCAGATATTTTTTGTAGGAGTAACTCCTCTTGTGAACTTCTCAAAATATATGTATGAAACAACCTGTAAACTCTTCTCTTAAACTACTGATAAGAATTTTTTTAAATTTGGTAGGAATGAAGGAGATCATATGTAGTTGTGCTTTATCAACAGGAAGTTACTATCAGATATTTTTTGTAGGAGTTATGCCCTTTGAACATAGAAATTCCTTAAAATATATGTATAATGCAACTCGTAAGCCCTTCTCTGAACCTACTGATCATAATTTTTCAAAGTTGGTAGGAATAAAGAGCACAATACAAGCTGTTTTGATCAGATATTTTTTGAAGGACTTGTGGCCTTTGAACTTATTAATTTGTCAAAATACATGTATGTAACCACTCCTTAGTGCTTCTACTAAGAAACTACTGCTCACAATTTTATGGAACTTGTTTGTGGGTGTGTAGTTTATGTGAGCTTGATCACTAAGGTTCTTTAATTAAAGCAATGAAATCAGATGGTGGCAGATTTTTGGTAAAATACATGTAGTCTGTAGAAACTGATTTCAGTAATATATTTATGAATTAATTATATATTGGCTGTTATTCTGGTATAATCATTAATTTTAGGAATTATCCACATTCATAAATGTTGTTTTTTGTGGTATTTAGGTTGAACTCTATCGTCATGTGACATCCAATCATCTGTTAAGGATTTGTCAAAGGTTAGGTCCACTACTAGACAAAGAAATCAAACCAAGTGTTTGTGGTGTTCAGTCTTTGCTGGGTTCTGGTAGTAATTCACTTCTGAGGACTAAAGAATGTAAGTAATCCTTGATGGGTAACATGTTGGAATGGGGTTTCTTGGCATAACCGTCTTTAACAATGTAGTGAAATGCTTCTGCTAAAAAAACTGGCTTTGCAAAAAGGGTATACACTTGCTCGTGTTATGGATGATTATGATTTGAAAACCCAGTAAACTGAAAACCTTGACAACCTTATAAAAATTATACCACGGTAATATATATAACAATTCAATGGTCAGATCTAGAACATCAACTGGTTGCTGATTAACTGTGTTATTGATGTAAGATTTACCTTTTCTGAGGTCAGGTTAATTAGTTTCTCACAAAAGAAAAGAATTAGAGGAAAAACTCATTTTTGTAACTGTTCAATTAATATGGGTACTTACTAGTAGTTCTTTTGAAAACTTGTGTCTAACATATATTCAGGTAGGCCAGAAAAACATTCTTTGAATAGATAAAAAATACAATAATTATTTGTTGTAAATATAAAGGTTTTCATGGTAATCAGTTGTTTACATGTTTTACATCAATATATTTGCAGCTGTACTGAATCCAAGATGGCCACCAGCAACACTTGTTGTTACTCATCACCAACAACCACTTTTACCACCAAACAATTTGGTTATACCAAACGTTGGTAAGTGTATTCAATATAAACTCCATATTATTTATAAAATTAACTATGTAAGTAAACCAGATCCATGTCCATTGGACATAAAAGTGAAATAAATCATTTTGTAAATTTTTTAACAAAAACTTCATGATTTTCATATTTTTCAATTTGACTTGAAAAAATTGAATCTGTTATGTTGGCTGGTCTTTAAATTTGTA
Organism: Limnoperna fortunei; assembly: GCA_944474755.1. Lineage (NCBI taxonomy): Eukaryota > Metazoa > Mollusca > Bivalvia > Mytilida > Modiolidae > Limnoperna > Limnoperna fortunei. The sequence continues at coordinate 5,810,232 of OX104118.1, read as the reverse complement.
TTTACATGAGTAATATAATTTGCAGGCCATGTTTTGAAAGCAAGAGAGATGTCTGGACAATCCCGATTGGACCACAGTTTTTCAAACCATATATATGCCAAAGTACAACAACATTCCAGAAAATTAGGTCATTTGGCTGCAGTATATTGTGTAGCATTTGATAGAACGGGGAAATATATCTTTACTGTAAGTACTGCTGTTGTTTAGGTTTTATGTCATTTTCAGAAGTTTGTCAGACAATACATGTATTGGGGGTCCTGCTTTTTTTTAGAGAAGAAGGTACTGTATCTTTTGGGAAGTCTTGGACTTTGATAAAAAGCTGGCAGTCTTTGTCAGTTTAGTAAATTAGTGCCAGCAATATGGAGAACAAGTCAACAAAAATCATTTAAATTAAACCAACAGACATCCTAATTGTGTCGCCTTCCTAATTGTGGTGAAATGTAGATGAATTTTAATTTAAATATTGCTGAGTGTTAATAATGCTTCACGTATAATTAAGCTTTGCTCTGTGAAAAGGGGACATAACCCTAAATAACTGTTGCTTTTAATTTTTCAGGGTGCTGATGATGCTTTAATAAAGATTTGGTATGCAGATAGTAGTAGACTTTTAGCCACATTAAGGGGACACAACTCTGAAATAACAGATATTGCAGTTAATTATGAAAATACATTATTGGCTTCAGGAAGTTGTGACAAAATTATTCGTGTGTGGTGTTTAAGAACTAAAACTCCTATGGCTGTACTTAGTGCTCATACTGGGATGATAACATCTTTGCAGGTAAAAAATGTTAATGTTGTCAGGCAAAGCATGTTAGAATGAAATCGTTTAAATAGATAATACATTTCAATTTTGTTTTTAATCCAGCATTTCTATTTCTTCTGTTTATACTTTTTGTGCTTATCTTACGCAATTTTCAAATATATATGCAATTCTTTATATAATACACATATGTGAATTATTTTCTAGTTTTGTCCCCAATCACATGGAGAAAATAGAATACTGATGTCAACAGGGGGTGATGGATGTGTTTGTTTTTGGTTTTGGAATGTGACCACAAATAAGTTTGAGTAAGTACCACATGATCATTTTGTTGGTTACCATCAGTGTATTGTTGTATAAAATTTTAGGTTATTTTAATCATTTTCAGATGTGTTTTCTAGTTATAAGAAAAAACTTATTATTAAAATGACTGTGTTAAATATATTTCTGAGAATATTACATGTGTATACAATGAATACATTTACATTTTCAGCCCAAAGCCAGCAAAATTCATAGAAAAGTCCAGAGCAGGTGCTCAGATGTTGTGTTCATCATTCAGTCCTGGGGGTGTATTCCTGGCCACAGGAAGTTCAGATCATGTGGTCAGAGTGTATTTTGTCCATGGAAGAACTCCAGAAAAGATCTGTGAATTGGAGGCACATACTGTAAGTAAATGTGAATAGACCAACTAACAATGTTATTGGACCTTTTGAGAATTGTCATGTTTAAATATACTTTAGCTGCTGCAATGCTATAGTATGTTGTTGGATGATTAAAGATTCATAGGTTCTTTTATTCCTTTTTTGGAAAGATCAGGTGATCTTCCATGAAATTTTAAGCAGTCTTCACGAAAGTTGCAAATGACCTGCCTGACATTCGGTCCGGCCATCCATGTCCACCTGCCTGACCGAAGACAATTGTGCCGGACCGAAATTTTCAATACAACAATACTCATGAAAAATTCAGTTATAAAATCTTTGTGTTTGAGATCACAAATTATTTGTTAAATCACTACTTGATTTTAATTATTAGATACAGATAAAAATCTCAATATATTTACATTTGAGTTTGATGTTAGGCAAAATGATAAGAAAGTCAATGTTTCAATTTGGGTTTTCGATCAAATCCATTTTACTTATTATCAATTAAAATTTTAACATAGAACACAGTTAACAATATTGATTGAAACATAAGCAAGTATTAAAAATAAATATAATCAACCAATGTAATTACATTAAGAGTTTCTGAGTAGGGTAATAATAATGATAATCTCTACTATTTTCAATATATTTTCAAAATTCAATAACTCAGTTTGAAAATTAGAACAGCCTTCTTTATCTTCATTTTATTTGTAGATCAAAATTTGATTCCGGTCCTGATTTTGTATGACACCGGTTTATATATTAGAATAGATGCTTTGTCCAATCAAAATGCGCGATTATAATTAAAGGGGAATAACCATGGAATACAGGTGTCAAGTAAAATTAACACTAATTTTGTGGTGCCTTTCGATTAAGTTAAGTAAATTAAGAAGATAAAAAGGTCAACTGATTGTCAGGCGCAAAACAAAGAATCACCAGACCGCGTCTCATGAAATTTATCTGCCGGTCATTTGGTCAGACACAATTAAATAGACTGCCGGTCCAATGGCAATTTTACCGGACGGGTCCGGCGGACCGGCATATTTCGCGAAGACTGTTAAGTCTTTTTTTAACAAATTTCTATCACAATTGGAAGATCATACTGGTTTTCTCAAAAGCACATGAAAGTACCTATTTCTTACTTACAAACCAACAACTTTCACATCAAGATATCCTATAGACTCTCCATTGTTTTAGACTCTATTGTCTCTGACATCCAATCAGAATGCCTGAAACAAAAACAATAAATTTGTTATGTTACTATAACAACATACTTGTACAACTAGTACAGATGTGTGCACATGAGCTCATCTGCACTGGATCATCTGGACCAGAAATAGGCCAATTATGGAAGAATTGACAAGCTACTATTCCTTAGGATATTATAAATAGTTTGAATCTTTATTTTTCAATGACAACTTAGAGTAATATTTAGTCACTGAAGCAACATTTTATTTAAATAGGGGAGATAACTCGAATGAAAAAATTCAAAATGTTTTCATGCAAGGAAATCTATTTTAATTGAATATATTATATTTGGTGCAGACAAATACAAGAAAAGAAAATGTCTTGTAACTTTTTACAAATGAATAAAGGAAATGCCATGTAACTAAATACAATTGAATAAAGGAAATGCCATGTAACTAAATACAATTGAATAAAGGAAATGCCATGTAACTAAATACAATTGAATAAAGGAAATGCCATGTAACTAAATACAAATGAATAAAGGAAATGCCATGTTACTTAATACAAATGAATAAAGGAAATGCCATGTAACTTAATACAAATGATTAAAGGAAATGATTGATTGATTGATTGTTGTTTTATGTCTAAATAAAGGAAATGCCATGTAACTTAATAAATTTATGTTTCTGCCAAAAATGGATGAACATAAATAATAGATTTAAGGTTTTTTTTAACACAGGACAATGAGGTCAACATGGAAACTATTGACAGTTTTTATAACGCTTTATGAAAAAATCAATATTTACTGAAATCAGAGGTCCCTACCTAGAGATTGTAATCTCTCAATGAGTGATCCATTCTACTTTTTTAGGAAAGAGTTGACAGCATATGTTACTGTAATGCAGGGGAAAGATTTGTCAGCGGTAGCTGTGACGGGACCGCTAGAATCTGGCGATATGACAGACAAGAATGGAAATCAATTGTATTAAATATGGCAACTAAATTTCAGTATGTATATCTGAATTATTCGTATTATAAGTTAGTTTTGTTAGTGAAAATTATATATACAGGTGGCTGAGTGGTTAAGGTAATGTAATATGCTGTTGTGACTTTTTGGTGTTTATGGTAATGTATAGTCTAAAAAGGTCAAAATATGCATTCAACTATTAAAGAATTGGTATTTTTGGTATCTTTACTTTGTTTACTATGTTACATTGAATATATTTGACAAAAGTATGTGTGAAATATCAAGGTTTACTTCTAAAGAACAATTTCTTGCGAATGGAACAAGAACATTATTGTATATATTTTTTAAATTATGGGGTATTAATAATAATTTAGATTTTTCTTTCATATTTTAATTCTGTACATGATTAAATTTTTTTTTGACATTTAAGAAATTTTGTAATTAGCAGAAGTAAAAAGTTTTAGCAGCAAGCTTTGATCTTTAAATTTTGTTTAATTCTAATCCTAAGATTTTGTGACAGTTATTTTCATTTTAGACCTACCTCAGAAGAAGATAAAACTAAATATGGTGTTACCATGGTAGCATGGAATGCTAATGACAGATATGTTATAACAGCAGTGACTGACTGTACACTTAAAGTCTGGGACTCCCGCAGCGGCAAACTCTTACATATCTTAAAGGTATTTTACTAAAGTACTTCAGCATACTCTGTTTATACTTTGTATTTTTTGGGCCATGTTTACAATGAATAATTATGTTTACTGAGCAGTAAAACATTGTTTGATCAGAAATGACTGACAAAAGCAGACAATATTCAGACTAGCCAATATTATTCACTTAAATTGATTGCTACTATTGAGTATGTGCATGTAATGTCTATTCAAGATAAGTTATGGGGACTTGCATGATCTTTTTTAAGAAAAGGGGGGGGGGGGCAGGGTTTATATGTCTTATTAGTCTGATTAGAAGGGTCAACATGTATGTCATGTCATCAGAAGGTACGTGGTATAATAGATGATCTTCAGTACCGGTTATTAATTGGTTAGTCTGATTTTGTGAATAAAAATTTTGACTCTTACTTATTTATTTTTAAAGTTAACGTAAAAGACATTTTGAATATCAATATATTAACACCTGTCACTGGATGTAACTCCAATACAACTGTGACAATCACATCACAGTAATGTTGGTTTCCACATTTAATTTCAAATTAAGATCAGTACGCAAGCAAAACATAATTTAGTGAAATTTTTAAAAAAAGGATCAAAGTTCACTAATTCTGTCGATTAAAAAATAATCGGTGACTCACTGTTCCTAAAAACTATTTCAGTACCATGAAGATGAAGTATTTGTGTTGGAATGTAGTCCCTGGGATCCACGTGTCATCCTGAGTGCTGGTCACGATGGACACGTTATACTGTGGGATATACAGAGAGGAATCAAAATTAAAAGCTTCTTTAATATGGTATAGTATTCTTATGTTACAATAGTATTTCTTCTGTATTGGAATATGATGGTTTATCAATAAATTGGAAAAATTGATTTGTTATTTTGAAGATAATATCTGTTAACCAGCAGGGGCCTCAATATTGTTTGTTTGAATGGTGTTCAATGCCACTTTCAGCAATTTTTCAGCTATTTTATGGCATTCAGTTTTTATTGATGGGGGGGGGGGGGGAAGCTGGAGTACCAGGAGAAACCCCGACCTTTGGTAGGAAAACTGGCAATCTTTGTCAATTAACCGTGTGGTTATGGTAGTTAGTCATCTACTGTTGATCTTCTGGTCTGCCTACACTGAGGTTGCAGGTTGGAGTCTCACTGTAAGCAGGGTTACTATAAAAGGAAGACTAACCTTAATTGACAAGGATTATCAATTTTTCCTGCCTAAGGTCTGAGTTTTGCACCAGAAACTCTGGCTTCACAATCAAAACTGGATGCCATTGAAAATTCAACCAAAAAACAAAGCAAAATATATTGAACAAGTTATAAGTATAAGAAGAAAAATGTATTTTCTTTATGTAACATGTCTCCGGTAAACACAGTATTGTTGTAATGTTTTGTTAGGAAATTGAAAAGCTTGTTGAATAAATTATACTTAATGTTGTTTTGTATGAACAATTTCCCATTTTTAGATTGAAGGTCAGGGGCATGGAGCTGTATTTGACTGTAAGTTCAGTCCAGACGGTTTAAGTTTTGCTGCTACAGATTCGCATGGTCATGTTCTGAATTTTGGTTTTGGTAGTAATGAGATTCATAAAAAGGTATCTTTATGTAAACATGTAAAACCTTGACAGTGACCATCATATTTTCTACTTTATGTTGTTTGTATTTTAATTCTTGAAATTTGTCAATTTGCCTTGTTGTCTTCATAGTTTCAGTTATAAATTATTAATGTCAAAAACATGGCTTACCCCGATTAATTGAGTATGGGTTATAATATGCCATTTTAATGGTAAAATGGCATTTTGTAGTTTCACTTTTATTTTTAAAAGAGTTTTATAGTTTTTAATATTCTTATTTAAAATGGACAAAAGTAATTAGCTATCACTTATTTGGTTATTTGGTTTCTTATAAATAGTTTTGCTTGCTTTATTTTATAGCTTATAAATTATCCTCTTGGAGAAATAAATGGTGATCATGAACACGTTTCATTTCATCACAAGTCAAACTAATGACTAACTTTGACTTTCAGATTCCACAAGAACTATTTTTCCACACAGATTACAGACCTCTCATGAGAGATGCCAACAACTATGTTTTAGACGAACAGACACAACAACCCCCACACCTCATGCCCCCTCCCTTCCTGGTAGACATTGATGGTAATCCCTACCCTCCGCTGCTACAAAGACTGGTTCCTGGTAGAGAGCATAATAAAGATGACCAGTTGATTCCACAGATGGGTATTAATGAAGAAGGTAATAATTCTATGTAATTCATTGTTTAATTCGACCCAAAAATCTCACTTCTTAATTATGTATTGTATATTTGATACATTTACATAGAATAGGAATATGAAATATGATGAATTTAATAATTCAGTGTTCAACATACATGGCAGTTTATACTGTTAAAAGCTGTATAGTCCACATTTACGTATTGTTGGCACCCCTTCCTTGGACGAGAAAATTGCGGAAAAATTCTTATATGCATGTACACTCGGCACTTACAAGTTTTCACACAATGTCTCAAGATAAAGACATCCGAGTCCGATTTAGCTGCGCTTTTTTAACAAGTCATTTATTCTCTTTTAATATATTTTATGTTTATACTTTTATTAATTTCTTGTGATTGTAATAAATTAAATGTAAAATAGTGCATTCTCATATCGTCTATTTTGATCATTATTAAAACGGATAATCACACATTTCCAAACCAAAACAATTCGTCAACTTTCATTCATAAATGAAAACAAAGAAAACAAAAAGATAACATGTTTTATTTTAATCCCTGCATGATTGCAATCAAAACATCGATCTTCAAACACTTGAGGTTACATAACGACGCCATTTGCATTTTACGCAATACAGGTTACACATTCGCTATTTTCGTTCCGTTTTAATTTTTATTGTCTCGCCTGCGACGAAAGTCGCTGGAGGCGAGACATATGTATGGGAATCCGGCGGCGGCGGCGGCGTAAACACTTCACATCTTGCTTCATATCTTTGTAAGCCCAAGCCCTAGGTCCATCAAATTTGGTACAGAGGTAGCTTATGACGAGTACTTGCCAGTCAGTCACCTTTCACCTGACCTTGACCTCAATTTCACGGTCCAGCGACTACGTTAAAGTTTTTGGGTTACGGTAGTTCCTCTGTAACTACGCATGGTAGGATGACAATATTTGGTGTATAGGTTGCTGATGACTAGTACATGACTGTCTGGTAGGTGTCACCTGACCTTGACCTCAATTTCACGGTCCAGCGACAACGTTAAAGTTTTTGGGTTACGACAGTTCCTCTGTAACCACGCATGGTAGGATGACAATATTTGGTATATAGATTGCTGATGACTAGTACATGACTGTCTGGTAGGTGTCACCTGACCTTGACCTCAATTTCACGGCCCAGCGACTACGTTGAAGTTTTTGGGTTACGGCAGTTCCTCTGTAACCACGCATGGTAGGATGACAATATTTGGTATATAGGTTGCTGATGACTAGTACATGACTGTCTGGTAGGTGTCACCTGACCTTGACCTCAATTTCACGGTCCAGCGACAACGTTAAAGTTTTTGGGTTACGGCAGTTCCTCTGTAACCATGCATGGTAGGATGACAATATTTGGTATATAGATTGCTGATGACTAGTACATGACTGTCTGGTAGGTGTCACCTGACCTTGACCTCAATTTCATGGTCCAGCAACTACGTTAAAGTTTTTGGGTTACGGCAGTTCCTCTGTAACCACGCATGGTAGGATGACAATATTTGGTATATAGGTTGCTGATGACTAGTACATGACTGTCTGGTAGGTGTCACCTGACCTTGACCTCAATTTCACGGTCCAGCGACTACGTTAAAGTTTTTGGGTTACGGCTGTTCCTCTGTAACCACGCATGGTAGGATGACAATATTTGGTATGTAGGTTGCTGATGAATAGTACATGACTGTCTGGTAGGTGTCACCTGACCTCGACCTCAATTTCACGGTCCAGCGACTATGTTAAAGTTTTTGGATTAGGGCACTTCCTCTGTAACCATGCATGGTAGAATGAAAGTATTTGGTATATAGATTGCTAATGATTAGTACATGACTGTCTCGTAGGTGTCACCTGACCATGACCTCAATTTTATGGTCCAGTGACAAAGTTAAAGTTTTATGATTAGGTCCATTTCTCTGTAACCATGCATTGTATATTTTAAATGATAACAATTTAATGCTATTTACGTAATGCTTATGACGTAATTTTTTTTCGTTACTGATGCGGAATTCAGGCGAGACATCTTTCTGTGTCCACACTTGTTCGTTTTCTATATTTAATATAATATTACTAAAAATAGTTTTAAGTAAAAATTAATATCATTACAATGTATACATATGGAAGTTTGTAAAAGAATCATGTTAGAATAGTACGAAAAAACCGCATATAACACAACAACAAAATGGCGACCCCCTTTACAACAATCAACGCTTCGAAAAAAACTCTATCAAGTCTGTATTTATGTATAATCCGCACCATTCCTACCCAACTTAGATTAGAAGAAAAAGACCACTGACAATACAACCCTAATTATGGTAGCTTACAGGAGACTTGTCTGATCAATTAAAACAAAGACTGCAGCATATATATATATATATAGAGCAAAGATCAGAATAAAATATAACCTTACAGTCAATGTACTCAAATTATATCATAACACAACTGACATTTAACAGAATTTAAAGAAAGAACGAGTTTTAACAACTTATTTATCTAGAAATGAAGGATAAATCAAGCATCAGCCAAACAAGTTCTTTAAAAAGAAAAAAAAGACATTAAAAGTTGTTATCTTTGTAACTTGTGATTATCCTTTTTCCAGGTGAGCAGGAAGTCTTAGGAGATGTTGACCCTGAAGGGGCACCTGCCAGGCCTGCACCTTCACAGCATCCAAGTCTAGACAGAATGATACAAGAACTACAGAGACAGCAAGACAACAGAATAATTCAACAGGGAGGGGCACCATTAGCTTCACCCCCTCACCCAGGAGCCCCATCTAGAGTATCAAGATCTAATTCAGGTAAAACATTTTCTGTGTAACCAATTTGAAAACACTATCTTCTATTACACCATTAGTAAAGTAAGCAATGTAATTGTGATTAGATCATAAACTACAGGTTAAGCTCTAGTAATATTTTTTGATATTGAATACAACGTACTAACATAACTCTGATAGATTCTATTTGTAATAATCCTGTTATTTACTGTACTTAACATTATAATCAAGTTTCTCACATACCATGACCAACACAAATAATCGACTAAGACAGACAGTAATGAACAAATACAAACAAACAACAAAACAAAACAAAGTGACTTAACTCATGTTCTTCAGAAAGGTAAGCAGTTCCTTTCTTCAATTGTGGCATTCCCACAGTAACCCAAAGTAATGATTAGTATAGAAAACTTTGCAAATGAGGTTTAGAGATTAAGGACATTTCAAACAGAACTTGAGTCGTCTGTCAGACAGACACTTCATAGCATCAGCCAATTCATGATTATAACTGTGTATACTATAACATTATTGTATATATTATAAGCATTGACAATACAATTTTTGTTGTCATTGTTTCATAAAATATTATGGGTCTCTGTAGCCAAGTGGTTAAGGTAGTTAGTCCTCTACTATTGATCATGTGTCTGTAATCACTGAGGTTATGGGTTTGAGTCTCACTGCAGGCAACTTGTACTCGACTCCTTTGTGGATTGCCAGTTTTCCTAAGTTTTGGGGTTTTCTTCTGATACTTTGACTTCCTCCGCAATAAAATCTATATGCCATGTTTAGCTGAAAGTGGTGTTAAACACTATTTAGACAAACAAAACATAAAATAATAATGTTCCAGTATTAATCCCATGTTATCAATAGTTTGGAACATGTGTTATACGTTACAGCCTTCCTTCATGAAACAGGCTTATTACAAGTAGTTTTTTTAAGTTAACAAAAATTTGTATTTTGGATATTTTTTAGTATTTATTTTAATTTTGTGAATTTTTGTTTTGTTAAAGTCATATCCCATTAAATAAGTTATTTTTAGAACTAACAAAGTAAAAGAAAATTGTTTTGTTTCATGTAAATTTTCTCCGATACAGTTGGCAATACAGGACCCAGAGTTGGTATAAGAAGAAGTGGGGAAAGAGAAGGTGTCAGACAGTCACTTAGTAACATAGACCAGAGGGCGACACAGTCTGAAATAGCAGCATGGAGTCGTAGGATTGTTGTCAGAGAACTAGATCCTTCATTGTTGTCGTAAGTATTGTAAGCCTAAAAGACCCTGTTTTTGAAGGGACTTTATTGTTACTCAATAGATTCAGCATAAGATTAGGGGAAGCAAATTTATATAGTTATGTTGAACAACTAATTCTTGTTTGTTTAGAGTTTAATGCCACTTTCAGAAAATTTTTGAGCTTTACCAAGGTATTTGTCAGGGAAAGCCAAATTATTTGGTGAAATCCTGACCTTTGTTACGAAAGCAATCCTTTTCAATTAAGATTGAAGTCGAGAAGTCAACTAGAACTCGTAATGGTGATCAGTGGTTGATAACTGACTACCTTGAGCACACTGAGACCATACTGGAAGAGTTCCCAGTGCTTGACTCACAATGCTGCTCAGCATGCAGCCAGGTGGCAGATAGGGGAGGCCAGATTAAAATTCCTTTTGTAGTTTTTGAAAAGGAGTATGCTCATTGTAGCTGCTACAAATTGCTATATTTACTTCTAACCCAACACTCCATACCTTTCCAGTGGCTGTGGAAATTTATTTCCCGTTGGTTCGTAGCTTTTTCAGTTTGATTTATGATTTGCTCGTCCAGAATATATCAAAATTGTTTGCTTGCTGTAAATAAGGATTTAAATCAAACAATCAAATCTTAAAGCTCTCTGCAGTTTAATTTAGAATTGCCAGAACTGCAAATAATATCCAGGTAATCATTTAGCTTTGTAAGGTTGTTTTACTTGTAACAGACTATATTTTGATCTTTCAGAAAAAATGAAGAAGAAAGAAGAGCTCACTCAGAAGCAGAAATGAAAAAATTCTTAGCAGAAAGGAAGAAAAAGCCATTAATACCTCAAGTAAGTATCTCTATTTAAAATAAATGTACATGCATTGTATAGAACAGATTTCATTGGTATAAATGGTGTTTTTATGTAAAAGGGAGGAAAAATGTGTGATTCACAGTATGGAAGGGCAACAAATTCTAAATCGTAATGACAAACATATATCATTTAATGCATGTACAGTAGTTCTATCATTCCATGTACAAATAATGTGAATATATGCATATGAATATATAGGTTATATAAATGTGTTCAACTGAAAGCAAAGCAGTTTTATGAAGGCTTTTCAAAATTTACATGTTTTTTTACAGTAATGGTTGCTACTTGTCTATAGAACAATTGATAAGTTTTAGAGACTTGTTTTGTCTTTTTATTTTAATAGACATATATCTGTATTATTCTTCTTTTGTAAAGCATTTCAAGTACATTAATTCCTTTGCTGATCAGATGTAGACTTCTTTAGCAAATATAATAATGGCTGTCTGGATCAGCCCCAGATGTAGACTTCTTTAGCAAATATAATAATGGCTGTATGGATCAGCCCCTAAGACTTCATTTATGTTGAAATAATTTTACAATTTAACATGGCTAATAAAATATATGAACATGTTTCTCTGTTTATTATTGCAAACTCCAGTCAAGTACTAGCAGTTCTCCAAAGAAAGGAAAAGGTAAAAAGAAGCCAGCAGAAGATCCTGACAGTCCTGCAACTCTGGAGAATGAGCAGACGGCAACTAACAGACTGGTTACTAGAGCTCTGTATGATACTGAAGAGGTAAAGCTTACTTTTATTCTATTTTATTCAGATTTTAGAAGTTTTATTTTGTAAGTTTCTTAATTTAGTTTAAAATTTTCTTTGTATATGCTAAGTTTTGCTAGTGAAGAAGTTCATATTCTGTGGTCAGAATGTAATTTTTTCAGTGTATCAGTTGATAGAAATAAGTTCAGAATGGCACAGCAGTTCATCAGCTCTGCATCATCTTAATTTTTTATTTTTACTTCCTTATGTACAATAAGGTTAACCCCGAGGGTATCACCAGCCCAGTAGTCACACTTCGATGCTGACAGGAATATCATTGATTCTTTCATTGATATAGTCATTGTCTAAATTTACTGCTCTGAAATTTCGGAAATTATTTTAGTTCTAAGGTTTTTCTATTTTCAAGGTGTAGATAGCCTTAGCCAGATTTTGGTATAACGTTTTGGAATTTTGGTGATAAAAGCTCTACAACATCTCATTCATTTGGATTTTAAATATTGTTTGGGTTCGAGCGCCACTGATGAGTCTTGATTAGACGTAACGCGCGTCTGGCATAGTAAATTTTATTAACCTTGGTATCTATGATGACATTTTATTTATTAACAGATTTGTGTTGAACTTGTATAATTAATGATAATTAATTAATGTTAATTTAAGGTTTGGGTTTTGTCAAACCATAATAACCAATATCTCAGTGAATTATCAATAAATTAATACCATTGTTTATGTTTGTCCACCTTCACACAATAATCCTGTTGCAATCAAAATGACATAATTTTTTGTGAAAAATAATTTTATTAATTCTTATTTTTGAAAATAAGCAATAAAAATATTGTTAGTGTGATTATTTAATAACCTCTCTTGATCTGGTGATCTGAAGTCAAGATAAACACAAATAGTATACACCTTTATTTAAATGTATTTTTGGGGCCTCTGTGGCAGAGTGGTTATGGTAATTCATCTTCTATTGATCACGTGGTTTGTCAACACTGAGATTGCGGGTTCGAGTCTCACCGCAGGCATGGTGCGCTCGACTCCAATCTTAATTGACAAGGCTTGCCAGTTTTCCTACCGAAGCTCAGGGGTTTTCTCTGGTACTGCAGCTTCCTTCCCCAATAAAAACTGGTCACCATGCTATAGCTGAAAAATTGCTGAGTGTCATCAAATATCATTGAAGCAAACAAACAATAAATGTATTTTTTATAAGTTACTTGAAAGTAGAAATGCAAATGAGAATGGCTGCATTATTAGCCATCAGCATTTGTATAATAATTTTGTATTCCTTTGTAGGAAGAAGAGGAGGACGAGGCCTCTAACTCTGACACATGGAACAGTACCAGTGATGGGTAGGTATTGCCTGCTCGTCATTGTGCAAGCTTATGTTTTCTAGTTTTGTTTGTGTTGCTAGGATACCATTGTTACCTCTTACTGGCTTTATTTTGATGCAGGTTAATGACTATTTGACGACGAGTTCTGATTTGCTACAAATAGAGAAACAACATGATATAATATCAAAGTGGCCATTCTTCTGATGTTTGTTAAAAATAATTTTTTGTTCACTTTTATACTAATTTATGCAGGAATTTTATTATACTGCTTTTTTTAGTAAAGTATAAGGGGATCAAATTTTGTAGATGTTTTCGGTTTTATTACAGCATACTTTCGAATTAAAAAATGTTTATATATCCAGAAGACATTAATTGATTTGTATGAATACCTGGTATATGAATTCATGTCAATTTAAATCAATTTTATTCAGTGAGTCCAGTGAATATTCTGATTGGATGGGTGATACAGGAGGTAATTTACAGCCACCGAAGCGTACTTCTCAGCGAAAACGTAAACAGAGGAAAATCAGTTCATCTGAGACGGAAGATATAGATACCGATGATTTTAATGATGATGCCAGTGAAACGCACGATTCAACATATCAAGCCAGAATACCTCGTCCACAAAGAAAGAAGCCTGCACCAAAGAAAGAGATTTCAAAACCTACAAAGAAAACGATAGTATGTTTATAAAAATAGTTTTGATTGATATTATTCAAAAGTAAGAATGTTTTGATAAGAAGCCATTGGTTCATTTATACTACATAAAAACTTTAAAAAAATGAAATAAATAAAAAGTCATTTTTCTATGTGTTGGGTATTTCAAATGCAAAATAGAATAATTTTAAGGGTATTACTCCAAAAATGAGCAAAGAAGAATAGCAATAATTACTTAAATTAGAAAAATAATACAATTTGGTCAATAATGGTTTTTCCCAAATATCTGTTGTTAGTTGCAAAAAGTATAAATTAAAAAAATATTAAGTTGAAATGTAATTTTAAAAAAAGATCCTTTTTGATCAGTGAATACACTTTGAAGTTATATACATGTAAATGATTCTTCTTCTAAATCAGTGACATTATAAGTTATATAAGTTAAGGCGAAGCCGAAGGGTGTACAGGGGTGCTGAAGGTGTTCAAATCTCCATATCTACGGATATGAACGTGTATAACGAATTTATGCCCGGTATTAGTTTGAAATAATGCATTTTTAGGTACTTTGTCAACGCAATTGCGAACGTTAAAGTGACGTTTTTGTCTTTATCAAAGGAAGTTTGATTGAAATTTGATAAAAATGAGGCTTTTTTACAAGGTGTAGGGTACTACCTTTGGTAGAACCCTACAGTTTCTGAAAAAGAAATTTTTTTTATTGGATTCAAACAGATGTTTAAGAAATAAATTTTGGCGCTGAATGTCTTGCAGAGACGTCATAATAGTGTGACGTCGTTATTTGTCAAACTTTTGTTTCTTTTTCTGTTAAAAATAAAGCACATTTGGACCTTTTGTTAAAGATTTGACCATCCTATATATGACACAAACCGATTACCATTTATAATATAAACGCATCTTAAGTACTTTTGTGCAAATAACGCTTAGCAACACCCGGGTATATGACTTAGCAACGAGCCGGGTATATTAGTTTTGTAAAGACGTTTAACTGACCAATCAAATTCCAGGAATAATACCGATACGGGGATAATATATATTTTTGTTGTTGTGAAGTATCCTCCTCTTTTTGATATCGTTGTAGTACAGGTATAATAAGCTTTTCTAGAGGCAACAATGCACATTCGATAAAGAAATATGCATTTTAAACCTACTTGGATATTTTACAGAGAAGACAGAAAATTGTCAAAAAAATGGGAGGCATCGTGGAACTGCCAGAGGAATTCCGTCCTACAGAATGGCTAACTGATACGAAACCTAGAAAAACCCCCTATGTACCTCAGATGGGAGATGAGGTGATGTACTTTAGACAAGGTCATGACCTTTATCTCCAAGCTGTTATTAGGAAGGAAGTATACAAGATTGATCCTAATAAAAACCAGCCCTGGAATAAGATGCCTAGCTTAAGGGTAAGAGTTTAACGTATGAGTGAGTTTTTGTGAGGTATAGTGTACCAGTCCATCTAGGAATTGTGCAACATTCAATAATAAATGAAAGCCTAAATATTTTTATTTTTTATATTTATTTTCAAATAGAAACTACTGTCTTTTAATTACAGTGCTGAATGTGGTGAGACATATATATTGGAATTTGGCATTGGGTGTGTAAACACTTGACGTATTGCTTTATATGTTTGTAAGCTTAAGTTGTAGGTCCATCAAATTTGATCCATAAGTACTTTCCAGTCAGTCATCTGTCACCTGACCTTGACTACGTTATAGCTTAGGATAAGGGCAGTTCCTCTGTAACCATGCTTGGAAGGATGGCGATATTTGGTATATAGGTTGCTGATGACTAGTACTGAATTCGTTAAAGTTTTTGGATTAGGACAGTTCCAGTAATCAAAAGTAGGATGACAATTTTTGGTATATAGGTTGCTGATGAATGGTTCGTGAATGTCTTGTAGGTGTCACCTGACCTTGACCTCATTACACGTTCCATTGACTATGTTAAAGTTTTTGGATTAGGTCAGTTCTTCTTTAACTACGCATTGTGTAATTTAATGCTATTTACATGTTGCAGATGAAGTAATTTTTTTTTATTACTGATGAGGCGAGACATTTTTGTGTGTCCACACTTGTTATTAGTTAAAAATCAATATTAGTAACAAATGCATAACTGCATTTCAGGAGCAAGAGTTAGTGAGAGTTGTTGGTATAAAATATGAAGTCCGTCCACCCAGAATGGTCTGTTTGAAGCTGGCCTTCATAGACCCTGTGAGTGGGAAACCAACTGGAGGATCTATTGCTATAAAGTAAGAGTGTGTTGTTTAATCAAAGTACTGATGTACTGTTCAAATATGTAAGATTGCCTTTTAATATTGTATTCTCTAAATTTTGTACCTTACTGCATATTAATCTGTTAAAATGGGATAAGCAGTTTTGACTGCATTATATGTGATTAATTTGTTTTTGACCTCAGTAGAAGAATGGTTAAGGTAGCTTGTCCTTTACTATTGATCATAGTCCTGTACAACACTGAGGTTATGGTTTGGAGGCAAGCACACCCTGCTTAAAGAAGGAATTAACAACAGTTCTAAAATTAGCATAATTTAATTTCACATTTCAAATAAGTTTACAAATTATTAGTCTACATATTTCACAATAAAATAAAACATGGATATCAGGCAAGCTGCACAAGTTTTAATTAGTCTAGAAATTTCACAATACAATCACATTTTTATATGTAAATTGCAAAAGGCCTTATTTAAACAAACAACACATAATGAAAACACATTTGGATATAAGATATCAGAAAATGCATAAAAGTTTTCCCGAACTTATTTCTTTTAAAACTTATATAAAGCGAAATTATATAGAAGGTATCCATCAACAGTTTGTAGTTATAAATTGTGTAGGTTAAGATTAATTTCTTTGAACAGGAATATACGAGTTCTCAATTGAGAATACACATTTTTTTTTCCTAGTCAACAATTGTTTTAAAGAAAATAAATAGTTGGTGCACATCAACAGTTTATAAAAATTAATTTGTACATGCTTGAAATGAAGGAATTTGTAGATTATAGAAGCAACCCTTCCAACATATTCAGTTCACACTGACTATTTTATTTTTTAGCAGTTTTTTTGGAGGAAAATTAAAGGCTGATGCATAATATTGAATATACATGTATGCAAGTTTAGTTACAGCAAGATAAAACTACTTCCCCCCCCCTTTCAGTTTAAAATGACTATTTCTGTAAAGTTGAATTCCTAATAAAACAGCTAGATCATCATTTAAAAGCTGTAAAAATTTGAGTTAAGGCTTTTCAGTAGTTAGAAGAATTTAAGATGAACAATAAATAGATACACATTATGGCTAATTATGTCTGTTGTCTTGGCTTTTGAACAGGTACTCCCCCTCCTTAAAAATGGATGCAATAAAACAGCTTATAAATTGCTAAAATATTTTTAAGCCCATTCAAGCAAACAAATTTATGTCAAATTTCATTTGCATGTAAAAGGTTCAGCTTTCATGTTAAAGGTTGGCCCTTCATATTAAAGGTCTCTCATTCATTTGAAATTGCACCTTCATGTAAAAATTTTTCCCTGTCTTGTAAAAGGTCTGTTTTCCATATAATATGTCCCCCTTAAATGTTAAAAGATAAAAGGTCCCCATATACATGTATAATGTCTACATTCATAATAAAGAAATCTTCATCTTAGATAAATTAAAATTCAGAAAATCTGTCATCAAAGACATGAAAAAGGATGTTATAGTACATTATAAGGAAACCAAGTTAACATCTAAAATTTAAAAATTATATATACAGTAATTACAGTCATGTATAAAGAGCTGTTTCCCTTGTGGGTAAATATGTCTGAAATTTCTTATTACCTTTTATCTCAACACATATTGTCGTGATGTAAAGAATTCAAATAAAGTTTATTTCATAGCCCATTTACTGCAATACACAATTTTTTAAATTATAAAAATAACTACCTAAAAAAAACAACTCTTTATATAATTTTTGAAAAGATAAATACATGTACATTACACAGATTTTACATTGCTTATTGATGCAGTTTAATTTAAAAAAAATATATGAAATATTATCGCTTATGTTTGTGTTTTTGCCATATTTATCATCACTCTCCATGCCACTTGAACCACATATGATCAACAGTGCTGAAATATAAATTTATATAGGTTACACATAACATATTTAATGAAATGCTGCACCATGAGCACATGATACACCTTTCTGAAGTTAAAGACGAGAGCAAAATACTTCATTAATGCATTATTTATCAGCCCTGATAAGACATAGTGACATCTATCAATAATAATCACCCAAATTTCAAGAAAATTGATGAAAGGATTTTTTGAGTTGGAGTCTGAAAACTAAAAAAATTCCCCTTTTTCACAAGTCCCATAACTATATTGAGTGTGGTCTGGCAGTCAGTGTGTTGGCTCATGGGCAGAAACTGCTTCTTAGTCTGGTCACTTTCATTTGTGAATGGCTGTTTAGACTACCCAAAATATTGTAAGCCACAGATGGAGCACTTAAGAATGTAAATAATATTCGAGCTCTTGCAATAAACAATAGTGAATATTTTATATTGTTATTTTATGGCCTTGGTGTTGAGTGTAAAATAGGGTTCCATATGTTTGCAACATTTTCAGCGTTTGTCACCACAAGACTGACAAGACTGACTTCTGCCAATGGAAGTGTTGGGCTTGCAATCTTTGCCCATACCAATAATTTATAGAGAATGTTAGGTTGTTTAAAAGCAACAATGGGGGCTTTAGAAAGATCTTGGACAACCTGAGATTGTTATGCCCCCACAACGATAAGTCGGGGGAATATTATTAACTCTTGTCCGTCCATCCACATTACCTTGTCCGGCTAACTCATCCCACAGTTTTAGGGCTACAACATTTATATTTTTCAAAATGTTTGTATACATAATGATGCATAGGATTTTGATTTTGTTTAAATTTCATTAAATTGGAGATAGTTGATAGTTTGCAGACCTGATAGCTGATAAGTGTATATATCTTGTACGGCTATCTTCTCTTTCATCTGTGAAGCTACAGTATTTATATTTGGTAGGGTATTTGAACACATAATAGAGGTGTGCAGAGCCAAAGGATTTTGATTTTCATTAAATATTCTGAAAATTACAGAAAGTTGTACTTAGTTTGCAGAACAGATAACTGAGGTAGGGGTATATGTCTTATCCAGCTATCTTCTCCTTCATTTTTAGTGCTTCTGCATTGATATTTAAAAGCGTGTTTATACACATAATTGTGGATTGCAGGACCAAATTACTTTGATTTTCATTTAATTTTCATTAAATTAGAGATAGTTGGACTTTTTTGCAGTCCAGATAGAGAGGGGTACATGTGTTTTCCTGCTATCTTCTCCTTCATTTTTAGAGTCACAGTATTTATATTTAAGAGGATGTTTGAGCACATAATTAAAGTGTGCAGGACTAATGGATTTGATTTGCATTCAATTGTCTTAAAATTTCTGCCTGTTGCAATACACTGATAAGGTTGCTGGTCAGGCAAGGGCATCGTTGGTGTCGTACTCACTTTCCAATAAAAAACTTTTCCACTAACATATCAACCTTTAATTCTCAGCTGCCAGGGCATACTTTTCATCTAGTTTTTAATAGACTTTCCAGTATTCATGACTGATGCTAAACATGGTGATCAGTAAGTATGCACAGAATTCTTTTGCATTTCTTTGTTTCTTTATATTGAAGAACGATACTCGTTGATGTCTGCTGTGCCTTTTGGAAATTTTTGTTGATGTTAATATTTGTGTACCCCTTTTTCTTACAGATGCATTAATACTTACAACTGTCCAGCTTCTAGAGATATCCTAAAATAAAAGATTAACTAATGAGACATGCAAATAATCTGTAAACATTTTTTTGACAGTAGTTCAGATAATGATATGTAGAGAACACCATACATGTTTATGAATTGTCTGTTGTCATTCATGTCTTACCTGTTGTCAGTCATGTTTCTGTGATATGTCCACTTTATATAACTTGTCATACCTGTTGTCAATTATGTTACTGGTCCTTATATCTGTGATATGTCCACTTTATTAGCCGAGTTGCAACGAAGTTGAACTCGGCTATTGTTATGATGATGGCGGGCGGCTGGGCGGGCGGGCGGGAGGGCGTCAACAATTGGTTTCCGGACCATAACTCAGAAAGTTGTGAACTGATTTTAATAAAACTTTATCATATTGTTACATACCATAGGAGGAGGAACCCTATTGATTTTGGGGTAAATCCGTTCAAGGTCAAGGTCACAGCGACAGAAAAACTTTAGAAAATTTCTTGAATTAGTGGTTTCAGGACCATAACTCAAAAAGTTCTCAACTAATTTTATTGAAACTTTGGGATATTGTTACATACCATAAGAGGAGGAACCCTTTTGATTTTGGGGTAAATCCGTTCAAGGTCAAGGTCACAGCGACAGAAAAACGTTAGAAAATTTCTTGAATTAGTGGCTTCCAGACCATAACTCAAAAAGTTCTCAACCGATTTTAATTAAACTTTGGTATATTGTTACATACCATAAGAGGAGGAACCTTATTGATTTTGGGGTAAATCCTTTCAAGGTCAAGGTCTCAGTGACAGAAAGACGTTAGAAAATTTCTTGAATTAGTGGTTTCCGGACCATAACTCAAAAACTACATCAAGTACATATCTGAAATTTTACACAATGGTTCAATACTGTTAGAGGATTCACATATTCATATTTTATGCAACTTTGAAAATTTGTTGATAAAGCTTACATTTTTCCTGCTGAAATGCTTCCTCACTTTGTCTCCAGTTTACATGTAATGCCTGTAATAACCAATTATGTTAAATCTTAAAATGAAGCCAAGGAAAGTTTTGGTTAATAAAATACGGCAACTCGGCTTTTGCACCCCTGTGCATATCGATTTTATAACTTGTCCTTGTCTTACCTGTTGTCAGTCATGTTACTGGTCCTTATATCTGTGATATGCCCACTTTATATAACTTGGCCTTGTCTTACCTGTTGTCAGTCTTGTTACTGGTCCTTATATCTGTGATATGTCCACTGTATATAACTTGGCCTTGTCTTACCTGTTGTCAGTCATGTTACTGGTCCTTATATCTGTGATATGTCCACTGTATATAACTTGGCCTTGTCTTACCTGTTGTCAGTCATGTTACTGGTCCTTATATCTGTGATATGTCTACTTTATATAACTTGGCCTTGTCTTACCTGTTGTCAATCATGTCACTGGTCCTTATATCTGTGATATGTTCACTGTATATAACTTGCCCTTGTCTGTACTGCCTACTGTAGTACATCCTATATACAGCTGACCTGAGGTGGTGAACCGGAGAGAGTATGGATGTATTATTCCAATGTCCTCAGTGTTATAGTATGTTATGAGGTGACCCACACTGTTCAGGACGTGTAGGGTATTTGTGTATATCTCAGCTACAATGATGTTGTCTAATGAAGTTGTCACAACACACACTGGAATGAATGGTTTGTCATCACTATTGATCTTTGGATGTCCTGTGTAGGTATTGATGACATCACCATCCTGTCCTAGGACCACTACTCTACCTCTGTCATCTGATAACCTGTCTACCACAAATATGGTACCATTGGTGGTAGTAGTAATGCTGTCAACATAAGTAAATATTGGTTGTTTGTTTCTATCATGTTCACAAGTCTTCTCATGTTTACCTTCTTTATTCATCCTGATTACTACCAAACTATCATCATCAACATTATCAGCAACATCATCATAATCATAATCATCAGCATCACCAGAATCAGCATCATCATCATCATCATCATTGTCAGCATCATCAGAATCAGCAGCATCATCATCAGCATCCTCATCATCATCAGCATCGACATCATCAGCAGCATCGACATCATCGGCATCACCAGAATCAGCATCATCATCAGCATCATCATAAGCATCACCAAAATCAGCATCAGCATAATCATCAGCATCCTCATAATCGTCAGCATCCTCATCATCAGCAGCATCCTCATCATCATCAGCATCGACATCATCAGCAGCATCGACATCATCGGCATCACCAGAATCGGCATCACCAGAATCAGCATCATCATCAGCATCATCATAAGCATCACCAAAATCAGCATCATCATAATCATCAGCATCCTCATAATCATCAGCATCCTCATCATCAGCAGCATCGACATCATCAGCAGCATAGACATTATCAGCAGCATCGACATCATCAGCAGCATCATCATCATCATCACCAGCTTCAGCATCATCATCAGCATCATCACAAGCATCACTAAAATCAGCATCACCAGAATCAGCATCAGCATCTTCATCAGCATCATCATAAGCATCACCAAAATCAGCATCAGCAGCATCAGCATTAGCTTCTGAACCCCAAGCACCCACTATGACTTTATAATCACTAGTGACATGGACAGCTGTAGCGACTGATGGATCTACACTGTATACAGAGTCTGTGATCTGTCCACTGCTGCCACTGATCTGTTGTAACCTTGATCCATTGACCAGGAGGAGGTCATTAGATGGAGTTAATGCCATACCATAAATCTTTAAGTTAAAGTTGGACATCACCTTCAGATTACTTCCTTCTGGTTTTACTCTTTGTAATACGTTCTGATCAGTTATCCAGAGGGTATTGTCGGGGCATATTGAAAGATGGAAAACAATAATATCAGTTGTAAATTGTTGAATAACTTTTATTACAACCTCATTTGACACATCTTGTAATGATCCCAAGTTTACTTTAGTTATCTCCCCTGGTATGAACGTTGGCAATGGAGTGAAGTCAAGCTTTAATGGTTCTGTATATTCCTTTGCAGTATTTTCTGTAATTTTTGTATGTTTAAAGATTTTGTCAACATCATTAGAACTAATGATGTCTTCTACCATCATGGTTTGATCCTCCTTACTTCTCAGTGCAGTAACTTCAAGTTCTTTAGCATCCATGATATTCTGGAACATTTTCCATTTTTGGTTCAATTTTTTGATAATTTGTTTTGTATACTTATCAACAGCCTTTTTCAAAGCAGTCTTTTGAGCATGTATCAGACCTTTTGTTTTTGTATATTTGACATATTCAGCTTTCCTTAATAATTTTATTTGGGATTCTACATTAATCAATTCATCTGTATATTTTTGTTGTTTTATCAGTTCTTCTTTCAAAATTTCCACTTTAACTTGATAAGCTTCACTGATTTCTACCAATCCATGACCATTATGGTGTTGGGATATACAGCGAGGACAGACGAGCTGATCACATGACTTACAAAACATCACACAAGTTTGTCCTTCATGACCTTCACAGTATAAATTGCTATAATCCAGTTCTTCCGTATGTTTTCCCACATCCTCTATACCAATTATCTTATGTTTATCTGCAGACTGAAATTTACTATGAACCTTGTCTCTACATTTGGTGCACATAAAAAGCTTACAGTTGACACATTTCCAGTGAATTTGTAAATCTGTTTCACATAGTTCACAACATTTTGGGAATTGTCCTTCCTGAATTGACTTTGAGTACGCCATGATTAGGTAGTCCAATTTGTATACACGTTTTACAGATAATTTATATATAGATAACATGTGTAACTTGAAATAAAGATAACAGTATTACAAGTTATTGGGTCAGGAGAAGAATTTATTTCTTTATCTTGTAAATAAAACAAAATTATAAATTTTCTAGTTTTACATATGTCTTAAAGTAAACCCCTATTTTTGCTATGCATTTGTGTTACTTGCACAAATAATTTAAAAAATTTATTCTGAAACTATTGCATTTATAACCTTAAATTGGAAGACCAAATTTCTGATGCAGGCAACAATTTAACTGGAGTTTAACTAAATATTTAATGCTAAATGTCTTAAATATATATTTGCGTTTCTGTTTTATACCAGGTTTATAACGAAGCAATATACATGTATACTGATTATATCTTTAATGTTGTATGATAGTTACTTTAAGATATGTTATGTTGCACGAGAATTATATTTGTCTCTTGTTACAATTGTTTTCAAATAAAGTATCTATTTTCTTAAAAATGTATTTCAGCTGTAGCATATATATGCACTTGAACGTTTTTTTAACCGATCCGGGATATGTGAGGGGGATATGTACACGTTGAACTGTATTTATCATTGTGCTTCAAAAAACAATTGTTTTTTTGTTTGAATAACTATTGACACCAGTTTCATCAATTTTTCAGCAATATCATGGCGCCCAGTTTTTTATTGCCGAAGTAAACCCAAGACACTACCAATTGCAAAAGCACTTATTGTGCTGACGGCGAAAAAGTTGTTTTACCAGATGAAATATTTCTACTATGTATTTTCTTATATTCTGGGAGAAGAATTTATAAAAGTGCTTGTAGCATTTGTTTTCTAATCCCAACTTGTATTATACCTACATGTATTGTGAACTATGCATTTATCAATAAAATAATGTTTACATTAAATATTGCTTACTAAGAACATAAACAACTTATAATAAATGAGCATGTGCGAACTGATACGATTGCTGACGTCTTAATTTCAAGTTGTTAAACGGCACTGCCTTAAAAAGCGGTGTGTGTACAAATACCCCATACTACCAGTTAGTGCACTAACAACATGAAGATTAACAGTAATCACCACAAACAACAAATAATATCAAAGAATAATGCATTAATGAAGTTTTTACCAAGTTTCATATTTTTTTATTTTGTAGTTTTCGACATATTTGCATTTTTATCAGCACGTGCCGATTTTTTATTTTTTATTATCGGTCACCTGTGTAACCGAAGATAATTGCATAATTGTATCGAGATCATTATGTGTTTGCGGAAACCTTATGTGAACGTAATTAAAACAGAAGTTATCAAATTTTAAGCAATTTATGATTGATATGATTTTATTAATAATATCAAACCAGATACAAGAAAAGTCATGTCAATGTAGTAAGTAAAAATCGGAGTCATTTTTCAACAGAAGGGATTTCACGTTAAAATCTGTCAAATCGTTTGCCATTATTTATAGTCCACTCATAGAGTACTCATCTAATAAAAAATGTGTGTTAACTTTATAGAAGAAAATGAGTACTGACGATTAACAAATACTTTTGGACAATGATAGGACATACAAATAAATCGACTGATATGATATTCTGATACGATATGGTATTTTCCGGCAAAATCACTGAATCAGTTATATTTCGCAATCAGGATTTAAAGCAGAAAAGAAATATAAGTATATTACCTCATAAGGTCTTTCTAGACGGGTCCATAGAAATAAACAAGAATACCCAAGAACACCCAAGAATACCTTATAAAACTACACAATTGACAAGAAAACAATATTTTTGGGGCCTTGGTGGCCGAGTGGTTAAAATAGTTCGTCCGTCCGAGGTTGCAGGTTCGAGTCCCACTGCGGGCAGGGTGTACTCGACTCCCATCTTAATTGACAAGGATTGCCAGTTTTCCTACCGCAGGTCGGGAGTTTTCTCCTGGTACTTCGGCTTCCTCTAACAATAAAAACTGGACGCCGTGATATAGCTGAAAATGGCTGAAAGTGGCATTAAACGCCAATTAAAACAATATTTTTGTGTAAAAAATACATATTGCAAGATGTGAAATAGTTTTTATGAGCAGTATCTGACAGAGCCTTGCATTTCAACCCGTTTCAAAGGCTGCTGCAAATAAATTGAATATATTTTTTGACATTGTAAGAATATTTCGTCCGACCAGCGGAATAAGGTTGTAGGTGCAGGACGTTAAAAACTCCCCAAAGACAAGTGTATGAATATTGTATATTTACAATGTACTAATTGTACATGTTTCACCACACAGTCATTTTCACCCCGACGCCATCTGTAAGTACATACGTCGCGTGTTTGTCTATGTTGATATATAAATTGTAAAATCAGTAAATAAAATAGATAACTTCCAGCCATTTGAAATCCTCCGATGTTGAATCCTTGTTGGATGTTCAATATTTTTTAGCACAGTTTAGTCATAGCGCAGAAAGAAAATCCGTTGGTTACAAATGAGTTTAATTATAGACAACAAAGCTAAAAGAGTCTTTAACCTTGTCCATTTTGAAAAATGACGCGACTCAAATGTCAATGTTAAAGTGATTTTATTACCCGTTCTGAATAAAGTATAAACACTTCTGTTCTAGATGCTTGCGCGATGTAAAACACGCTTGGAGTATTTCAAAGCAAAATCTCACATTCATAAAAAAAAAATTCAAGTAAGAAGATGCTTAACATTTATAAAACAGTTTGGAATTATCGCAACAACGAATACATTATCTAACACTGGGTACAAGAGGAAAATATGTTTACTTTTTCATAAAAAAATATCATTTATATCAGCTCAATTAGGGTTCAACTGATAATTTACGTATGTTTTCATTCCCAACATCATTGATACTTTCTACCTTCTTCACAAAATAAAAAATAACTCCTATAGATAATTATAGTTATAATTGTCCGATTAGATGGACACCTGCTGATATTATAACGTAACTTTATCCAACAGATTGATGACGAAGCAATTGCCAAGGAGTAAATTCATTACAAATGATTTTACGGTTTTATTAAAAAATAATAAAATAACCAAACGTTAAGTGTACTTAATAAATTTCATAAATACTGTCTATTGGTGGTATTTGGATATTTTCGTGCAAAATACTCGTTTTTTTTTCAGCCGATGTGCACAACTTTGGCCCTCGTAATCGTTACTGCTTATTTTGCGTGCATTTTTTCTGACCAGAACTACTAAAAATATCAAAATAACAATTTTGATGTTGTTTCCCATTCAAATTAAATTCGGAGCTTCTATAGGTAATAAGAAAGAACAAGTCACAAAAATTTTTTTTTAATTTTCTTTACGTGCAATTTAGTTCGCAATAAAATGCATTTTACATTTTCTGCTTTACTTCCGTGCACGTGCCCCTTTACCACACATGGCTTTTACAATACACCAACATTAAGTCGGTAACAAAAAATATTTAAACCTGTAAAATAATGATTACAAAATTCCAGAAACCAAATTATATATATAATAGAATTAAACTTTTTACAGCAACTTGACATAGCATTGAACTTATTACGTATTGCGGAACAACAAAGAAATTATTCAATTTAATTATTTAATATTTAAGTAATCATTAATAAACACATTTTCATTTTAAAGCCACCGCTGACAATAGAACAGTTACACAAATTAAATTATAAAAAATAAAACGACATTCAGCACCAACGTAATAGCAAGCTTCGCAGATGCGAGCTATACGGTTACATGCGTGTGTGTAAAAAAAATCACGTGATCCATATGAACAAATCCATTTCAGATGGTAGCTGAGCTATCCGAAGAAAATATTGTAGACGAACGAAAAAATATATAATATAAAAGTAGACAAAAATAATTTTGACATCGATAAAATTAAAGTGTTTATTTTTTAAATTACTACAAAAATGCCAGACAATTTTTGTCTCGCCTGTGACGAAAGTCGCTGGAGGCGAGACATATGTATGGGAATCCGGCGGCGGCGGCGGCAGCGTAAACACTTGACATCTTGCTTCATATATTTGTAAGCCCAAGCCCTAGGTCCATCAAATTTGGTCCAGAGGTAGCTTATGATGAGTACTTGCCAGTCAGTCACCTGTCACCTGACCTTGACCTCAATTTCACGGTCCAGCGACTACGTTAAAGTTTTTGGGTTACGGCAGTTCCTCTGTAACTACGCATAGTAGGATGACAATATTTGGTGTATAGGTTGCTGATGACTAGTACATGACTGTCTGGTAGGTGTCACCTGACCTTGACCTCAATTTCACGGTTCAGCGACTACGTTAAAGTTTTTGGGTTACGACAGTTCCTCTGTAACCACGCATGGTAGGATGACAATATTTGGTATATAGGTTGCTGATGACTAGTACATGACTGTCTGGAAGGTGTCACCTGACCTTGACCTCAATTTCACGGTCCAGCGACTACGTTAAAGTTTTTGCGTTATGACAGTTCCTCTGTAACTACGCATGGTAGGATTACAATATTTGGTATATAGGTTGCTGATGACTAGTACATGACTGTCTGGTAGGTGTCACCTGACCTTGACCTCAATTTCACAGTCCAGTGACTATGTTAAAGTTTTTGAGTTGCGACAGTTCCTCTGTTACCACGCATGGTAGGATGACAATATTTGGTATATAGGTTGCTGATGAATAGTATAGCGACTACGATAAAGTTTTTGTATTAGGACAGTTCCTCTGTAACTATGCATAGTATGGTGACAATATTTGGTATACAGGCCGCTGCTCATAATTAATGCTACTTACATAATGCTTATGACGAAATTTATTTTCGTTACTGATGCGGAATTCAGGCGAGACGTTTTTCTGTGTCCACACTTGTTTTTTTTCAATCTGAAATGCTGTATTTGAAATTGAGTTTTGTGATGTCACCTACACATTAGATAAGACGTCACGTCATCAATGGAATGTAGAGGCACTGTTAGGGGGCTCTGAAGAAACGACATGAACAATGTGCAATGCTCGCATTTAGGCTGCGCCTACATTCATATTAATAAGGCACAAATAAATTAAACAATTTTAAACAGCAACAGATTTAAAAAGAACACACCAAAACGAACAAAACATGAAACAAAAATTAAATTTAAATAACCCAAACTTACCATCAAACCTATTGGGGAAACAAAAAGAAAACAAAGTTATTAAAAACATCGTTCAAAACAAACACTTTAGTAACATCCCTCCTTTATTCTTTTCATATTCGATACAGGTAAACAATATGGCGGATGTGTATTGAATCTTCGATCGGCGAAGTTTCTTGTAAATTAAATTACCTTCTGATCTTCAAATGTAAATGTTATATTGCAATATTTATAAAACAATCACAGTACCTTACGAAATACATAACTTTTATATCGCCTGAATATAGCTGAAATATTGCTGCTCGGGCGTTAAACACCATTAATCAATCAATCAATCAATCAATTAAACAATTTTGCAATGAATAATACCTCTCGTTATGAAAAGTTGACAGGAAATGCATTCACGTTCGTGCATTGTAATATTTTTAATTTTTTGCACATGATCTGTATTTATTTGGACAAAAATTAATTGTATACATTGATAAAGTTATCGCCACAGACAAATTGATAGAGATCTACAGTATAGTACATGATTGTTATCAACAACATTTACCGAGGTCATTGAAATCGACCCAGGGGTCCAATCCACAAAAAACCTTAATTTTCGAGTAAAAACCTTAATCTCCGCGACAAAACCTTAATTTCCCCCGTCACATCTTTAATTTAAGAAGAGAACACTAGGAAACTAAGAAATTAAGGTTTTGACTAGTTTTTAATACGAAGCACTTCAACATTGTATTTATTTGGATTTTAAATTTTTTGGGTTTGACCGCCAATTATGAGTCTTGATTAGATGAAACAGTTGTCTTGTGTAGTAAATGTTGTATCTTTGATGACATTTTATTTACCTACACTTAGGACAGACAAGGTGATCAAATGACTCACATAAATATTAAACAGATTTGTTCTTCATATCTATACAGTTAATGTTGCTCAAATCTGGTTCCCCTGAATGTTTCACCACATATCAGTTAGTCATAATTGTAAAGCCGTTTATTGTAAATGTTTTGTCAGGTGCTAATTTTACTATTTTTATTTACAGATATCACGATATGCCTGATGTAATAGATTTCCTGGTGTTGCGACAGAATTATGATCTAGCAATGCAAAGGAACTGGAAAACAGGTAGGACGTGAGTTTTTTTCTGCCATTTTTCAGCTGTATAATGGCATCCAATTTTTATTGTGAGTGTCCAGTGATGGCTTCCTGCCTTTTGTAGGAAAATTGGCAAATGTGATTTAAGACTTAAAAATTCCTTGTCCTCTGCTCCTCATACTCCAAGGAAATATATTTAATTGTTATGAAATGTTGTATAAATGACATTTTTGCCAATGTTCATCCAGTTAGTTAGTTAGTAAATGACCCGTTTTCTTGGCTTAATACATAGAAGTTATATCAATAAAAATCTCCAGGTACGAGGTAGATACATCATCTGAAAACTGCGAACATTGTCATTATCAATATTTTAATTTCTATGGAAACTGTTTACCCATACAGTTCATTTGAATTGAGATAGCTCTAGTTGTATCTAAATACTGTCTATTATATTTGTTCTAGAAGCATGCTTTTCTGAAATTTATTGGAGTATTTTTCTCCAAAATTGAAAGCAGATTTCAGCTTTTGATATCTCTAAAAAAGCATTGAAGGTGGTGGGTTTATAACACATTTATTGTTAACATAATCCCTTTGTTAGCTTGTCTGACACTGACCTTTTACTACGTTTTAAGGAAAACAGATTGAAACTGTTATCTGCTTTTAGAATTGATTGACCAATAGGTGCAAAATACCTGACCGGTCATAGTATTTTGAGTATTATATGATAATTTTCTCGGAATTTACATGTTTATGACAAGCTATTGGGCAGTTGAAGTATGATATAAATAGTTTGGTGAGATTGATATAAAACTAATCTGATATTTCAGTTAAAAATAAAAACTATTCAAATGTACAACAACAATCACATGTATTTAAATTTTAATGTCATAAAAATTATCAGTACTCTCCAAATCATCGACAGAAAAATGTAATACATGTATAACCCTACAGGTGACAGGTTCAGGTCTATGATAGATGATGCTTGGTGGATGGGATCAATAGAGGATCAGTATCCGTTTCAGGAGGAATATCCAGACAGCATGTTCCAATGCTTCCTTGTACAGTAAGTTTTATTCTATATAACATTTTAGGTATTGGTAGGGGCATAATCAAAGTATGATTTTTTTTATCAGTCCCCAATACTGACTTCGATGAAGGGGACTATAGGTTTGCACTCCGTCAGTCAGCCCATAAGACACTTGTTCCAGACTTTTTTGTCCAGGCTGCTTAAAGTGCAAACCCACGTTATAGTGTGGTAAAGTCATGTGAGCAGGGACAATAGGGTATCTATTTTGTGTAATCAACTCCAACCATTTTCAACCCAGATCTATGGAACTTAACAGAAAGGTTGCACATGTATTGAACTTGTGCACCTGCTATATCATGGAAATGTTTGAGGAATTTTTCCTAATTTTCCAGACATGGAAAATAAGTCATTTTTCAGAACATTTGCAGAAGCCGCTACCAATTTTGTGTAAACTCTTGAGCATGTTTGATAAAAATGTTGGAGTTTAAGCCTGATAAAAAAATATGCAAAACCTTTTCAACAAATTGTAAACCATTCATCATTTATTTAATCACGTGCTTTGCAAGCCTGCCATTTCAGGCTTGGGATTTTACTAATTGCTTGCAGTTATTGGGCTTATTTTTGATATGCAAGTCAACCGTCATTAGGTAAAGATCAGGTTCAAATTTTGTTCCGGTACAAATATTTGTTGACTAAATTATGGCCCAGTTGACTTAAAATTGTATTTGAAAGGGGGACTTTGTATTGCCTGAACAATACTATCCACACTGGTTCTAATTGACAAGGTATTTTATTGGTTTGCTTGTTTGTTATGCCATTTTCAGTAATATTTGTATAAGTGGAAAGGCGAGACAAGAAAATCTCAAACCCAAGGGCAAAGATATTTTGTCCATCCTGAGGTTCTGCCCAGGGTTTGGTCAAACAAATATCTTTGCCTTCTGGTTTGAGAATGTCTGCTTTCCATCAGTCATTTGATACTATTTCTCGCCACAGTTGCACAATTTTCTGGCATTTCCTCAGTATGCTTGGTAACCATTTTACTGTTACCTGAAGCTTTTTTTATGCAGAAGGCTTAACATCTTTATGAAATTTGGTTCACAGTTACAACATAATGAGATCTATTCACTGCCAAAATATTATTGGGTTGTGACAATTATTTCACACTTCAGTGAACTTAAAAAATGAAGGTATTTACCAATAATGACCAAGAGGATGTCGGTGTCACTGAAACAGTTTCTTGTTATTGGTAGTGACTGGATACATAGATAAACCCGTACTCACCCTGCAATAAATTATTCTATTTTTGTCTCGCCTGCGACGAAAGTCGCTGGAGGCGAGACATATGTATGGGAATCCGGCGGCGGCGGCGGCGGCGTAAACACTTGACATCTTGCTTCATATCTTTGTAAGCTCAAGCCCTAGGTCCATCAAATTTGGTCCAGAGGTAGCTTATGATGAGTACTTGCCAGTCAGTCACCTGTCACCTGACCTTGACCTCAATTTCACGGTCCAGCGACTACGTTAAAGTTTTTGGGTTACGACAGTTCCTCTGTAACTACGCATGGTAGGATGACAATATTTGGTGTATAGGTTACTGATGACTAGTACATGACTGTCTGGTAGGTGTCACCTGACCTTGACCTCAATTTCACGGTCCAGCGACTACGTTAAAGTTTTTGGGTTACGACAGTTCCTCTGTAACTACGCATGGTAGGATGACAATATTTGGTGTATAGGTTGCTGATGACTAGTACATGACTGTCTGGTAGGTGTCACCTGACCTTGACCTCAATTTCACGGTCGAGCGACTACGTTAAAGTTTTTGGGTTATGACAGTTCCTCTGTAACTACGCATGGCAGGATGACAATATTTGGTGT
Organism: Limnoperna fortunei; assembly: GCA_944474755.1. Lineage (NCBI taxonomy): Eukaryota > Metazoa > Mollusca > Bivalvia > Mytilida > Modiolidae > Limnoperna > Limnoperna fortunei. The sequence goes on along the minus strand of OX104118.1, from coordinate 5,777,507 downwards.
ATAGGTTGCCGATGACTAGTACATGACTGTCTGGTAGGTGTCACCTGTCCTTGACCTCAATTTCACGGTCCAGCGACTACGTTAAAGTTTTTGGGTTACGACAGTTCCTCTGTAACTACGCATGGTAGGATGACAATATTTGGTGTATAGGTTGCTGATGACTAGTACATGACTGTCTGGTAGGTGTCACCTGACCTTGACCTCAATTTCACGGTCCAGCGACTACGTTAAAGTTTTTGGGTTACGACAGTTCCTCTGTAACTACGCATGGTAGGATGACAATATTTGGTGTATAGGTTGCTGATGACTAGTACATGACTGTCTGGTAGGTGTCACCTGACCTTGACCTCAATTTCACGGTCCAGCGACTACGTTAAAGTTTTTGGGTTACGACAGTTCCTCTGTAACTACGCATGGTAGGATGACAATATTTGGTGTATAGGTTGCCGATGACTAGTACTTGACTGTCTGGTAGGTGTCACCTGACCTTGACCTCAATTTCACGGTCCAGCGACTACGTTAAAGTTTTTGGGTTACGACAGTTCCTCTGTAACTACGCATGGTAGGATGACAATATTTGGTGTATAGGTTGCCGATGACTAGTACTTGACTGTCTGGTAGGTGTCACCTGACCTTGACCTCAATTTCACGGTCCATCGACTACGTTAAAGTTTTTGGGTTACGACAGTTCCTCTGTAACTACGCATGGTAGGATGACAATATTTGGTGTATAGGTTGCTGATGACTAGTACATGACTGTCTGGTAGGTGTCACCTGACCTTGACCTCAATTTCACGGTCCAGCGACTACGTTAAAGTTTTTGGGTTACGACAGTTCCTCTGTAACTACGCATGGTAGGATGACAATATTTGGTGTATAGGTTGCTGATGACTAGTACATGACTGTCTGGTAGGTGTCACCTGACCTTGACCTCAATTTCACGGTCCATCGACTACGTTAAAGTTTTTGGGTTACGGCTGTTCCCCTGCAACTATGCAGGGTATGGTGACAATATTTTGTATACAGGCCGCTGCTGATATTTAATGCTATTTACGTAATGCTTATGACGAAATTTATTTTCGTTACTGATGCGGAATACAGGCGAGACGTTTTTGTGTGTCCACACTTGTTGTTTGATATGATGCTAAGTTCATACATTAAAAGTTACCAATAGGATTATCGAAATATTAATATTTCATTATTTATTTCAGTTGGGATAATGGTGAGACAGAAAAAATTAGTCCCTGGGACATGGAACCAATAGCTGGTTGTAGTAAGTAGTTAGAGCAATATACATATAGCTTTCTTGGAATAAAAGTTAGATGTTTTATATTTAGTTTTTCATCTGTAACAGCAACTCAAATATATTGATATATTCTATATGTTTATAATTTGTGAATGTATGTGCTCTAGCATATGTAAATTAATTTGTACAGAAGATTGCTGCCATTTACTTGATTTGAGACTGTTTACTAGATTTATGTCCCTTGAAAATAAGGAGTGTTGCCTTGACATTTCCAGGACCAAAATTTAAATGTATACCGCTCTTGACATACTTCAGTTCAAAAAAGGATTTGATTCAGTATACATGTATATGGTGGCTAAAAAAATCAACAAATCAAGTAACTGACTTTGTTAGAGCACATGTTAAATTAATTCTTCTTCGTTGGAATATGTATAATTTAAACAAGTTTATCAATGAATACTTCTTTCTTCAAATCAGCAGTTAGGGCTTCTAACAATGTCAAGGACAAATTTAAATTAACAGAGAACATGATGTAATTGATTTCACTTTTTGTATGACCTTGAAACAGTTTAAAATGACTAGTCTCTGTAACCTTTAAATTATTAAGCCATATCAAATTGGATGCTTGCAAATTTAGCAGAAGAAATATTTTAAATACCTGTAGTTAGTTTTGAATCAAAACGAAAATGAGATGTTGATTCAGTTTGTCAGAATATCAATCCAAGCATTCAGCACATGTATGTTTTAAATGTCTGAGTCCCATAGTTTTTTGCACAACTAAGCTTCTCTTGGACATAATTTTTGAAGTCATCACATCCACACATGATCCCATTCCACATGATCCCATTCCACATGATCCCATTCCACATGATCCCATTCCACATATCCCCTTCCACATACAGTCTGATTTATCAATGCCATCCTTATTCCTCGTGTCATCCCCATTCCATGCCATCCTACTTCACATGTCATAACATTCCATATTTCATCACCATTCCATATTTTGTCTCCATTCCATGTCATAACATTGACAAGTCATTCATTTTCTACATATCCTATCAAAATGCTTTCCAGTGATTCAAGTTCTTCACGTCATCTATTCCATATGTCATTTCATTCTCCATTTCCATATGTTATTCTCATTCCTTATTTCATTCTACGGTATCTGTGCCTGTTCCTATGAAACTGGCATTATTTCTGCTTATGTTAATACGACAAAAAATTAAGATGCTGGACAACTATTTGTGTTTCTAGCAACTTTAACCAAAAAGTAGTGCTCCCTGTTTTACTTAGAACACTTAATTGTAATATATAATATTATATTTTAAGCTGTCAGACAAGGAAGGAGAGGTAAGAGGCATGCTATCTCTCACTGTCTTGCTGGCAACCATTAGATGTAGTCATTGCTATTGTTAGTTTCTATTTTGCCATTTTAACCAGGCAAGATGTTAATGTTTGTTTCTATTCTCCTGGCCTTTAAGTCCTGTTGTTATCTGGGTCCTAATTAAAATTATCACACGAGCAATCCTGTACATAGTTTACCCAAGGTAACTATTGACAACATTAAGGATTCTGTACTGGGGTCCCTTAAAGGGTTTATTTTGGAAACAGAACTAAAAATAGTATATTGTGAAAAGGTAGGGACAAAATAGATGTGATAAATGTAGGTGTTGATTTATTATAGCCTCAGTGCAAATGCTGTGAGGTAAAAAGTGTTATACATTTACTGACAACTATTAATTATGTCAAATTTAGAAGAGGCATGAAAGGGGAAGTTCCATCACAATTGTTTTAAATCTTTCACACCTGAGCCAACCCATTATATTATCTCTACTTGAGTCTAAATTACCTTATTTACAGGAATAAGATGCAATTTAGAATTCTAAATGAAAGTAATTTCACAGTTTGTTGTTAGTTTTATTATAGTGTTGGATATTTGAAGTTTGTGTTGTTACCATAGTTACATTACCGTAAAACATTGTTAACATTTATTTCTGCTGTCAGAGCTTCATGACATATTTTGAAATGCTTATTATGAATAGAATACTATATAGTCACATGAAAGTTTACACAAAAGACCTCCTTTAGAAAATTTGTACGAATATTTATGCACTGTCAAAAGCACAGTAAAACTGGCTTGCTTTCCATAATCCGGTATGTACCGTCCGGATTGGTATGGGATAATAGAACGTCCAAGAGCAGACGATTTGTTTCAAAATTTTATTCATTGATATACCATAAACATAACCATACACACCTTAAAATTTCACTCTTTACTCCTTTGAAAGATTTTCACAATGTCAAAGGTTGTTCTTCTTTGGATTTTCATCCAAAGCTTAAAATTCATTTCCATATCACATTTTCCACGTCCGTGTCCGCCATCGTGGATCAAAGTTGGAACCAAAAAATTGACAAATCAGATGTTCCGATAGGTACGGCACATTCCATTTCAGTTTTGGGAGGTACAACTGGTACGTACCGGATAATGGAAAGCATTCCTGGTTTTCATTTATACAGAGCACAGGAATACACTGGCCCCCATTTCACAAAAGGTTGTATGACTTAAAACTGTCAAACCATACTATATACAAGTGACCATAAGTCATACAAGGTTTTGTAAAACTGGGGGTCAGAAACATATTTATTGTATCTGTGTCTTTTTAACGAATTTGTTTCTGATAGTATAATGAAATTGTAGGTACTTCCAGTACTAGTAGTGTACCTGATCTACTATCCGTTGTAAATTACAAGTACATGTATATGAGCAAGGTTTTATCAGTTATCAGTAAATGTCAGATAATATAGGAAATGTACAGATACTGAATTTGTTAAAATGTTACGATAATAATTGTGTACCTTAGATAAAAAGAAGGTAAAAGTACATTAATTTGCTTGCAGTTGATCTAATTCCCAATAAAAAAGAGTACATACACATTAAAGTGAGGACTTTATGTACCATATAAACTTTGACTACTTTAACACTTTAATAAAAGTTTAACTAAAACTTATTGCGTTAAGTGTTCAAGAATCTGTACCTTGGATGTAGTCCACTTTGAAATTATTTAATATTTAATTTGGATCATTAGAATAAGGAGGATTTATACATGGGCATTCTGGAATTTGGTGTTAAATAAGGAAGGGGCTTTAGAAAATAAAAGATGGATGCTCACAAAAGTCCATGTTTTGCTATGGGAAACCCCAAATATTATGATCGATTTGAAAAATATCAGGTGCACAATTGCACTATGGGACAAAGTTCTTTGAAAGTTTCAACAAATTCCATTCAGTGTAACAAAGTACTTACAGATGGATGATCACCACAATAAGTACATAACCCCACTTTTCAAGTGATGGATATAATATCAGGGACAGTACCTCTACAAACCAAACTTTGAAGGAATAATGTATGTATAGGTCTCCAGAAATTCCCTACTTGGTATTGATCAACAAAAAACATGGCCACCATTGGGAAGCCTTGATGCTTATTCACTGCAATTAAAAAATCTCTGATATCTGTACTTCCCTGATTCCTGATTTTGTCACAATAAAGATTTTTTTTTTCTTGTTGGCTGAAATAAAAAGTGTCTGGGTTTACAACTGCCAAATGAAGTGTTATTTTGAAGGAATAATAAATCAAGTTGATGTCCATCTATTAGCACAGTTAGCAATACATGCCCTGTACTCTAATTTGGGAAAGCTGTGGGACATAACTTTGCGGTCTGTCCCACCTCTGGTCTACCTTTCTGTTGAAGCTAAGGCACATTTTCTTGTTTGTAGTCTTTTTGGTTTTTGTTTGTTCTCGTTAGGTATTACTATATAGTATTTTATATATTGATGCATAGAGATATATGCTTGATTTCCTGTAGGTGCATTCAGTGCATGTTATACAGTTGTTTTATTATTGGTTAATATAATGCTTGATTGGAAAAATGGATAAAGGGAGGAAGATAAAAAGTGTCAGCAATAGCTAAAGGGCTAAATTTTACATCTAAATGTTTGGTATGAGTTTTTTACATAACTCTATGAACAACTTGTGCATGTAAAAGGGATCAGATGTGGTACATTTTTCTTATGTTGGGGAAGTGTTTGTTTTAATGCAGATGTGTTCTATTTTTGAAATTCTCAAGGTATACAAGTAAGGTTTATTTTTTATTTTACCATTTTAGTCAATAATTTTATTTCAATCAGCCTTTGTTGTGATTGTTTGTATATATAACCACATTTCTCATTAAATGAACTCAGGGCTTTGTGAGTATTTTATCTTGAGAATGCATTCAAATTTTCTTCAAACTATATACAATTGTTAATTATACTAGCCTCATGGTCTGTATACCTTGTGGTAAATTTCTGTTTTATTGTTATTGAGTTATGGGAATTTGTTTTTGAAAAAGGGGGGATTTTTTAGTTTTCAGACTTAAACTCAAAAAAGCGTTCATGAATTTTCTTGAAAGTTTGGGGTATTACTTACTTTGTTAGATGCTAGCTTCCATTTGTTTTTGGTAAAATTCTGATTTATCATTATAGATAGAGTTATGGTAGTAAAAAAAGGGTAGGGGCAATTTTTTAGTTTTCAGATGCTTTCATCAATCTTCTTTAACATGTGGGAAATTGTTTATTTTGATAGATGCAAGCTTCTTTCAGTTTTGGAAAAATTCTATTTTTTTTAAGAGTAAAGGACTAGAGGGGGAGGGGGTTTAGTTTTCAGTCTCCAACTCGATAAAGCTTTAATCAATTTTCTTGAAATAGCGGAGCATTGTTGACATTCATTAATGTGATTATGTCTCAAAAAGGCATCTATGAAGTGCTACTCATTCCTGTCAACACTGAGGTTGAGGGTTCAAGTCTGACTGCGGACAGGGTGTACAGGACTCCGATCTTAGTTGACAAGGATTGCCGGTTTTCCTAGTACCGAAGATTAAGGGTTTTCTCTGGTTACTCCCTTCCCAATAAAAACTGGGGGCCATGATATAGCTGAAATTGGCATAAAACAGCATTCAAACAAAAAACACTTAAACTTAAAACTGATTTTCCAGATTGTATTCATCTTTGGAAGAATTTTCAAAACTTCATCAACAGCTTTATATTTCTTGTTAGTAAAATATGTGTTCCAATGGTCAACACTTCGTTTTGTCCAGTGTAGTGAAAAACAAAATATGTGAGAGATCTACACCGACTAACAGCACAAAACACTTGACTCTGGACATGCTTCAGTGATCCTAAAGACAGAGCACCATGTTTTAATATATAAAACAATTGTATTTTTCAACAAATGATAATACATTTAAATACTTACCCAGTTAAATATACTAAGAAGTTCTTTAATTGGTGAAGGCTATGCCACCCCTTCTTGTAAAGTTATAATATCTAAAATAGATGTCACAGCATACTATGCATATTAGTAATTTTTATTTAAATTTCAGGTATGCCAGAAGATCCTGGAGGGGGAGTTCCAGTAACACAAGAAGAATTAATATCACTAATGTACACCCCCAGTTTAGGGGAGTGGCCACCATGTGGGAGGGATGCAGAATGTGACAGAATAATGAGAGGAATTGAACATATAATGGAGCATTCTGTGGCAGAACCCTTCTTGACCCCTGTAGACCTTAATGTATTCCCCATCTATGCAATAATAATAGAATATCCTATGGACTTAACAACAATCAAATCTAGGCTAGAAAACAGATTTTATAGGTAATTGTAGAAATGTAATTAAAGCAAAGAGGGGTCACAATTTACAGTCAGAGTTCTAAAAAAGATGGTTAAAAAAAAAAAAAATCGCCATATGCAATTGCAATTTTCTGTTTGTACTTTTTAAAATCTGGTATGATATATCTTTATGTATGTTTAGGTTAGCAAAACTTTACTTGACTGTATATACAGATACATTTTATTACATTTTAAATACTTCTTATGGACATTATGGTATCAAGTTTGTACAAGATTTATTTTATAAACTATGTTTAAATTCAGAAATTCGTAAAAATTGGACAGGTGGCTTTAGTGGCCGAGTGGTTTGGGGAGGTGATCATGTGCCTGTAAACACTAAGGTTGTGAGTTTAAGTCTCACTGTGAGCAAGGTGTGCTGGTCTCCAATTTTAGTTGACAAGCATTGCAAGTTTTCTCACCGAAGGTTTGGAGTTTTAACTGCGTATATGGCTTTCTGTTCCTATAAAAGCTGGATGCTACGATATAGCTCAAATTTTTTTAATATGATATTTAACTCTATTGAACAAATAAACAAATAAGAACTGGACACAAGTATGAAAGTGATTCATGGTAGAAAACAAGAGTGATTTCAATGCAGTTTATTTATATTACATTTGTCAATGTGAAAAGTATACAATTATTATAAATTCGATTGCTGTTTTGCAGGAGGGTAAATTCACTGCAGTTTGATGTACGTTATATAGAAAATAATGCAGAGAGATTTAATGAGCCTGGTACACCTATAGTAAAAAGTGCTAGAATCTTAACTGAAGCAATACTTAGATTTATTAAGTAAGTACAGTGTATAATACTGTAGTATACAGTGCTAGAATCTTAACTGAAGCAATACTTAGATTTATTAAGTAAGTACATTGTATAATACTGTAGTATACAGTGCTAGAATCTTAACTGAAGCAATACTTAGATTTATTAAGTAAGTACAGTGTATAATACTGTAGTATACAGTGCTAGAATCTTAACTGAAGCAATACTTAGATTTATTAAGTAAGTACAGTGTATAATACTGTAGTATACAGTGCTAGAATCTTAACTGAAGCAATACTTAGATTTATTAAGTAAGTACAGTGTATAATACTGTAGTATACAGTGCTAGAATCTTAACTGAAGCAATACTTAGATTTATTAAGTAAGTACAGTGTATAATACTGTAGTATACAGTGCTAGAATCTTAACTGAAGCAATACTTAGATTTATTAAGTAAGTACATTGTATAATACTGTAGTATACAGTGCTAGAATCTTAACTGAAGCAATACTTAGATTTATTAAGTAAGTACAGTGTATAATACTGTAGTATACAGTGCTAGAATCTTAACTGAAGCAATACTTAGATTTATTAAGTAAGTACAGTGTATAATACTGTAGTATACAGTGCTAGAATCTTAACTGAAGCAATACTTAGATTTATTAAGTAAGTACATTGTATAATACTGTAGTATACAGTGCTAGAATCTTAACTGAAGCAATACTTAGATTTATTAAGTAAGTACAGTGTATAATACTGTAGTATACAGTGCTAGAATCTTAACTGAAGCAATACTTAGATTTATTAAGTAAGTACAGTGTATAATACTGTAGTATACAGTGCTAGAATCTTAACTGAAGCAATACTTAGATTTATTAAGTAAGTACAGTGTATAATACTGTAGTATACAGTGCTAGAATCTTAACTGAAGCAATACTTAGATTTATTAAGTAAGTACAGTGTATAATACTGTAGTATACAGTGCTAGAATCTTAACTGAAGCAATACTTAGATTTATTAAGTAAGTACATTGTATAATACTGTAGTATACAGTGCTAGAATCTTAACTGAAGCAATACTTAGATTTATTAAGTAAGTACAGTGTATAATACTGTAGTATACAGTGCTAGAATCTTAACTGAAGCAATACTTAGATTTATTAAGTAAGTACAGTGTATAAATGTGTAGTATACAGTGCTATATATCCATTGGAATCACTTTGGATGTGTTTTTTAACTTTTATTTACAATTTAAACCTCTCTTCTGAAAACAATTAGGCCAATTCAACCTAACTTATGAATAATCGTTGGAAGGTCTCACGAACCAAAATGGCCACCATTACTAAAAATAGAAAATTCTATTAATAGAATGATTGTGTTTCATTTTTCTGCAAAAAAAGCTAAAATCTGAACTGTAGTTATAAAAGAAGTAGTATAACATATTCTAGGTTTTTCTGAAAAGTGTCTAGTTTCGGTAAATTTGCCCCAATATGCAAATCAGGCTTATTTCAACAAAAATCAATAAGTAAGCTTCTCCTTGGTAACCACAAGGCCAATTTGAACCAACCTTGATGATCATTAGTAGGTGTTTTACAGACCTAGGTGTTTTAATTTGGCCCTGCAAATGTATAATGCAAACCGTGTACATGCCATAGAAAAGCTGATCTTAACATTTAAAATATGCCAATACTGTAATAAGTTGCTTTTTTTTGGTAAGAGCTTAATTTCACAGATTTTCTAAAAAAAAATTTACCAACGTAATATACAACTTACAGTATTAATATATTAGGACATTAAATATTTTTCAGTGATGTTGATTGTTGTGATCCTATGTCAATACTAAGCAACCTGACACATGGCATGGAGTTTAAGTGGGGTTCATCAGATTCTGATTCAGACACAGAAGACACAGTTAACTCGAGGAAACGCAAAAGGGTATGTATAGGTAACAAGAGGTCACATACTAAATAGTATTAAATACAGTAGAATTTGGACGTTGGAGTAATCTTGGTCGATTTTTCAGCTCTTGCATGGCAGCTAGTTTATTGGTGGATGAAGAAACTGCTAATAATAATTTTGAAAAGACAGATTTCTGTTATAGTTAGAGTTCCCTTAAAATGTTATATAGTAATATTTTTGTGTAGGGCCATATTGCTGAGCACATTAGGGGTGTGTTGTTCAACGTCTGATTACTGATTAACAGAAAATAACATCATCTAATGCATTTAATCTTTATTTCTCTAATTTTGACCTAATATTTCAACCGCTTGACCGGTGTGGAAAAAATATTTCTCGTCACTAGTGAATTTGTTGTTCTCAGCAGTTGATTGGTTAAAAATAATAACGTCACAATAAGAACTCATGACGTCATAAACAAAACACCTTCCATTTACCACGTATTCAAGTCATAAACGTAAAATTGGGGTTGGGAGAATTTGTACTTCGTTTCGCAAATTTACTACTTTTTCAAATTAGAGAAACAGAATCTTACATTAGTACTCTTGGATTATTGGATTTCTCCAATCTCGATAGTTTAATTATGGAAATTTAAGTCCTCAGCAAATTTAACTATCTCGATTGGAGAAATCCGATAATCCACTCGTACCAATGTAAGATCCTATATGTATAGCTTTCTTCAAATTAAAACTAAGCATTCCCAAAATTTGGAAGAAAATAATACACATAATAGCATTTCTTCAAAGTCAGATCTATATATGTTATTGTGATTTCAAAATTTGGGTAATCATGTGCCTATGTTAATCAGTTGTTGAACACACCCCATGTGTATTACAAGTAAATGGCTGTTAAAATAGTATGCAAATATCTAGTTCATGTTGTATAATATAAAAGTACTTTTTGAAGCAATATGTCTAGCAAACACTTACAAATAGCATAATTTTTGGTAAAGAAACAAATGAGTTTCTAAATTGTTAATGTATTATTTTAGTCTGATGATGAGGAACCTGAGTCTAGAAAGAGAAGACGATCTGGTATTACAGATCCAAATGCCTGGACATCAGAGTGTAGACAGTTACTGGAGACCATGCTACGTTGTGAAGATTCAGAACCATTCAGGAGACCAGTTGGTCGGGATGAATTACCTGTTAGTAATTATGTTACTTATTGTGAATAATTCTTTATTTGCACTGTTAATAATTATGCAAAAATACACATGAATCTGCTTGTAAGCCGAGTTTTAACATTTTACCTCATTTAAAAAAAAAATTGGTGTTGTTGCAGTATTCCTTCTCCATACTTCAGCTAAATCTAACTTAATGAACTATTTGAAATAATTCCATAATTTTTTTTAATTTGACTAGTTTTTTTTGTTTTTTGTAGGGATATTTTGATATTATATCGAGTCCTATGAATTTAGGAACAGTTCCTCATAGATTGACTGTAGTTTTATTTTTTGTAGGGATATTTTGATATTAAATCGAGTCCTATGGATTTAGGAACAGTTCGTCATAGATTGACTTTAGTTTTTATTTTTTTGTAGGGATATTTTGATATAATATCAAGTCCTATGGATTTAGGAACAGTTAGACAGAGATTACAAGATGGATTTTATGGTAATCCTCAAGATCTGTGTAAAGATTGTCGCCAGGTCTTCACCAACTCTAAACTGTACAACACCAACAAGAGAGCAAGGGTAAAGAGATATTGTTATTTATTTGCTCCTATGACCTATTTAGACTGCATGAGCATGAGAGCAAGGGTAAAGAGATATTGTTATTTATTTGCTCATATGACCTATTTAGACTGCATGACCAAGAGAGCAAGGGTATAGAGATATTGTTATTTATTTGCTCCTATGACCTATTTAGACTGCATGACCAAGAGAGCAAGAGTAAAGAGATATTGTTATTTATTTGCTTATATGACCTATTTAGACTGCATGACCAATAGAGCAAGGGTAAAGAGAAATTGTTATTTATTTGCTCCTATGACCTATTTAGACTGCATGACCAAGAGAGCAAGAGTAAAGAGATATTGTTATTTATTTGCTGCTATGACCTGTTTAGACTGCATGACTAAGAGAGCAAGGGTAAAGAGATATTGTTATTTATTTGCTCCTATGACCTATTTAGACTGCATGACCAAGAGAGCAAGATTAAAGAGATATTGTTATTTACAGTAAAACTTCGGTAGCTCGAACTCGGATGGCTCGAACACCACCGATTTCTCGAACTGTTTTTAAAGTCCTGAGATTTATTTCTATATATGTTTGTACAAAAAACCTCGGTTTTTCGAACACCGATTTCTCGAAAACTCGAACTCATTTATAGGTCCCTTTGATAGTAAACTCCTTTAAGTCACCATCAATAACTCGAACTAAAATTATAATCGTCAGTGCGAAGCAATTAACTTCATGTACAAAGGACGTGGATAACAGAAGCCATAACAATTAATACAGGTATGTCAATTAAAAAATAATAGATAATAATTATGTCATGACATGTGATTAGTTTGAACAGGCAAATAGACATTGTTTCTTTAATAGAAAATATGAAATGTACCAAGCGGATTATCAAATCAACGAAACTATTCCAATTAAAAATCATTTACGAAATTTTATTGACAACTGTGGTTAATTTAATATTAAAAACCAAATATTAAAGCTAAAATATTTTATGAAAAATGTGTCGGCAATAAATATTGTGGAAATTATTTACTTAATTTAACTGCGATGGATATACCGAGTACAAACGGGTTTTTGCGCAATAACGGAAGTAAATAGTGAGCGATGTAGAAATTTAAAATTTCACAAACTATTACACCTAAAATAACTTTATTCGTGTCAAAATTCATGAAATAAACATCTACATACATTCAAAACAAATTTTAGTTCCCAAACCAACCATACCGCGTGTAAGAAAATCAACGAGCAACTTATAAACAAAATCGGTCACAGTACGGAACAGATACATTTCCGGAGGTTGTCCAACTTCGGTGGCTCGAACAACCGATAACTCGAACTATTTTTGGCGACCCCAGCGAGTTCAAGTTATCGAAGTTCTACTGTATTTGCTCATATGACCTATTAAGACTGCATGACCAAGAGAGCAAGGATAAAGAGATATTGTTATTTATTTGCTCCTATGATCTATTTAGACTGCATGACCAAGAGAGCAAGAGTAAAGAGATATTGTTATTTATTTGCTCCTATGACCTATTTAGACTGCATGACCAAGAGAGCAAGAGTAAAGAGATATTGTTATTTATTTGCTCCTATGACCTATTTAGACTGCATGACCAAGAGAGCAAGAGTAAAGAGATATTGTTATTTATTTGCTCATATGACCTATTTAGACTGCATGACCAAGAGAGCAAGAGTAAAGAGATTTTTTTATTTATTTGCTCCTATGACCTATTTAGACTGCATGAGCACAAATATGTTACGGTTGGTCAATACAAACTTTGACTGTGAAACATATTCTTGAGAACCTCTACTGGTCAGAGAGTAGTTCTCGCTATTAAAATGACAGAAGCAATTCTCGCCATTTCTGTGACTGTGCCGTCATTTTTCTATTGAAATGGATGGAAAAGGCTTCATTTGATAGAGTACACTATCTTACACCCAAAATGAGTTATGCTAATTACTTTTAAAATGCAAATTTGTCACAAAAACTGTCAAAAGATCGGGTGGCGAGAATTATTCTGTGATCAGTAATTGTTCATCTTTACAGAAATGCAGATCTTCATACCAGCTCAATTATTAATTTCATTGATAATCATGAAAATTTCAGCTTTTAAATTTGAAAGGCACAACAGGTATATAAATAAATAAGAGGGAAATAAATAAATGTTTTATTTGAATATTTTCAGATTTACACTATGACCTTGAGATTATCAGCCATGTTTGAAGAACAGATAAGAGATATAATAAGTAATTGGAAGATTGCTGTGAAGAAAAGTCAGAAACCTCCTGCCCCTCGAGGCTTTTCTCCAAGGTAGTCATGTATAGAATCATCTACGGTGCTTATAATTAGTTAATGGCTTTAAACGATGATGTAGTTAAAATTAATAACTTCTTTCTAATATAAGATTGCTGTGAAGAAAGTCAGAAACCTCCTGCCCCTTAAGGGTTTTCTCCCAGGTAGTAATGTTAATTTCCTGTAAAACATTATTTATCTCCCATATATTTAATCAATGGTATAAAACAATGAAATAATTAAAATCAGTAATCTCCTTCTGATATAGAATTTGCATTTCAATAAGATTAAATCTATACAATAGTTGGAACATCAACATGATTTCCTTATGTTTATATTGTTTTCAGAATAAAACAAACTACCTCATACTCAACACGAGCTGGTACATCACGTGATACTAGAAACACACCATCATTACGTCCTAACACATCACTTAGAAATGGAAGACGAACACGATTTTTTATTACTCCAACAGAAGAAGACCATGATGCATCAGGGCCTAGTACAACCCGAAGTACCAGGTTAGCAACACTTACCAGAGCAACGAGAACCGTCCCAAGTCCAGCCAGTAAGTCATTAATTAGACACATATATATATAGGATTGACAGCGATAAATTACGAAGATTTCTCAGTGAAATAAAGCCTGGTAAATCACATGTGAAATAAATTAAGGTCCTTGGAGATGTCACTAGTAAACATAACAAGATAATTAAGAACACATCCTGAAGATTGAAAATATGTGCCAAAACTCGTGCAGATTAAACTCGACCGTAGAACAAGTTTCGCACACTTCTTATGCGTTCTATGGCACTTGTGATCATATTTTTAATTTTCACTCTATGTAGCTTTGTATTTGTTACTTGTAGATTCATCAGGGAGCATAAGCTCACAGTAATACTTGTTATGTACTATGTTTTCTATTTAAACATGTTAAAACCAACTAAAAAAACTGGGGAAAAGACATTCAAAAAGGTTGGGATAACATTTAAAATACAAACAAGATAAATATAATGACAAGCAAACCAATCTGATCCAAGGAACACCCTATAAAATATCCTCACCTTTATCTCAAAGCAACAGACATCAAAACTGAATTCCAAACACATTCTTAAAATAATGTTAATTTTATACTAAGAATGAACATGTAATACCATTATTTGTTGCATGTTCAAGGCATACTTGGTTTCTATGATATCAAATATCTTTTTAGTTGAGATGCAGTGACCTTTAAAAATTAAAATACATAAGATTATTTGATTATAGTTACCTATTGCATTAATCACACCAATAATTATTTAGAATTTTAATTTTATCTCTCAGCAAATTAGAGTTTTTGTTTCTGAAGCAGATCAATTGATATGGATTCTATGAATAATTAAATTTAAACATCTGAAAATCTAAAACAAAAACTGCAGTATGTTACATCTTTGAAAATTTATATGTTACATTTTTTTCAGAAAAAACTGCAACAGAATCTAATCATTACGATTCTGAAACAGAATTAGAAACAACAGATGAAGAAGATAATACAAAGGTCAACAAAAGACCTCAAAGGTCAAAGGCTAATCTTAAAAATTCAGGTAGGTCTAAAGTAAAGTATTCCATATATCTCCCATGTTTATCTAAAGTATTATATATCTGCCATGTTTGTTGTGCCCATTCGGTAACTGTTTTTTCAATTTTATGTTGACTGTCAACTATAGTATTTAAGATTCACCCATTATATCATTGTTCTTGTGTCGTGGACGACCAATAAAACTCATCAAAGATACCATGATTTATAGCTTCTAACATACGTTTTTGGGAGAAAACAGGTAATGTTTTTGAGTGATTGAAAGTTTATGTCTTTGTGAGTGGAGCATAGAGGATCACATGGTAAAATATGGTACCTATTTTGTATAATCAACTCCTACAGTTTTCAACCCAGATCTCTGAAACTTCACTTAAAGGATGCACATGTATTGAACTTGTGCACCTGCTATTATGAAATTGTAAGAGAACTTTATTCCTAATTTTCCTACAGTTTTCCAGACTGGGAACTTAGTAATTTTTTAAAAACATTTTCACAAAACTGTGACCTCATACATATTTACACAGCCCAAAACCTTTTTCCAACAAATTGTAAACCATTCCCTATTTATTTAGGCACTTGCTTTTCCATCTGGCCATTTCAGACTGTTGAGATTTTTAAGCTATATCATGGTGTTCAGATTTTAATGTAGGGGAAAAAGGAGTACCATGAGAAAACCCGCAATATTTGGTAGGAAAACTGGCAATTTTGTCAATTAAGATTGAAGTTGAGTGCACTTTACGGGCAGTGAGACTGGAATACACACTCTCAGTGTTGACAGACCATGTGATGAATAGTAGAATAACTACCTTACCTACTTGGATACCGAGGCCCCTTTAAAAATTATTGTAATTTATTTATCTGCTTTAAACAAATTGATTAGAATTAGCAGCATATGAGAAGTTTTGATTTGCTAACAAATGGAGCAAAAGTCTGAATGTAAGGTAATAATATTTCCTTACTACTCATATTGCATAAACCTTTCTTTTTATTTCAGATAAACCCTCATTAACAAATGGTAATACCAATAAAACATACACGACAAGAGCAGCTACAGGGTCAATTAAACATCGTAGATACTGTCTGGATGGTTCGTTTACCGACGAGGATAATAAAAAATCTCGGCTACATTCATCGTCAGAAAGCAAATCTAGTTATTCCAGTTCATCATCAGGATCATCGTCGTCATCATCATCATCTTCATCATCTGACAGTACTTCAGGTAGTGACACTTCCGGTTCCGATACAGAATCATTAAGTGATTATAATACTGCCACATCTAGTCGTGTGCCAAATCGTCGAACAAAACCAAGATTAAAAGCTTCTGATATAACTGACACTGGTCAGTCTTCACACGGAGGACGACCCAAACGGAACTCTAAAAGGATTGAAGAAAACAATGGAAATGAATTCCAAACACGAAGTACCAGATTTAAGGGAAAGAGGACTATTAAATATACTCAGGAAAGTGATGTAGATGATGAACAATCTGAATCAGACTCGGAAGGAGAAGTGCCTGTAGTCACGGTCAGTAGCAGGGGTCGATTACGTAAAATGACACCTCGAGCTAGAGCAAACTTGGCTGTATAGTTGTTACGTTGTTAGTGTTATGGATTTGCTCAATTTCCACTGTTACCTTGGTGATATTTTCTATTCATTTACAATTTTTGACCATCTTTAAAGCTAATTGTTTTTTATCGTAATCTTGCATATTTTTTGTTATATAATTATATGTGTATATTGTGAAAAGCAGAAACTAAATTTATTGTTTAAGAAATATAATTTAAAGGAGAATGCAGCCATACTTAAAAAAATTAATGAATATTAAGTGACAGTTGGCAATAAATATTTATCATTAAATTTCCATCGTGATGATTAAAACTAAGTGCTAATTGTTGATTTTGTCTCGTTAAATTTTATCAAATTATTTTTTCAATGTTTGGAATCTCAGCCAATATTTTTTACCACTGGTTTGAATAATGGTTGAATGTTTTGTATACTAAAACACTGTTATGCTATACTGACTGGCATGTTTTTGTTTAAAAGATATAATAATGCTTATGTTGACGTATAATACAGAGGATTAAATGTTTTTGTATATAAACATTTGTTCTGCATCAACAGACTTTAAAATTTTGAATTCATGCACTGGAAAAAAGTTTACTGAAAAGTAATAATTGAATATCTTAATCTTGTGTTAAAAATTACTGGAAAGCATTTCATGTAAATTATATTTTTGTTTGCATATCAAGATTTTTTTCAAAGGATAAGCTTTAAGAGAAAATGACAATTAGACCAATAAAAACCTAAAACAATAATGGTAAAGAGAAACCATATAACAACTGTCTACCTCTAGTCCCTAATATAGGTTGTTTATTTTGTCCTATGGACATGTATCTTTATTGATTTGTTCAGGTTTGTAGATTATTTTAATTATTTATTACAAATACCCTTATAGTAATCAAATTAAATTACAGGTTTTATATTATTTTCTAGGTAATGCAATACACAGTTCAAAACTGGAAGCTTTTTTTTTACTTGTCCAGTAAAAAAACCCAACAAAATTGTATCGTCAGAACACGAACGATCTCGGACAAGTCATTATACAGAATTTATCAATTTTTGTTTGTTTTTAATTTATGATGGTCAGTGAGCTCTGTAATTTACATATTGTGTTCATTTCAAAACTTGTCTTTCAAGGTCTCCTTGACCTTAAACTAACATTACTTCATTTACAGGTCTAGGACACTAGTATACCATACTTTGGTTTAATCCAGAAGTCATAAATAAATGTCATAAAATATATGAAGTTTATAATATTTACTACGGCAGACATGCATTTTGTGTATCAAAATTGCTTATCATCAAAAGTATTTAAACACTAAAGGTTGTATAAGAATAATTTTGTGAATGCATTCATGACATTTCTAACACTATATAAATTATTATAACTGTAATAAATCATATTTAAAGTATCAATACAAAACCATTTTTGCAAGTAATATTAAGTTAGGTATATTGAAAAAGTTTCATTCGTACCTAATTACCTAACACTATTAAATATAATATTATTTTGATAAGTGCTTTCCTAAAAACAATACAGGTGCTTGGAATCCAAATAATTACATATGGACTAAAAACAATACAGGTGCTTGGAATCCAAATAATTACATATGGACTAAAAACAATACAGGTGCTTGGAATCCAAATAATTACATATGGACTAAAAACAATACAGGTGCTTGGAATCCAAATAATTACATATGGACTAAAAACAATACAGGTGCTTGGAATCCAAATAATTACATATGGACTAAAACAACCCAGTGTAATTTTTTGACACAAAAGTTCTACAAGTGCTTCCTGGAAAGCCTACATTTGTTTTATTTTCTGGCTAATTATGGGAGGATAGAAGTTCCTGTTGATGGGTTATGGGAGGACAATCTGTCTGTTGATGGGTTAGGGGAGATAAATCTGTCTGTTGATGGGTTAGGGGAGATAAATCTGTCTGTTGATGGGTTAGGGGAGATAAATCTGTCTGTTGATGGGTTAGGGGGGATAAATCTGTCTGTTGATGGTAATGACTATAACTATCTTTAATACCTGTACTTTGTTAACTTGTCAATAATTAAATTTTAGTAATTACAGATAGATGGATGCTGTTTCAGTTTCATAAACATTGACTGATGTGTAAAAATTGTCTCATATTTCTTAATATCCAGTTACTTGGGTTTTTTTTGACTAACTGGTAGATCTTTGCAGTTTACTTTTAATCCTATTTCTCATTAGACAAAAGGTCCATTACATACTTGAATGATTGTGTCATATTTTTAAGGTGAATAAAGTGTGAAAGATTGGTGCAATTCTTCATGAAATGAAGAATCTCGATTCATTTACATAAAATAAATAAACAACTATGATAACAGACTATGTTCATATTTTATGTTTATTCTGCTGTTGCTTGGGGCAGTTACGAGTTGGCATGAAACGAATGTTGATGTAAGGAGTTAAAATGGGTCTTTTATGCATGTAAAGCTTTTATTAGAAAGAAATATTGCAACACTGGGGCAAAGGGTTTACAATGAAATTTGTGAAAATAAATACTTGCTGAAAGTAAGCACCATTAGTGCATCCATGGTTTTTATTGGGTTCGGTTACTCTGGTTTTTTGGGGTTTTTGTGTTGCGTTTGTCTATATCTGGATTTGTAATGTCCCCTGACTTTAGGCTCTTGTTCGGTCGGTTTTCTTTGCTATTTTTCTTAGCTATACATGTCATGGTATTGTTATTTAATTAATATAAAAACCAGCATAAAAATGTAAAAAGCATCCCCACAGAATAAGTATGTCAAGCGTAAATGTGTTTTACACTTTGTGAGAAATTTTTCATTGGCGGTAGCTAGGTTTATGTTGTCCGTCATTAATACTAATTTACGACACCTATGCATAAATATTGTTAATAAAAAGGGAACTAAAGGAAAGTCAATGGTATTTGATAATGACGTTGGGAAATTCATATATAATTCATATTAATGGAAATTCAAGTTTAAATTTTTATTTCCATATTACAGGGCCATATCATCCATATTAATGATAATAAAACATGAAGAAAATACTGACATACATACTTGTAGTTTTATTACACAAACACTGTGGGGCCTCGGTGGCGGAGTGGTTAAGGTAGTTCGTCTACTATTGATCACGTGGTCTGTCAACACTGAGATTGCGGGTTCGATTCTCACTGCCGGCAGGGTGTACTCGACTCCAATCTTAATTGACAAGGATTGCCAGTTTTCCGGGGTTCTCTCCGGGTATTCCGACTTCCTCCCCCAATAAAAACTGGACGCCATGAAATAGCTGAAAAATTGCTGAAAGTGGCGTTTAAACACCATTCAAACAAAAACACAAACACTGTCGATAGTTTGACAGTTCCTTATTATAATTTTGATTCATATAATGTATTACTACAGATACGCGGCTAGTATCTGTCTGTGTTCATCTTTATTTGATTTGTTTAGACATTTCAATCGGCTGCAAAATAGTAGCTGATAGTTTCATCTTTTTCATTGAAACATGACAGGCCCTTCAGGATGTGTTATTTTACTAAAAATTCATTAATGATAACAAGTTCTTAAATTAAAAAAAAATGTCACACTTCAAATCCCGTTACACATTATAAGCTCAAATTTCTCTTTAAAGTCATATTTCACAAGACAGAAAATTTTGCCTAATACATTCATACATATATGAGTAAAAATTACAGACGTGTATTATTTATTTTTTTTAAATTTTTGTCAAGCCTAAGACGATGGTCGCCTGAGGCGAGACATATATGGGAATCCGACGTCGGCTGCATTAACACTGGTACATTTTGCTTCATATCTTTGTAATCCTATACCCCAGGTCCATCAAATTAGGTCCAGTGGTAGCTTATGATGAGTACTTGCCAGTCAGTCATCTTACCAGTCAGACCCCTGTCAGCTGACCTTGACCCGTATTATACGGTCCAGTGACTATGTTAAAGTTTTTGGATTAGGACAGTTCCTCTGTAACCACGCATAGTAGGATGACACTATTTGGTATATAGGTTGCTGATAAGTAATACATGACTATCTGGTAGGTTTCACATGACCTTGACCTCAATTTCAAGGTCCAGCAACGACGGTAAAGATTTCGTATTAGGGCAGTTCCTCTGTAGCCATGCATGGTATGATAATAATATTTGGTATATAGGTTGCTGATGAATAGTACATGACTGCCTGGTAGGGGTCACCTGACTTGACCGCAATTTCACGGTCCAGCAAATACGTTAAAGTTTTTGTATTAGGACAGTTCCTCTGAAACCCTGTATGGTAAGATAACAATATTTGGTGTACAAGTTGCTGCTGAAGAATATATGATTGTCTGGCAAATTATTAATTATTGAAATATGCAGATTTTGTAATAAAATACAAACTCAAATAAACTTCAGCGTTGATCGACATAAAGATGAACAAATTTATATTTTCACCTTCTATACTTGTTAGCAAGATTTTAATAGCCACCACTCATACGATTGTATTGGAAGTGCCTTCAAACTAAGTCCGTGAATAACCCAATTTTACATAATAAACATTAAATAACTATACAAATATAAGTGCCACATTTTTGTTTTACTCCTCGGCCTAGATTTCATAAATAATAGCAATAACTAATTGAAAAAAACGAAGTTAAGATCAATATGATTAAAACAGATGTTGTTTTGCTACCTTGCCATTATCTGTCGCAAATGAAACTCAAATTCAACATCATTTGTACCGTGTTTAGGCCACGATTGAAAAAGATTATCAAATCTTGGCTTTATTGATTAAAATTAAGATCAAAATATTAGTTTTAAAACCATGAATTATATTAACATTTAAGACATTCATGATCTACAGCAAATACCATATCTAAAACTATCCTTCTCTTTTACCAAATTACTGCCGACTCAATTTCACATCAACTGAAACATACATTATTAAACAGATTTAAAGGTTGGTAACAAGGATGGTCACTAGGACAAATATTGATTGACCTAAATATTGGATGATCCTAATGCAGATCTTCTTGTTTGCCTTTTCAATAAAACGGGAGCAATGCAAGATAAGTGGCTTTTACCAATTTGCATGATTTACAACGACAATAAAACAAGTTTGTTATGATTATAGTTCAGAGCAAAACCAGAAATAAATAATGGGGTTTCCACAGAAACTTTTTGCGTCAATTATACTTATGCAGTCAGATCGTCAAAAACCTACATTTATACAATTTTACCCAAGTGCCGTGCTTCTAAATCCATACCACCGTGTTTTTTCTTTCAAAATTCCATTCAACAAAACTCAAATATAGCATGGATAATACTGTGATGATGGAATGATTTGGTAAACATCCATAGTAATGGGGATGTCTATTAAAACAGCCGTATATATGTTATCTTTAAATAACTTAAGGATATTTAAAAAAAATATATTAAAAGACAATTTTCAAAAGTGAGTTTCCATAAATATGATCAATTCAGTTCTCATAATTATCAATTATCTTTAAAAATTTGGACACAATTGATATAAATTAGCATTATAGAAAAGACAACTTCCTAAATGGCCATAATCTAAATAAGCTGTTGCAAATACAAAGTACCTTTTGTAACATCAATGAGCTGTAAAACATTTATAAATAGCCTATTCTTCTTCGATGAAGACCACTAAACAATTTCTTCAAATTGCACTAAAACAAATAGGTGCGATGGTCCCTAAAAGCGGCTACTTAATACACGTTTTTCGGTTTGAAATCTGATCTGTAACAAGAATACAAAACCACAAGACAGTGACAAAAGTGGATTTAGATGAAGACACAACTAAACACTACAAAATATACATATAATAATTGCACAAATTACATAGTAAATTAACAGGAAGAACTATTTTAATAAAAAATGTAAATGTAAGTTGACAAGCCAACATATTTCACAATTAAAAGCAAAAAGACACAATCAAATTACGTTTGACATATTCGACAGAATTAAAATACACAGAAAAAAGAACGATTCATGTTAAAACATGTCCTTGTTAAATAAAAATTATTACTTATCTTTCTGTTTTTAGAAAAAAACTCCTAAATTAATTACGTGAATTATAAGTTTTGGAGTCAAAATGGTGTTGAAATAAATCATGGATGGTTTCCCATTTACCACACTTAAAAATCAAAAAAGAAGTTATTGTACATGTATTTTAATTAAAAGTAAGCTAAAATATTATTAAGCGAAGCGTCTATAATGATAAGAGGATTTTCAAATC
Organism: Limnoperna fortunei; assembly: GCA_944474755.1. Classification (NCBI taxonomy): domain Eukaryota; kingdom Metazoa; phylum Mollusca; class Bivalvia; order Mytilida; family Modiolidae; genus Limnoperna; species Limnoperna fortunei. Next base: position 5,754,470 of record OX104118.1, on the reverse strand, counting down.
AATATGAATTTTGAATAGATGTTTCTTTCCTCGACAATTTACCAAAAGGATTTTTATAATAACAGAAAAAACAACAACACAAAAACATTTTATTTCAACACCTAGATCTTTGACCGAGTGGTTAATGTAGTTCGTCTTCTGTTGATCACGTGGCCTGTCAACACTGAGGTTGCAGGTTATAGTCATAGTGCGGACGGGGTGCCCTCTACTCCAATCTTAACTTAAAAAGATAGCTAGTTTTCCTATCGAAGGTAAGGGGTTTGATTTTCTCCAGCTTTATCCCCAAATAAAAACTGGACGACATGATATAGCTGAATAATTGCTGAAAGTGGCGTAAACAACATTCAGACAAAACCTTAATCTTTGATACCAAAAATTTCTAATAAAGTGTGTAGCATCTTTCATTGTCTTTTACATTCCATTCATACATTTTTAAGTTTAATTTACAAAAACCTGAAAATTAAATGATATCCCCATTTAATTTATCATTATTTATACAAAAAAGCAACCCTTATAATTTAAAGAAAAGGGAGATAAATTGTCTTTTTAGTGATTAAATTCATTTGTATTTTTGTGTGTGTTTGATTTATCGTGTTTTTTTCAAATTAACATCGTGCAAATGTGGCATAAGGGAAAAACACAATCTCAACTTTAAAAAAACCTTTAAACTACTTTCTATTAAGAAATTAATGCGTCTCTTCACCAATAAATAGCACAGCCATGCAATTCAAAGCTTAATAAAGTATATGAAATGTTATTGCTAAATGCCTTTTCTCGCATTCCTCTTCATCTTAAACCAGTAGGACCAAATGTGATCATTAATATTGCTGAAATATATATTCAATAAATTTTCTTACTTATCTATAAGTACAAAACATACTGTCAATAAGTCCTTGAATGCCTGTTTCTTTGTTTTGTATTGTGCATTTATGGAATTTATAGTTTCAAAAGACATAACCACATGTCAGAGGATTGAAAGTAACCAAAAAAATGTAAGTCATATATTACATAGACATAATATGATATTAAATTACATGAAATAAGTCTGCAATACTCACTTTATTCACGTTTAGTAGTTCAGAATGCATAAAGTCAAATAGTTTATAAAAGTGGTCACTATTTCGCATAACATAATTCTCTTCCAGATGTTGCACACAAACTTGTCAATTGGAGATACATAAAGAATTCTGAAAACCACGGACGATTTTTTTCAAGTGATGTATTTGTATATAGATTATTTTTTTAATAAATAAAATGTTAATAAAGAAATGTGACAACCGGGCTGACAATACACTCGGGGACTAACAGTCCACCAGCAGAGGCATAGATCCAGTGGTTGCAAATAAAAGGTCAATAATGATATATTCCATGGAATTGGTTTCTTTTACATCCACGAAAACAGCAAATTGTCATTCATTTAAATTTCCAACTGAAAGATAGATTTTCATCGAGTACCCTTAAAAATTGATGCAATATAATGTTGAAAATTACTGAGACAACACCACAAACTACAATAAAACATTGTCTTTTTGTAAGTTCCACTGCAGGCAGGGTGCACTCGACAACAGTTGTCAGTTTTCTTACCGAAGGTCGATGTTTTTCTCCGGGTACTGTGGCTTCCCCCGCCCAGTAAAACATGATATATCTGAACAATAGCTGAAAAACAATATTCAAAGAAACAAACAAACAAAGAAATATTAACAAAATGTTGAAGTTTAAGACACGAATATCCCTCTTATAGCTAAATATAGGATAAGATAGAAGTATTATAACAAACCTGATTATTAACTGTTGATTGTTAAGTGTCTGATCCTTATATCTGTGATATGTCCAATTTATATAATCTGGCTTTGGCTGTTTTATGTTGTTCTGTTGTACTACATCCTATATAATGTTGACCTGAGCTGGTGAAGCTTAAAGAGTATGGATATAGTATTCCAATGTTGTTAGTATTATAGTATAAAACGAGGTGACCTAGACTGTTTAGAATATGGAGGATGTCACTACCCAAGTTCTTAACAATGATATTGTCAGATGGAGTTGTTACCACACGCAATGGTTTAAATGGTTTGGGATCAATATTTATATTTGGATGGCCTGTGTAAGTATTTAGGACATAGCTATCCTTATTTAGGACCACTACTCTTCCTCTGGCATCCTCTGATAACTCGTCTACAACAGATATTGTACCATTTGTGGTACCTGTAATGTACCTAACATATGTAAATATTGGTTGTTTGTTTCTATCATGTTCATAAGTCTTTTCATGTTTACCTTCTTTATTCATCCTGATTATAACATTTTTGTCAGAACCACGAGCTCCCACTATCACTTTGTAATCACTAGTGACATGAACAGCTGTAAGAGTTAATGGTTCTACATTAAACACAGAGTCTGTGATTTGTCCACTGTTGCCACTGATTTGTTTTAACCTTGATGGTTCGTCAGTATTCAGGAGAAAGTCATTAGATGGAGTTAATGCCATACCATAGATCTTCAAGTTAAAGTTAGACATCACTTTTAGATTACTTCCTTCTGGTTTTATTCTTTGTAATACGTTCTGATCACTTATCCAGAGGGAATTGTCAGGGCATGTTGAAAGGAAATAAACTTTGTTAATATCAGTTGTAAATTGTTGAAGAATGTTTATAACCAAATCATTTGGCAAATCGTGTAACAATCCAACATTGTATTCAGTTATCTCCCCTGGCAAAAACTTTGGCATGGGAGTGAATTCCAGCTTTAATGGTTCTGTATATTCCTTTTTAGCATTTTTTGCCATTTGTGTATGTTTGAAGACTTTGTCAACATCATTAGAACTAATTATATCTTCTACCATCGTGTTTTGATCCTCTTTACTTCTCCTCAGTGCAGTTACTTCGAGTTCCTTAGCATCCATGATATTCTGTAACGTTTCCCATTTCTGTTCCAATTCTTTGACCAGTTTTTCGGTATATTCATCTACAGCCATTTTCAAAGCAGTACTTTGAGTTTTTATAAGATCTCTCGTTTCTGTATATTTGGCATATTCAGCGTTTCGTAATAGCTTAATGTTCGATTCTGCATTAATAAGTTCACATGTATCGGACTTCTGTTTTCTTATATCTTCTTGCAGAATTTCTACTTCAACTTCGTAAGCCTCACTGATTTCTACCGATCCATGACGAATATGAAGTTGTGATATACACCGAGGACAGACGAGCTGATCACATGATGTACAAAACATGCAACAGATTTGCCCTTTGTGATCTTCACAGTAAATATTGCTAAAATCCAAATCCTCTGTATATTTTCCTACGTCCTTTATACCAATGATTTAATGTTTGTCAGCAAATTTTATGAACCTTATTTTTACACTTTGTGCACATAAGCAAATTACAGTTAACACATTTCCAGTTAATGTTTTTGTTAGATTCACACAAGTCACAACATTTTGGGAATTGTCCTTCCTGAATCGACTGTGAAACCGCCATGATTAGTTAGTTCATTTAAGTATGCATTTGACTTCCGTGTTTTATTACACATATGTTATAACTGATAATATGCATTACTTGGTTAAAGATTCTATTGATACCAATTAAAGGTCAAGATAGAAAAGTTTAAATTTTTATCTCGTTAATAAAACAATATCATTTAATAAATTGTTTAGTCATTCATGGTAGCAAGTTGACAACATGCATGGTGATTTTAGTACGATATTTGAGTAACTTTTAGGTAATATTTTTACAATTTGGTATAAAACTACTTTTCTTAAAAGGTATGATACATTTTATCAGACAAGTAGTTAGAAGACTAAATATCTACTATAGGTAGTAAATGCAAGTTTGTAAATGGGAGTCAAACGTCATATTTCATTTTTATTGTATCTTTGTTTGCATGTCAAGATTTTTTCTAAGTTTCTAATAACAATTACACATTGACTAAAAACTTTCATACACAGTGAAAAACTTTATACAAAATGTTAATATTGTTATGCTTCCTGGAAAAACTACATTTGTTATTTTCTGGCTGTGTTAGGGGAGAGAATCAATTTGTTGTACTTTCTAGTAATTACAGAAACGTTTTGTGCTTCCATGTAATTACAGAGATGCTTTGTTCCATGGCAGTTGTTGTAGTTTCAGTAACATTGACTACATTGTATGATTGTAAAAATTGTCTTATATTTCTTAATCGCCAGTTACTTCTCATTTTCCTGTAGGTCTTTCCACTTTCCGGTAACGCTGTTTAGATTTCATTTAATTATATTTCTCATTAATCAAACGGTCTATTACATACTTGAATGATTGGTGTAATATTTGTTTTTTTTTTGTTTGAATGGTGTTAAACGTCACATGAAGTGTGAGAGATTTGGTGTAATTCTTCATAAAATGGAGAATCTCGTTTCATTTAACCAGTTACATGAAATAAATGAAAATGATTCAAGGCTCTGTTCTTTTATGTTTTTTCTGCTGTTGCTTGGGGGATGTTAATAGTAGGCATGAAACGGATGTTGATATAAAAAGGTAGATAGAGTATTTTATGCTTGTAATAGATTGTTTGTATCAATAACTTTACTTTAAAATGAAGATTATTTGTTTTAAAAATATAGTGTTACAAACCAAAATATTAAGATAATTTATCCACCCTGACTTAAAAACCAGGCGGACATGTTATAGAGGTAAATACAACGTAGTCGGTTTTGAAAAGATAAAAAATTGGTGAATGTTTGTGCATATTTTCTTGCTCAATGGAGAAATTTGTTTAAAACAACAGTTAAGCAGAATAATTTTTGACAGCATCTGCAGTCCGTTTAAATTGAGTCTAGTCAGCAACACAACCATTAGTGAGTTTTAATACCAGTATTTTAACATAAATATTAATTTATTCAATCTCGTTTTAAATTTTTGCTTACTGGTTCTTAGAAAACTCCATGATATTTTCTCTTCTAACCGAAGAAAGAAATACATTTTGATGTTTATCAAGGCAATTGAAATACGTAAAATCAAATACAGATTATCTTTTTTCTTTGTAAGACAACTATCAAGGAAAACGACTGAAAATCCAGAACCGAGAGTTAAGTGAAAATTAAAATACGGGTACAACAAAAACTGAAAGTGTTACACGAAACCAATAAAAACCGTCAAACGTCTAAAGAAATAACATTAACCTAGATAGAATTAACCCCTGTTTGAGTACCTTAGTCATCAACAGCAATAAGCAGTCTAGATAATCTAAATATCGATCTGGTGTAACGTATAGGTTACGAAATGTTGACATAAAGCACGGGAGCTGCTAGAATGTTGCGATGAAAGGGAACTTCACAATTGGAAAGTTGAAGTAAAGATTAGTTTGTAGTTTTCCCGAATCCTTTTATACAAGCAGGTGTAAGTAAGAGGCTGACCTATAAAAAATTTATTGTTGGTGTTGTCAATTTAAAGCCCGCTAGTGTAGATTAAATGCAGATATTCACTGAATTTGGCACATGTCACCAGATGGGGTTTATAGAGATCACTTAACATCCAAGTACCATAAAAGTTGTATAGTTACAATTTGGAACGGTCAATCATTATCAACATGAAATGCAACTAAACTGAGAAGCGCCTCACAGACTGCACGAAAACTAAGATTGCACACCTTACTCAGTTAGACGCAAACTCACAACCGTTTCAGATTATTCTTACATTTGTACTATCAATAATGCACGTACATTAGAAATGCATTCAGTTCGTGTTCTTCACAAAAATGCGAACAAACAGCGTTTCATAGCAGGATCGTCTAAATGTACCACCAAACCTCTACTGAAACTTCTGACAACTATTGTAACCATAACAACTAGCTTAAAAAATACAGTGACATTTGCTACTTCACGAATGGCATAGATGAAATTTGGATCCTAACATTAAAAAAGTTGACACCTCTATACGACAGTCCCCCATATGCAGCTTAAAACCAGCCTTAAATGTCATATTTAAAGCTGCTTTCTTTGGTCGACAATATATTTTTCATGTTTGGTGAGCATGTTTTTTTTTTAACTCAGACTGTTGGTATTCCAATTGCACTAATTGTGCTCTTCTCTTTGCGAACCTGTTTTTGTACTCTTATGAGACCGAGTTGCTAGAAGGGTTGCTAAAAAAAGAAAGAAAAGACACAGGCCCTTCCTTTATTTTCACATTTCGCTAAGTTTTTCCCTAAACAATATTACATTTGTTCAATATTGGCATTCTACTTAGACCTACTCCTGTAAATAGACCAGAAAAAACTGCAAACTTGACTCTACGACAAACGTCATGACTTAGGCTTTGCAGCTCTTGATTTCCCTTTCGTCGATGACAACATTCCAGCACATATTTATATTGTTTATGAATATTTTGATTTTAGAAACATAATAAATATTGAGAAATGTAGATTAAATAATAAAATTGTATATTAATCATAAGCTATTTTATTGTAAAAACAAACAACAGAATTTTGAATCTGCAAACCTTACAAAGTATAAAGATACAAACATACAATCAAGTTAGAAATTTGTATTCTTTTTCAATTTAAGCTTGCATAAGACAAGATTATCTTCATGTTAACAATTTTTATAAATAACATGACATAAACTTGTCTTATAAAGCTTAAAATGAAAAAGGTTACAAATTTGTAACTTGTTAATTTTCAACCATTTTAAAAATGAAAAATGGATGGTCTCCTAGTAATACTTCACAATTCTTAGTTAAAGTATATTACTACAATGAAGCTAAAGCGTTGTTTCTATTTAGAAAAGTATTTCCCCAGAGTTTGTTCTAATATAATATTAATCGCAATTCAATATTTAATCATCATAGCCATTTTTTTACGTGCTGAACGAGTTTGGATATCTTTATTTCATAACATTCAACATAAATTATATAAAATTTCTGCCAAAGAAAAACAAACATTTTTAATGTAAAAAAATTATTGTTTAAAATTGCACATACGAAAGGGTTATTATAGGATATAATAAAATCTTAATCGTAGTCAACCACAGCTTAACTTTTGTAAAATCCCTACTAAATGACATAACCATGCAGTTTCAATTATCTTAATAAACTATACATGATGTAAATGTTACTGCTGCTTATGTTTTTTCACTTTCCTATCTTGAACCTGTGATCAACATTATTTCTGAAATATAAATTCCTCTATGTTACACATAATGTATAAAATAACATATGTAACAATGTATAACAACAATGGGTTATTTTCCTTTTTTCTTCAAAAAGATGTTTGATGTAGGGTATGCATTCTTAGGGTATGCATTCTTGAAGTCAATAGTTTCAAATATATTCACATGGAAAAAAGTTAAGGGGATGCAGGACACTTTCACTGAAAATTATTTGTCAATGAATTTTCTTTAAATTAGCAATATAGTTAGTTTTTTATTCAAGTTATCATAATTCAAAATAAAAAATAGGGGTTTCAGGGCTTACTTTCGAGGGTTTGATCATTGAAATTTTAAATTTTCTATAGATTATACAGAGAAGAGAATAAAAAAGCACTAAAATACAAGATAAGAAAAATTATGTCCAATGAAATTTTCTGAATTTTTTATATAATGTCAAGCAATTGGTATACATTTTAGTTATGGAAGGAAAAATAGGGGTTTCTGAGTTAAATTTTTGTCAATTGGAAAAAAACTAGTAAAAAAGTGCTAAAAAATGGTATTTTTGTCAAAATTACCTCCCTTTTAAAAAAATTCATTTTCATTATTTTTCGCCAATACCGAACTCATTTATGCAAAAACTTTTTTCAACCATTAATACATTGAAGTAATAATATAGGTATAAGAATTGTATTTGTATTTTTAATTTTATGGAAATTAAGAGTAAATAATGAAAGAAATTATTAATAAATTTACCATAAATGTCCAATCTATTTTGAAATTTTCACCAAAAATGGCGGATGGTGTCCTGCATCCCCTTAAGCATCCCCAAATTGTTTTGATTTTCGTTTATTGTAAATAAAGTTTAATTTTGATTATTTTGGTCAGTATTAATTCTTTAATGTATAATTAGGATATGAGCGTTCAGGTGTGAAATTTTTAATCAAGCGCGGCTTTTGTCCACGTTTTTGCTCCCTTCATCACGTCTTATTTTCGTGCAACATATCGGTATTTAAATCCCGAATTTTTAATTGCCAAATCATTTTAAGTAAGCATGGCAATGTGGCGGATATCAGAAGCACAGAGATGGCAAATCACCAGCTTGCATTCCACTATACCAGTGGTTTCCACAATGAGGCACAACTACAGGTGTAAGCAGTATGTCTTACAAGGCAATAAGACTTAAGCTTGGCCATCATTATACAGTCTTTAGTCGTTTAGTCAGAAAACACCCTGATGTCAAAACTTATCCAGACCTGGTCGACCATCTGTGGCAACCCAACGTGAAGATAGGAGCCTTGGTAGATTGCGAAATGTACACCTGGGATGTGCTTACACCTGTAGTTGTGGAAACCATCCGTTAGAGTCAAGACCTGTTTTCATGAATGACAACGCTAGACCTCGTCGTTCCAGGGCAGTAAGGGCATATCTTCAGAACGAACCTGTGACCACTCTTCCGTGGCCTGAATCAACCCAACAGAGCATCTATGGGATCAATTGGGTAGGCGATTACAAGCTCTGGAACCTCCTCCACAGAACTTGCAACATTTAGAAGCTCAAAATGGACCAGCACTACGTCGTGCTTAGTATACCCCCACTCGACTATTTTCGGCTCGGAAAACAGGAAGTAGATAACTGACTGACCTGGAAAGGGGAGGCACAGTACAACTCATCATTCTAAAGCTGTGAATCACATTTGAAATCAATCCCTCTAGTAGAAGCCGAAAAATATGTTACAAAAGTTTGCACCGGACGGACAGACGAACAGACAGACGGATAGACGGACAAAGTGATTGCAATATAGCCCTCTCTTACGAGTGGGGGTATAATTACACCAGGAGTGACGACAGATTACGCCTTAACAAATTAGACGCCTTACTGGCTGTATGCGAAGCAGGGTTGCAGCAGTCATTCATGCTAACGGTGGATATACCCGCTATTGACCCTTTGACGACTAATTATCAATTTGGTGTTTATGATTGACGTTTTCAATGGTGATTGTACAATTAAAAACAGTTTGGACAGTACTTTTTAAAAACTACATGAAACGTCACTAATTTCTTTGGGATAAACTTATAACCAAGGTTACAAGAAAAACTAATAGTCCATGCCTTAAATAAGTTTTTGCTATAAAATACGACTTCCTTGTCGAAAAATATTCGTTTGAACATATGGTTGTAGATATTTTTCAAAATTTTTTAATTTAGCGTACATTGAGTGTGTTACGATGATTATTGGATACACTAGAAACAACAACAAACCACCTCCCCCCCCCAAAAAAAAAAAGTAACTAGAGCAATCGCCCTGACGGTACATGCATTTCAAAAGAAATGGTGGATTAAACAAGGTTTTATAGCATGCCAATCCCTCCCGCTTCCATTATCGTAGTATGCTAGTTGGTTAGTTGATTATAATGGATGGGTATCATATACCACAAGTCAGTAATAAGTGTAATAATCATCGTTTTTATATCAGTAAATATATATATTTTTTTCGTTCATTCATCCTGATTACTATACTCGTACTTTTTATAGCTTTACGTGCACGTCCAGGCAACTATCGTGACTTTGTAATCCCTAGTGACATGGAATGCTGTGGTCACTAATTAATGCAAACTGTATACAGTGTCTGTAACCTGTCCACTGCTGCCACTGGTCTGTTTTAACCTTTCAGCCATCAGGTTGAGGTTATTAGATGGAGTCAATCCATACCATAGATCTTCATGTAAAGTTAGGCATCACCATTAGATTTTTAATTGCTTCCTTCGGGTTTCATTCTTTTTTTACTTCGTTACGTAGCCACAAGGAATTATCAAGTCATAATGAATGAAAAACAACACCATTAATATCAGTTGCAAATTGCTTCAAAACTTATATTACCAGATCATTTGACATGTTGTTATCAAACTTTCGATTTGAGTGATATCCACTTTACAGGTTCAATTATAGCTGTTATTGGAATCGTATTGTATCAGAACACTTTTTCTACATCAAAAGAACACTAATTATATCGTCTACCTTTGGGTTTTGATCTTCTGTACGTCTCAACAGTGCAGCTACTTCAAGTTCTGTATTATCCATGGTATTCTGTAATTTTTCCCAACTTTGGTCAATTATTTGAGATTTTTTACTTACCAACGGCATTTTTAAAGCAGTAGTTTGAGTTTGTACAGGCGTAATTAACAATAAATATAGTGCACGCACATATTGGAGAAAGTGTGGTATATGGTGATCCCCCCTGTGACCTCTTTTTGAGGGAGTTTAGGCAATTATGTTGCCAAATCTTGCGTTCTGGGCATTTCTTGCTTGTTTTAACGTGCCTTAAAATCATGTAGTTTTAAATCTGGACTTGCCTAAAAACTCACAGTGGTCATGTTTGGAAAAGACGTTTCTTTGTTTATGTGTGTTCTTTTAATTCTATTTGTTAAAGCTTGTCAAATATTTATCTGACATTTATAAGACCTTCGTTAGGATATGCCTGTGAAGTTTTGAATGGCGGTTGAGAAGGAAAGGTAGAAAAAGTCGAGAAAGTTCAATAAGAACCAGCCAGAATTGTGACTGACGAAATTTGCCATTAGATATTGTTATATTTTAAAACTTGTCAGAATACTCTGAACGAGGGAAAGAAAAAACAGAAATTTGTGTATATTTTATAAAATTCACAACAAAATTTGCCCCGTATACATAAGTGATTGCTTGCCACCACCAGTTTCGAATGTAAACCAATATAATCTTTTAAACAATCACACATACCAGTTCTTAGTAGATTAAATGTGTACGCAAAATTATTTGGGTCGTCTAAAGTATTACTTTATAATAATCTATAATTGGCCAACACTTGAAACTTTTGAACTCAAATTTACATAAACTACTAACACCTTTATGGGAAGAATTCAGGAAATTAAACATCTATACTAGGTTACGTCATCAATGTAAGTCTAACACTTCGGATTTATATAGACAAAAAAAAATAAATAGGAAGTCCGATATGTTGCTGTGGACACCATATGAGGGTGGGTATAACTTTTTTTCTGGAGTGCTCTTTATATCAAACTCAAAGAAATTCCATATTTGATATATAAGCTGAATATAAAAAAAATCTGTTTGGCAATGCAAACCTAACTTTTTAAAATAAACGTTATTTTTGTTTTGAAAAAGTTCGTGCATACATAGGCCATACCAACAGACTTCCAAAAGGTCAATAGAGTCCACACCCTTTAAAGCATTATTTACCCTCATCATTTAAGTATAAACGGATTGCCGCCGGCATATATTTATGTGTTGTACTGTTGTTAGAACTGGATGTCCAATCCATTTGGTCGGCAATAAAGTATTATTAAACTTTGTTTGCAAAAAAAGATATTTTAATTTCTTTTTGCTCCATATTATCATTCATTAACTTGTGCAATGTGCACCAATTTATAAATGTAACTACAGAACGTACTCATATTTTCAATTAAAAATATAATAATATATATATTATACATATATTCAGTATACTGTTCGAGATCTTGGTCCAAGAGTTGGTAGTTGCTCAGCACTTAACTTTGTCATTTTAACGGGAGGTATAGTTTCTGATCCAAGAGTTGGTAGTTGCTCAGCACTTAACTTTGTCATTTTAACCGGTGGTATAGTATCTGATCCAAGAGTTGGTAGTTGCTCAGCACTTAACTTTGTCATTTTAACGGGAGGTATAGTTTCTGAATTTTCATCTATATTTGGCATATTATTCTTCGGAAGCATTTTTTTGTTCATTTTGTCAAATTTATGAATGTCTGGAAGACTCGTATACTGAGTAATTGACTTAGACTCCCTTAGGGAGGACGAGAACTGGACCGGAAGTAGCACGCTGTTTTCAGAAACACTGCGATGTCGTATAAATGAATTTGACCTGTAGAGTCGAGGTTTTGATGTTGGAATTGGACGACTGTTTTCTTTAAGAACTTCAGGGATTTCAAGAGCAGGAAGTTTAACGTATATTTTATTCGCATGCAGCTTAAAATCGTATTTTTCTTTGTTATGTTTTTCGTCTTTCAAAACTTCTTCTCTATTCCTCCTCTTTTGGTTGTAATTTCGCAGAAGTTTGCCGTTCATGTCATCATTTAAATAGTCAACTGTTCGCTTATCGTCTTCAAGCCTCACGTAATCCTTCAGCGCATCAAGTTTTTCTCTTGTTAAAATTTTCATCTCTATTTCCATTTGTCTGTCTATTTCCTGAAGTTCCAGAATAAGTTCTCTTTGTTTTTGCACATTTTTAAGCGATGCTTGAACCACTTTATTTGTCTTCCGGCTTCCTGTTCCATCTGATCCATCCTCGTCCATGTTATTTTCTGCGTAGCTTCAGTTTAATTTATAACTGAAAGAATATAACAGAAAAAATAACTATAAAATAGTGTTAAAAATAATAATATTATTATAAAAATTGTTAGCTCCCAGGATATTAAAAATCATTCAATATTTTTATATTTTTCATGCAGATTATGTATATGGTTTTTACAATTAGGGATTAATTCATAAAGAAAGGTTATACAATACCATATTAAATGGTAAACTATATAAATAATATCAAATATCTTGAATATAAATTTATCCTATTTGATATGGACAAATATTTAAATGTCAAAAAATACAACATTATGTTACTTGAGTTATAATCAAATATCACAGCTAATTAGTAACAATAAAAAAGATAACAAAAAGCTGAAATCTGATTGGCCTTTGTGGTTAAAAAGACCTAAACCATCTTATATCCTATAACCTGTTCAGAAATTTGAAGTATTTCTTACTGGAATCAAACCTGATCAAATCCCTGCATACCAACTTTTTTCAAGCAAACGATTTTGTATATTAAACCGTCAAATGCTGTGAATAAAAAAACCTGGTTCCTAACACAACTCCAGCTAATCGGAACGGATGATATGGTAATAATAGATCATAACTGGTTCCCATGATATAACTTCTGTAAGACTTCATTCCCGTTTACTGCGGGACTACGATTGTCGTCTGTCTGTGATGTTTGCAAACAAAGACCAATGTTTGTAAAAGAAATATACACGAGATCAGTTTCATTTTTATACAGTATATTTATACACTTTTGATACGGTTTTACATAAAAAGTACTGTGTTCTTCCCTAAGCTTATTCGTAATAAAAGATCATCTGTCATGGCGTCAACCAGTAGTGTGACAGAGGTGAATATTGTTGATTTAGGATACCCATATTCCTTTGTTTTTGGTGATGATGATTGGTATTAGATGTGCCAGGAAACGACCTACATGGGGCCGTTTTTAACTATCCATACTTATCGTAATTATTTTACATACTGGACAACGATAGAGTTGTTTTCGTTTACATGTATGAGATGCATCATTGTATGTAATGTATTACGGTCTGAATTAAATAGTTTAAGGAACTATTTAGTTATATAATGAGGCTTACTTACCTACCACAGCCAGAACTCAGCATTCACCGCATTTTTTTGTATTAATTGATCTATTCACTTAGATTTGTATAGTGTTAAAACCTAAGAAATGTCGATATCATTTCGTGATTTGATTTCCATTCACTTAAAACAATTTTAATATTGATCAAACCTTGACATTATAGAAAATGTTTTATTAAAGTACAATTAAACAATTGTTACATTTAATTGTATTCTTATCAAACCTCTATTGTTTGAAATCAATCCAGACAGGTGTCAGATTTCTCGTGTCCCATATGTTCTTTAAAACGACCACCCGTTAAAAAGGTTGCATTGTTTGTTTATGGGGTATAGCGGCACTTAAAACAATTGTTCAGAGTCCAGTTTTTATTCGGGGGGGGGGGGGAAGGGGGGCCGAGAGTACTCTGTGAAACCAGTTACCTTCGTCAGGAAAACTGGCAAAGCAAACCCTGCACATTAGATTTTAAGCGCATAACTAAATTTCAAATCGTTTCAGTGGTTAAATCAGATGATATTGGAATATAGATTCATATATTAGAATCCTGTTGGTTTCAGTTTTATCAGTATGATAGGGGAAATTTCAGTTTTGTACTAGAAAATTAGAGCACCAAGTTGTACGTAATTTAAGAGAATTAAAATAAATAAATAAATAAATAAATAAATAAATAAATAAATAAATAAATAAATAAATAAATAAATAAATAAATAAATAAATAAATAAATAAATAAATAAATAAATAAATAAATAAATAAATAAATAAATAAATAAATAAATAAATAAATAAATATGTTTTATGTATGGGTCAATAACTTCAGCAAATGTAAGCAAAAAACTGAAGTATAAAATTAGACGAAATGCGATGTTTTAAAACAGACTACACACAGAGCATGCGTTAACACTGACTTTCTTAAAATAAACTGGGTGCTGGACGAGTTTCCAGAGCTCCACCCACACAGCTACTCAACGCGTTATCGGGTAGCTCATATGTAATGCCCTCTTGTTATTGGTTGTCTGGTTTTAATACAACCCGATCTGAAGAAAGGCTTATTGTAGCCGCAACAAAACTCTAAATTCTCGGTCCAACTCCCCATAATTTTAAGGTTCAATTATCGTCATCGTCTCCAGTGCCAGTCTTTGATTTATCGTATTTCCAGAATTGACGTATTGTGTTAAAATGTTCTCGTCAAATACTGCTTATCGGATGTTAAACAATCATTTACCCAACCAATGTTATTGTCAACGTCTTGTGACAATGCAGATGTCTAAATACCATCAATTATGTTTAGTATCTCATAAGATATATTAATGAATAAATAAGTAATACTAAGTTTAAAAAGCATAACATGAAATTAATTTAAAAAAAACATTTAAAATATTTACCTGTAACTTACAAAAATTATAATGTTCACTTTTTCACTTCGCCATTGTGATTTTCATGACTGGCATCACGGTCTTCGACAAACAATTAACAGACGTGAAACCTTAGTTATTAATTAATTCCGCATTATCGATTAGACTAATCCACAGGTATAATTACCACCTGTAATTATTCCAATACACATAACAAGTTTTAATTCTAAACTTATTGTAGAATTTGATACGCTTCAAAGTCAAAGTTTATTGTAGGAAAATAAGATTATTATTTATAGAAAATCTTATTAACTATAAACTATAATCAGTTTAACGACTAAACAAACATAAACTATTCTAGAAGAAAAAGACTGAGTATATCTATCAACAGATTTCAATTTTATTATATATCCGAAAGACATAGAACAATGGAGCAATGTGTCACGTGAGAATGCTTAATATTATTTTATAATTGTGAAGGATTTTTTTTCGAACTATAAATAAACAACCCACTTTTTACATGAGCATTCATTCATAAAATACACAAATTTAATTATCTAATTTATAATGAATTATGACTTAACTCGGTTTCGCTGAAAGAAAACGGGCTATTTATAGATTTAAATACAACGTATATCACTCCATATATATTATAGTAAATCTTAAACTCATTAGAAATTAAAAATAAGATAAGGAAATTTTTCAATCAATCAATCAATCAATCAATCAATCAATCAATCAATCAATCAATCAATCAATCAATCAATCAATCAATCAATCAATCAATCAATCAATGCCATGTAATAGACCATAAGTCTTTGGGAAACTAGTTATTTCAATTTTGTTACAAAATCTGGAAGTATTTTACCGATTCATTCATAATACATCATCTCAGAAGATTTTAGTTTGTAGGAAAAAACAACCTGCAAAAACGATCTTTAAATTGGCACGGTAGAAGCAGCTTAGCAGATTTGCGTCCCCATCTTTTAAACCTGAGCTTGATTTTTCTGTTGGAATGGGTGATTTAAACATTATTTAATATACACAAAACACTAATGGTATACCGGGCTTTCATGAGGGGAGAAGTTCTTGCTAGTGAATTTATGTATGCGTAGAATTATGTGTGCTTATGTATCAGTACCATACACCTGTAGGTACATCATTACCTTCTGGTCTTAAACCCTTCTAAGTTGTACCTTAGGAATGTTGAGATTTTTGGCCAGATTTCAAGCAAAGTGAAAAATCCGGGTTATAAAATGGGAAAAGTCGGGTGGCGGGAGGACGGTCGGAGAAAATTTTCGTAAGTTTTTTTAGTAACTATACTAGTAAACATAGCCTCTTGATTTTTTTATACAGCTTCAGCATGAGTTTCGAAGTCGTAGGAATCGATTTCAGGTCTGTCGTTCACTATATCCTGGTTCTAATGGTACATTTAAATTGCAAAACAACAACGCAAACTCGCATCCAAATGACACTTAGACCCTTACCAATCAATTCAGCGTAAAATGGCAGGTACCACCTATCACTTTGCTTCCGTCGTCATCGTCGGTAAACTTTCAACTCTTCCATTGATGAAAAATTGTGGTTATTTCGTGTTTTTATCCCGTGAAAGGAAGATAGAGAAAAAATTAACATGTTGAAGTCAATTGAGTTTTATAAACAATAGGACTTGATTAAAGCTTTTTTTATGTTGTTTTTCTTTTGCTCTTAACAAAGAAAACATTTGAAGATTATTTTTTTAATATTTCTGAATAATTATATCTCTAGTAGGGTAAGTTTATATGTACGAAAAAATCGTACTCCTTGTTTCACTTGGATGCCAAATAACCGTGAGATATACATGTTCCTTTGAGCCTCTTGTTATAAGTCTCTGAATAAGTTGAGTTAGCTAAGGTTTTTTAGGAAAAAGTCTCAAGACAACCCCACATGTACTCGAAAGATTGACCTGCTAATATATGAAATTGTCTACGACAATACCATGTTCTTTCAAGTAAACTTTTGGAGTGTAAGGAACCTTCAGACTAACGGACCTTCGGACTAGCGGACCTTCGGACTTGTGAACCTTCAGACTAATGGAACTTCGGACTAGCGGACCTTCGGACTTGTGAACCTTCGGACTAACGGACCTTCAGACTAGTGAACCTTCGGACCCACGGACCTTCGGACTTGTGAACCTTCGGAAAACTGGGCCGACACCGTAGAGGCATACAAGCAATAATGAAACCATGAACAATGGCGCATACTTTAAAATGCAGTAATCTTTTATCATTCTAACCTAAAATGATGATAAATAAGTAAGTTGTAACTAAACGTGACGTCATGAACAATAAAAGTAGAGTAGACAATTTAACCATATCGTAGTGAGACAGTGAACATACGGGATTAATGTACTGAAGGTAATTAATCGTTGTTGTATTAATTACTACGAAAATGTACCTCGGGTACATACCTGTATACAAATATGTATCTCGCCGCTTGTTTTGGCGAGAAATTGTACCCTGTGTAAATTTACGGTATTCCAGGTCGAAATCTCGTTGGCAGTGAAGTGTTTTTACGTGACGATCGCGACGTAACAGATTCGTACAATAATTCTGAATGAGATAACTTACGCTGAATTGGTCTTATTCTTATAATTTCTCACCAAAACAAACGGCGTACAATTTTTGTTCACAAGTATGTACCCGAGGTACATGTTTGTAGTACCCAAAACGAAAGAGACCAATTCAGTGGTTATAAAAATATACCGAACACCAAGAAATGTCAAAAAGACAATCCTAAAATTAAAGTAAAAAAAAAGGCGAACGTTGGAACCAACAACCAAAAATGATGCAACTACAAGTTAACTTCAAAATTTTTGAATTGAAAAACGTAGACTGCAAATGTATCACAAAAATCCATAAAAAAAAATAATTAATCATGCGAAAAACGATTATTTTATTCTGAAATATGATGAACATTTTCATAGCAACCAGGCACCCGGGACAAATGCTCTTAAACTATATTAATTATTGTTGAAAGTGCTCCCCTTTATACCGAGTTTATATTATCCATTAACAAACACCCAGTGTATCAATTCATTTTTTAATTTCGTACAAATTAATAAGCACACGTTTGTCGATTCCCAATGATGTACATAATGTTATTTACATTCATTTTACGTATTGTTCCCAAATGTGGTATATGTTTTCTGTTGATATATATATTGTTCTAAGTCACTTTATGTTTTATTTAGATCTGAAGTTCTGTGTAAATTGTTTTTTTTTATAACCCCCCCCCCCCCCGCCCCAATCTTTAGTGGCTAACATATCTTAAGAGACATATTTAGAATGGACTTTAAAGCACTTAATAGACATTTAAAAAAGCGACTGTTTTACGATTCGAATTCTACTTGCACGGGTTTTACGTGATCATACAAAAACATTTCATGTATAAAGAGCTCGCTTGTAACAAATCTTAATTCATAAATAGACACCAGCTGTAACCCATTTACAGGTAAGTACTTTTAACTTTTCGCTCGAATCTTTAAGGACGCATTTATAGTAATTTTAATAATGATAATATTGACATAATTCCATAGTCTCCGTGTGAATCATGAAGCAAAAATTTGGAAATTATTTCTTTCAGTCCTTTATTGCAACACATTGGACAACATAAGAAACAAACCAGAATTCCATCATTTAATATTGTTTTTTAACGTCATATTTCCTTCCGGTTTCTTAACTTTGATAGTAGTGGTTTTTTTTTAGTTTTCGTAAGGCAAAATTATAAATGTTTAAAATACGTTTGTCTCAAATGTTGTCTTCTATAAATTGTGCGTTTTCTTTGATAATTAGTTGTTTATATTGATGTTTTTGATAAATGGATTTTTGCATGTGCGTTCATACAATTCAATTACGATTTCTTACAGTATTTTATGTTTATCTTTTCGGAGTTTTCACTATTTTCCATGCACCGTATATATCCTTAATTTGTAAATGTGATTTATTTGCTCTCAAAATGCCGTCCCCAAAGCCTAAAATAGAAAGAGAAATGCGGATCATACGGCAGGGGGTCTAAGGACGGAAGCTTTGAGAAAAATGGCCGCAAAATCCTTCGTTCTGGGCATTTTCTGCTACTTTTAACGCGCATTATAAAGGATTTTAACACGAGTAATTCCTAAATTTCAGAGAGGTCTTTGTCCTTAATCGTGTCGCCGAAAATGTCGCAAGATGTCCTAATTTTTATCCTAACTTTAGGACAATGAAATGTTTCCTAAAATGTTATGATGCCATTATTTCAATTTTAGTTTCTACTATAGCATAAGAAAGTTTAATATATAGAATCCACGTATTCTTTTTTAACCTTTTACAAAATTTGAAGCCACGTTTTCATACAATTTGTTGGACTCCCTTTTGTTACTCAGTTTAATAAATTGTGAAAGAATTTACCTGTTAGCCTTGTATATAAATATTAAGGTTACAGCACGAAATCAACCTTTTGAACCAAAAAAGTCCTTGCAGTCAAACTGTTTAATAATGAACTCGTGCCAAATTGTCACACTGAAACGCACATAACGGAGACATTTGACGTTTTACTTTATAACAATTTATTTAAAATCTACACTTGGCCAAAAGTTGGGGACAACCAGGGTTTGCTTCAAATAAACGAAACAATTGTTTCTGGTTCTTTGTACATATGTTATCAACAAAAGCTAGGTATGTAGTATCTATTGTTAAAATTTTTAAATCGGTATACAATCCCACATTTTCAGTAGTCTTTCCTCTTCCGAGTTTTGATTTTATTTTCCCTGTATGAGAATGAGTAACTAAAGTGTTTAATTGGAGACCTGCTAACTTGTCCGAAACATCTCGATTAACCCATGGTTTTTATTCAATTGGGTTACTCACTTTCTTTGTTTTGATTTGTATCATTTTGTGAGAGGCGTAGCATAGCATTTGATATTCCGCAGTACATGCCGTACCGGCTGCTACGCCCACCTATGTATACGAGAGGAGAGTCAAAAGACCCCAATAAAAAAGGAAAAATATGAACAATTTTTTATTTATGAAAATTATTGGTACGGCTTGCCGTACCTGCAAAAGTTATTGTTACGACGGAAGCTGTACCTGCCGTACCGGCTGCTACGCCTATGATTGTATACGTTTGTGTCGTCCTCGTTTCACCATCTTACAACATAAATCACAAGTTATGACTGATGCCGTGATGGTACGTCGTACGAACTTCGGTAAACCAATCCGAGAATCCCTGGGACGCAAAAAACGTTGGACGGCAGAGGATTCTCAGACTGACCCTCAATCCGGATGTGTACTCGGTCGGTTTCCCTGCTGTTTGATTACAACGCAATGATCGTATATTGCAAATCTTGTAACTGTTTACAAAAATTCGGATGTTTTCGTTATAGGTCATCATGAAGTCGGCAGTTGTGCTCCTCGTCATTGTCTTGTTTGCTACGGTAATGGAAGGTAAGTGGATCAGTATTAGCTGTACATATTCTACCAGACTCAGTATTGGTGTATTTTTCAAGGAACGTACTACCTAAGTGACCATTACAAACATTTACCTTTTTACTAGTTCCGACGCAGTCGGTATATTTTCGAATTGTGACCTTTGAACTAAAAGACGCTTACCCATGGTAACGTACTGTTATTGAAGACAAGCTTGTCTGCTGGAATACCAGTTGGGGAATGCAAATAGGGATGCTTTTCAGAGTATCCTATAGTAGATTGTTCGAACGCAGAATTTTTTACTGTTTTTGTCCAAATCGGTGTTTTTAAACAATTGGTAGTCTTAATTAAACTTTAGATAAAAGGAAAGAAGCCCGAAAGAACTTAATTACATGCTAAAACCATACGTCGTGTAATTTTGGGCATTTCGTCTGGGGTATATATTATATTTGTCTTATTGACCATCGTATCTGTAAACAATCCTCACGCCGGTGATGTATTTACATCATATTTTCTTCTGACCTCCTGACACACGCACTCTCTCTCTCACTCTATCGTGAAATTGTTGTCGTACAAATGATCCTACACAAAGATAAGTAGGTCATTGTTTATTGGCAGAACGCCAAATGACTAGTATGAGGCACGGTGGTTCGATAACGCGTTTTGTTTTCTTTACACACACAGCAAATAGAATTAAGAGTAAAATTCACTGATTGTTTCGTTGCAATTATTTACTTGGACCTGAATTACCCATACGGTTTATCCTCCCTCCCCCCCCCCCATTTTTGGATAGCATACACATTGCCGATTTCAATTCAGATTTAATAAGCATTGAATTGTCATTTTGTGTTCATTTTAATACAATTCTAATTAAAATATTTTACTTAGAAGTTCCCATTTTGAAAGATAATCAAATTAATTATAGCAAACTGTTACAGTAATACATGTGAATGAATATTACTTGATGCATGTAAGTGCATATTTGCTTATGAAATTTATTTAAAGAATAAGGGTCGGCTGGGCTGGGATACATTAGATGACCATCAAACTTGGGGCAATCAATAACTCGTATAGATATATTTGGGAAATTGGCTAAATCGAACTTGACCTCTCTTTTGTTAAATAAACAATATCAAAAATTAAGTAGTGTGCAAGTCAGAATGCGTAAGTATTAAGCAAGCAAATTCAAATCCTTCATTGCATGTTTCGCCTTTATGAGTTTAAATACATTTGCAGATGAAGTAATATATTAGTTTAAAAAATCGTGTACTTTAATTTACCACTTTTGACATCTAACACAATTAGTAAACTTTATAAATTTGTTATCTTAACAGCTACCTGTTTTGCTACATTAAATGAGCCATATCTTGACAATGTAACACCTAAAAAATTAAATTCTTGAACTATTTCTAGCTCATGGCTATCCAAGTAAAATTTAAGTCAGTCTGAGATTTTTCCTTTAGAAAATATCATAATTTTTGTTTTATCGATATTAATCTTAAGCTTCTAGCTTTTGCAGTAATCTGAAAAAGCATCTAAAAGATTTTGCATACTATTTTCATCTTCGGCCAACACAACAGTATCATCAGCATATAACAGTGAAAATAGTCGTATATATATATATATCAAATTTTTCATCAATGTCAGTGGTTATTGAATCAAGACCTCTAATATCACAGCTTGATAAGAAGGAATCGAGGTCATTTAAAAATATCGAAAATAAAAATGGGGACAAATTTTCCACTTGTCGTAGACCATTAAGACATGGAAAAATGCGGACGCTTCCCTTTTGTAAACAATTCTAGATTTTGTTTCATAATACAGATTAAAAATTACTTTGTACATTTTACCGTTCATATTATTCATCAAAAGTTTATACCATAGGCCTTCTCTCCATACTTTATCGAAAGCATTTTCGAAGTCAATAAAACAACAAAACAGCTTCTTTCTTTTACATTTCAATAATTCAAATAACATAAACAGAGAGAACAGACTATCGGTGGTAGAATAATTTTTTCTAAAACCAAATTGGGTTTCATTTAATATCAAAAATTCGTCCGAGAATTTGTCGAGTCGCTCATAAAATGGAAGTGAAGAGTTTACTTAAACAACTCGGGATCGTAATAGGTCTGAAGTTTTTAGGGTCAGAGGGGTCGCCTTTATTTTTATATATCGGTTTAATATCACCAGCCAACCAATTCTCGGGTATTATTCCAGTTTCAAATATTAAGTTGAAAAGGTATTCATATGTCTATTTTATATATTCGTTTATAATCATGTCTTGACCAGAAGCTTTGTTATTTTTCAGTTTTTTTATTCAGTTAAATATCTCACTCTGCGTAATTTTCAACGCAAGCAGTTTTTCTTTATGAGTGTTGCTCAAGATTAAACGAACTATATTATGCGGATGGCATGCATTCATTTACGGTTGTGAGGTTTTCCACATTCTCCAAATATTTCATGCAAACGATCGCAATGGGTCTGACTGATAAATCAGCGACCCAAAAATAGGTGCTGTTTTGAAATTTTAAATTGTTGACCTCCGACATATACATTAGAAAGGTTTGAATGTTTTTTTATTTACCATTGTGGTCTTCAACTTCTGAAATAGCTTTTCATTGGAGATATTTAAATATGTTTATTGTTAGCTCTATAATTTTTAAAGCCATTAATGCCTATCTTCTTTCTTTGCGTCCGTCGTCATTCGCGTGCAGAAAGGAGATGAAGCTCTAATTGCAAAGTCTCTTTTTGATAAGACCCTATCGTTTAATAACATTTTTTTGAATCCATTATTGTAGCTACCTTACAATATAGCCTTATTTTGATTGGTTACATTTCGTAACACGTTAATTAATTGCCTCCCCACACACATCAATGAAAGAAAACGTTAATGTTTCTTGTCTCTTTCTTTCGTTTGATATATCTTTTTTTAAAGATAGTACTCGTTTATATTGTGTGTAAAAGCCTCAACGTAAATTTGACGCCATTTTGTTGATGTGTCCGTGTGCAGGTGCTTTACATTCAGATCGCGTAGGGGGTTCGAATCTCACTGGGGGCAGGGTGTACTCGACTCCAATCTTAATTGACAAGGATTGCCAGTTTTCCTACTGAAGGTCGGGGGTTCTCTCCGGCTTCCTCCCCCAATAAAAACTGGACGCCATGAAATAGCTGAAAAATTGCTGAAAGTGGCGTTAAACATCATACAAACAAACAAAACAAACAGATCGCGTAAGCGAACAATGTTTCGGCTATATTCAGGACAAGGACAAATCAACGGGGAAAAAGGATGCCTTGACTGACCAACGGAAATAATTGACGGCCACAGGAATATTATTGGGTAGCGACAGGAAACAAGAAACGATTTTAAACCGATAATTTTGGCGCCTAATCTTATAATAACGCCGTTTTGCAAAAATATTGTATTCAAACTTGGTAGCTAGGCATTAACTCTTTTTACTTGTTTCCTTCAGGATCGAATGCTGCTTCTTACTGCATCATTTCGGAAAGGACAAATTGTTCAAAAACGTGCCGGTATGGAGGATGTTTCTTTAGTAAATGCAGTATTGGTACAGGAGGGTTACCAGAATGCAATTGTAATGGACCAGGACTAAAGTGCAAGAACTTTCGTGGTAAGTTACCGTATCGTACGTTTACAGTGTCGTGGTAAGTTTAACAGTGTCGTAAGTTTTAGTGTGGCAAGTCGTAAGTTTTACAGTGTCGTAAGTTTACAGTATCAGGTTATTCAGCAATAATACGTTTAAATAAAAAAATCGATATTAATCTGGTTTGATAACTATAAGACGGAAGTTGAAACCAACATGGATGGGTTTTGGGTTAGGTGGTCCGGGAGTCTCCTATGAGACAGAATTAAATGGAAAACATTTTTAATTTAACCGTTTAGACAACATTCTGGAGAACATAATGAATTTATTGCTAAATAAAAAAGGGTTTGTAGCAGGTTCCTTGAAAATTATGTAATGGGTATGTAGTCATTATATCCTAATAACTGTACAAAGAAACACCATGTCTTGTCTGCAGATGTCTGACCTGTCGTCCTGTATTACATACCTGTATTATATAAAACGAAGTTAATTGCTATACAGATACTGCAATACAAACTTACATCTCTCGTTTTCAAGTGTTTGTTTTTTTGCATGTTGTTAAACTCCACGGCAATTTTTGAGCTGTATCATGGCGTCTAGTTTTTATTGGGTGGAGTACCTGCACAAAACCTCGACCTTCGGTAGGGAAACTTGTCAATTAAGATTCGAATCGAGCGCACCCTGCCCGCAGTGAGATCTCGGTGTTGACAGACCACGTGATCAATAGATGACGAACTATTTTTGCCGCTCTGCCATCGAGGTCCCCTTGACTGCAAGTGTACATATTACATGCCACACGGACAACATCTGCTACATAATATGCAATAAAAGTAATAGAGGTATTAACCAATATAATATGCAAGAATTAGTATGAGGAATAGGAAATGAGTATTCGTGAACGGGTACAAACAAATTTAACAAAATAGTTTATGGTAGAAATTGTTTTCGTGTCACAATTCCTTTTCAAACAGCCATCATGTTCGCATTATTGAAACAAAAAAAAATGTCGCAACTGACCATTCTGGTCAACATACCTAATACAATTCTATTCCTTTTCAGAGTCCTCCAATGTAAAACCACAGTTTAGAAACTTGGTATATAGATTGTTCCAGTTGTATTAATACATTTATATAAAGCTTGTGATATTCAATTATTCTTGGACCATCAAAACATGTAAAATATCGATTGATTAAATTGGTGTTTACATCACTTTCAGCAATTTTTCAGCTATATCATGGCGTCTAGTTTTTATTGGAGGAAGCCGGAGTACCCGGAGAGAACCACCGACCTTAGGAAGGAACACCCTGCCTGCAGTGAGAATCTAACCCGCAATCTCAAGTGTGGACAGACCACGTGATCAATAGTAGAGGAACTACCTGGACCACTCGGCCAACGAAGCCAGTACAAAATCAAAAATATTTTTAGCCTAACAGAATTTTGAAATTTCCACAATCCGGCATTCCGTAGATGTCTCTTTTTTTTGCCGATCAACCCAATTTATTTTGAAATATAGTAATTGCAATTCTAAGATTACACTTTGGGATACATGTAGTAAAGTATTTTAATGCAATAAAAAAATACATCATGAGCTGGCAAAGTTCGAAGCCATTGAAAGAGTCTTAGTTGGAAACACCTGTTTGTTGCCATTGGTGCAGGAAATTGTTAAACTAGGGTAGCTTTAGAGCGAAACTAGGGTAGCTTTAGAGCGAGGTTTTAATACAACTTTAGCATTTCCAATATTTTTGGGGTAGCAGTTTTTACTGGTGGATGAAACTGAAGTTCCAATTATAAACCCCTGTTATCTTTGATAATTCGTTCAAAACCAAATTGTATAAAATTTTTCTTTTTTACGTACAGAAGGCTGAACTAGATTAGTTCAGAAGGGTATAATTACACAGGTGGTTGATAGTTCTATGCCATGTGTGGCACCGTAGTTAATTGTTCTATGCCATGTGTGGCACTGTGGTTAATTGTTCTATGCCATGTGTGGCACTGTGGTTAATTGTTCTATGCCATGTGTGGCACTGTGGTTAATTGTTCTATGCCATGTGTGGCACCGTGGTTGATTGTTCTATGCCATGTGTGGCACTGTGGTTAATTGTTCTATGCCATGTGTGGCACTGTGGTTAATTGTTCTATGCCATGTGTGGCACTGTGGTTAATTGTTCTATGCCATGTGTGGCACCGTGGTTAATTGTTCTATGCCATGTGTGGCACCGTGGTTGATTGTTCTATGCCATGTGTGGCACTGTGGTTAATTGTTTTATGCCATGTGTGGCACTGTGGTTAATTGTTTTATGCCATGTGTGGCACCGTGGTTAATTGTTCTATGCCATGTGTGGCACCGTGGTTAATTGTTCTATGCCATGTGTGGCACTGTGGTTAATTGTTCTATGCCATGTGTGGCACCGTGGTTAATTGTTCTATGCCATGTGTGGCGCCGTGTTTAATTGTTCTATGCCATATGTGGCGCCGTGTTTAATTGTTATATGCCATGTGCAACACCGTTAATAATTGTTCAATGTCATGTGCGACACCGTGGTTAATTGTTCTATGCCATGTGTAACACCATGGTCAATTGTTCTATGCCATGAGTAACACCGTGGTTAATTATTCTATACCACGTGCGAGACCGTGGTTAATTGTTCTATGCCATGTGTGAAACAGGTTATATAAGGCATCACAAGAAAATTTGTATTGATTCTTGGTCGGCTGTGTTGGCCCTTCATGCGCAGGAGTTGGGGCCAATACAGCCAACCTCTAAACATAACCAGGACCAAAAGAGTATCGGACCGTTATTAACACTATTCAAGTATAGATAATAATTGTATATCTAATTTGTTTCCGGGGCCTCGATGGCCGAGTGGTTAAGGTAGCAAGTCCTCTATTGAGCGTGTAGTAAGTTAACACTAAAACGTCGTGGGTTCGAGTCTTACTCCGGGCAATGTGTACTTGACTACAATCTAACTTGACAAGGATTGACGGTTTTCCAACCGCAGGTCGGACGTTTTCTCTAGATACCCCGGTTTCCTCCCCCAATAAAAACTGGACGCCATGATACAGTTAAAACTCCATTCAAACAAACCAAACCGAATTTTTCCCATTACAGAAATTCCGGAATATTGCATGTACAAATCTTTAAGTTATTTTCACTAGTGTTGGGTTCTTCGCTGCCAAATGTAACTCGTACAGATGTTCATTCGCCGTTCATCAAATTTAAGATTAACCATTAAAGTCTTCTTCTCTCAGTCGAATATTTTGTAGTGTAAAATCCTACATATTTTTCTTACCATAATCAAATACTAGTAGTTACTTATTTAAAATCACATCATGAACCGACTTACATCACTTTGGTAAAAAGTAGTATGACACGATGATAGAAACACGTTAAAACTTGTTTAGTAAAAAAGGATTTAGTATATATTTGTCAATTAAGATATTTAATTGTTTTAACTAAAATTTTTACTTTAAATCTGAAAATCTGTTACAAATGTTCTTAGATAACAAATTTTAACAAATAAATGCAAAATTCGCGCTTTTGCACAATATATTTTTAAATCAAGTGTTTTTGTTTAAAGGAAAATTTATTTAATTTTTTTTCTGTGCCAAATGTATTCTTCTCATTTCAGTTTATTATGAGTTTGAGTCCGTTTTGTTTAAGTATTTACGGTAAAAATGATACGGAAAAAATCAGCTCATGTTTATAATGATGCGATGAAAATAAATGTCATTGACACGATCGAATGCAGCCGCTAATTTCTTCAGTAATTAGTTTTATGCTTTCAATGGGTCATTTTAATAACTTTGTACAACTAATGTCTGTATATATTTGAATACTATACAAAAAGTCCACAATTGTTACTAAAAGAGGACCTTGGTGTATAAATTCTTGACACAAAGTTTAACATATAGAAAAGTAATAAACAACGGAATTAGAGTACAAATGAGAAGTTATCTCAAGCATGAATACGTCATGTTTAAGTGTAACACTGGGACTTTCTTTGTCTAAATATTTGAAAAATTATCGGTTACAAGTATTTTGAAAATTCCAGTTATTTTTACATAAAAACTGTAAAGGAAAAAGTGTAAGTCATGTAGTTACTTACTTACTTAGTCCCTTCGCTCCTCCTGGTGCATAGGCCATCGACGATAGACCTCCAGCGCTGCCTGTTCTTTGCTGTTAGTTGCAGTTGCAGTTGTCCTCATGTAGTTACTAAGCTAATATCATTCGAACAGACCGCGAAATTGGTCTTAATTGGGCGAAGTACAACATAATTTTCATCGCCTATTACACATGTAGGCACATGAAGTTGCACAACAAAGACTCGGTTTAGTCGCACATTTCTCGCAATGTTATACACAATTCTCACTGTCTGCCCTCTACTTCATGTTTGCCCGCCATATACGTATAAAAAACTTCCGTCAAATATTCCTCGGCTTTCGTTAGTCGGAAAGGTTGGATATTTCATAAGGTGATTATATTAATGGAATGTACGATCGATGTAAACTATTTGAAGACCTTTGGACCAAGACTTTTCCCGGCTTCCGTAATCTCTTTCCGTGATTGATTTGAAAAGTGATAAAAATATAATACCCGCTTATTTCTCAAAGAAATTAGATATCAGGAAGATCATCTCTTTGGGACCCGCTGTAAATAGATTGTGATTTGACAAAAAAAAAAAAAACAAAAAACAAAAAACCCAAAAATCAACAACTTATAGCCCAGGCAGGAGTATGTAATAAAAGGAAATATGCCAAGGTTGAATTCGCCAACACAAATATCAAACATGTTAAATTCCACATGCCCAAATATCAAACGCCCAGCTCAAAAGACAAAAGTTTGAATCTCGGACACACATTTATCCTTCAGTATGCAAAAATGTGATCGGTCTTAAAATTAAAGGTCCAAAGCGAAAAATAGCAAGGAAACCGACCGAACAAAAAGAGCCGAAAGTCAAGGGACAAATCCCAATACAGACAAACATACGCAAAAAAGAAACAACAACAAAAAAAAAAATAAAAAAAATAAAAACATACAAAAAAAAAAACCACACAAAAACAGAAAGTGAGTATCCCGAACTCGATCCAAAACCAGGGTGCACTGAGGTGCTTGGGATGTGTAAGCAGTGCATGCCTCTAGTTAGACATCCGCCGATTTATTCATTGTCATGTCCAGGAAAACATCAAATCCAGGAATATAAAAGACTTCTTACGACTCAGCGAAAATGTCCGATCATTTTTAGATTGATTTCCAATAGCGATAAATTGTCATGGTTACGACCATAGAACTTCTGGAGGGATAACATCAACCTAGGTACAACAAACCCTTGTTTTATTAGGTTAGTAGTCAACAGTAGTGACCGATCTAGAAAAACTATCTCACCGAAGATTGGAGTTTCTCCTGGTAGTCTGGCTTCCTCCACCAATAAAAACTGAACGCCATGCATCCAGCTTAAAAAATGTCCTGAAATCTCATTAAAAACCATTCAAACAAGCAAAAAAAAAACAATCAAAGACCTATCTCAAAAGACAACACAGTTACTAGTACTTCGCAGGCACGAAGTAGTCACTAAAAAGCAATGATGTGACCTTTTAGGTTCAAAGTTAAAGGTCAATATCCATGGCATGCGATGCGATGCATCGATTAGTAATAATCTACACACATCCCAAAATATCATAAAGCCTTCCTGAACATAACAAGTTATAGCCCGGACACGATTTGACAGACAGACTCACAACAATATGGCGACCCTTTTTATCCTCTTTCAACAAAAACCCACTATGAACCTCCTGTAAAGTGGAATGCACTACCAGTTATGCCTATCTAATATATCCTAAAAGTGCATTAGGATGCGAGTTTCAGAGAAATTTAGCTAATAATATCATGCAGTTTCAAATAAGAAGAAAAAGAAGAGGGAGTAAAATGTAAGACAAAAACAATGTCTTCCAATTTCGTTTGAGATACATAATAAAATAAAAGGTCCATACATTCCGTTAGTATAGACTGTCCCTGTGAAAATGTACTAGTAAAAAGAAAACGCTTGTTAATAACTGTCATGAAAAAGACCCTGACTAGAAGTGGACAAATGTGTCAAAAATCATTTTTTAAAAAGAACTACCAGAGAAACATACATCTGAAGCTATTTAAAATTATCAAGAAACTAATTTTGAAAAATGTATGAAACGAGTAAAATATAAAAGTAAATGAAAATCTCAATGGACAGATTCCGAATCTTTTGCACTGAGAAGTACTGTCAATACATCGTGTACAAAAAGAAGTTATCTCCCTTTGACCAAAACATAAGACTATAATTTTTAACATTGTCTAAAAAGTTAACTAATGTCTAGAATAAAAATGAGATGTTATAAAAAAAATTAATTAAATTAATAATTTATCTCCCCCATGACAATAAGGAACTAAAGGAATGTTTTAAAAAGTATAAACAGAAAAATATAGAGAATTCTCTGAACTTAACTTGAACCTTTTTGATGAACATTTAAAAAAAACAAGGCGATCCTAATTATATTGATAAAAGCTTTGAGACAAAAATAAAAGAAAAAATAAAGATTGAAAGAAACCTAAAAGTTACAGATAAACAAATACCAATTTCAGAGATAGTTACAAATAAGAAAAAAACTAAAAATGGCAAAAGCTGTGGTCCAGACCAAGTATGTTATGAAATTATCAAACATAGCAGTCCAGCTTTACTTATATCTTTAGCTAAGCTCTTTAATTTAATACTAAACACGACAGAATATCCCGACAAATATTGTTCCAATTCTTAAAGGTGGTGATACAACCAACCTCTCTAATTATAGATGAATATCACTAACAAACTGTCTCAGTAAACTGTTTAACTCTGTTATCAATAACAGATTGTTAAATTTATTTAATGAGGCAATTAGCCCCTCACAATTTGGATATAGAAAAAATAGTAGAACTTCTGATAGCATATTTATAGTAAAAACATTATTGAATAAATACATCAATAAAAAAAAGAAAATGTATGAATGTTTCATTGACGTTAAAAAAAGCAGTTGACTCTATATGGAGGACTGGATTTATATATATAGTAATTAAAAATCCAAGTATAGAAATAAAAAGTATACTATATAATAAAAACATGTATAAATATACTGAAGCTCGAGTAAAATCAAATTATTTCATTTCAAATTCAGTAAAAATAAATGGAGGAGTCAAAGAAGGTGATAATTTGAGTTCTTTATTATTCAATGATATTCCAGATATATTTGACAAAAACTGTTTTTCAGTTTCACTCGAAGACTTATCTCTTAACTGCCTTATGTTCGCAGATGAAATATTACTTCTTTCAGAAACACCCGAAGGACTCCAAAACTCGTTTAACAAATTAAATGACTACTGTAAAAATTGGCAACGCAAAATTAACATTAACAAATCCAAAATTATGATTTTTCAACAAAAAGATATCTCTTGGACACTAAAAATGACTTTTATATAAATAATACTAAACTAGAAAAAGTTTTAAAATGTAAATATCTTGGAAACATAGTTGAATAATTAATTAAGTTTCTCTTAAGCATAATCGCCATTCGGATAAATTTGAAAGTGAAGCTTGCGTAAATTAGACCAAGTTGTTTGTTTGTTTGAATATTGTTTACAGCCACTTTCAGCAATTTTTCAGCTAATTCCAGTTTTATATTGGGGGAGGAAGCCGGAGTACCCAGAGAGAACACCAACCTTAGGCGGGAAAACTAGCAATCCTTGTCAATTAAGATTGGAGTCGAGTACACCCTGCCCACAGTGAGACTAGAATCCGCAACCTCAGTGTTGACAAACCACGTGATCAATAGTAGACAAACTACCTTAACAACTCGGCCACTGAGGCCCCTACCAAAAAATGTGCGATGCTCTCACTTCAGCTACGCCTATATTGATATTAAATCCGTTAGGTGCAGTAAGTATAAAAAAATATGATCAGCCTTGGCCCCAAGCGGATCGGATTAAAATCGCGTACCGAACAAGTTCCGCGCACTCGTTTAACAGATGCTTTTGCTATTGACTCCAAAATTAATTATCCAATAGGTTTTATAACAACGTTGTCGAACAACATCTATTTGGCAGTTTTATAAAAGTTTTGGCAGCTATAAAAACGTGTGGTGAAATATATGCAATAAACTCCGGCTGCTTTGTCCTTTTTACAAATTGGTTGGCGAGAATAAGTGGCAAGACAGCAAAAAAAAAAAAATAATAATAATAAAACAATGCTGATATTTTTACCATAAAGCAAAGTCTATAAATACAGACATTAAGGAAATTAGATATATTCGAAATAAATAAATTTGTAATATACCCCTTTCCTACTCGTCTGCTCCTAATGGGGCAACTGTAGTTGGCGTCCTTCAATAATTTATTTACACATAGCACTATGGATGGAGCTGGTTTTAAACTAAACCAAAAAAAAAAAAAACAAAAAAAAAAAAAAACAAAAATAAATATATTTATATGCTGAACACTGAGAATTATATATATATATATTTTTATTACCAGGCAATTGTTTATTGTTTGTATTAACCGACGTTATAAACAAAGAAATGTAAAACAATAAATATTTAGATCTTTATTATTTTGGAAGAAAGTGATAACAAAAAAAAAAGAAGAAAAAAGGAAAAAAGTGGATAGGCAAAGGCGCCATCGAATGCAATTTATCATTGGTGAGGTATCTTGGAAAATGTTCAGGACTGAATGGTAACTCAAAAACTTTTGATGAATTACGTAAGAACTCCAGCCAAAGTATGTGATGGCCAAAATAACGGCATTAACAGACAAAAAAGACCCCACCCACCAAATTAACAATCATGAATACAACAAGGTGTCACAATCTACGTCTTTGCGACAAGTACACGACAACAAGTCACGTGGGGACATTAAAGAGTTCATCGTCTAGCCTCTGTAAAGACAATTAAGCAAATCAAATTAGAAAAATTGAAAAAATTGTCACATAAACCCCTCGTATTTCTGTATACCGTCAAATATCTTACAGACCTGTAAGTTGTTTAGTAACGGAGAAACTGTTGCACACAACTTTTATGCTCTGTAACATCCACGTAACCGTGTCATGTTACAAACAGATTTCAGTGCATAGAATCAGATCTGGTGAGCACTCTGTATTTTTCGATAAACCCGCTAGAACTAGCAAAATTTGCGGCTCTTTTAACATCTGCATCAAAATTTCAACCTTAATCGCGTACACCAGTTTATAAATCAGAGAGTAGATTCGAATTGACCTCGCTCTGTGGATTTACAGAATACGGCGATTTTTATTTCATATTTTTTTCACCAGACCAATGAAAAACATAAATAAATGTCAAAGTTAAGGTGTTTAAGCTTTCAAATATAATACGAAGAACATGTTGTCAAGTGGAATCCGGCAAATGACAACGGATTCCGGTAAGTCGTGTTAACTCAAATTAATGTCCCGCTGGAACGTTGGTAAACGACCCCATTTTTAAGTTCGCTCAAGCATTAACTATTTACCACAGCCCTACAGAATGTTTTCTGTGAAGAGATTTTAACATGAAGTAACTTTGAGACTGTTGCATGAAGATGTATTGTCATCTTAATAAATAATCAAAGGTAAAACTGTGGAAAGGCGGATGAACGGACGAACGAACGGACGAGCTGACCGAATTCTGTATGTCCCCCATTTATTGTTTACGACAACAACAACAATTTATTTGCAAAAACATAAACCCTGAAGTTTATTTGTGTTGTTTTCTCATTAAAAATATTTCAAATGTTGTCCGATTTTGACCCCAATATAAATTAAACGTGAGGATATATTTGTACAGAATACAAAACACACAGTTGTTTCCATAGCAATATTAATCTTCTAAAGGCTAAAACATGTGCATCACGGTTTATACATCCTCTGTATAATTGACCGAGTTTAGATGTACTTCTGAACTCCTATTTTGTACAACGTGGAATCTCACTAAGTCATGTTTAACACATATTAATGTAATAAATATAGGTGTTCTTTGTTAATTTTCCATTATTCTGAGTGTAGTTCAGATTAGCCTTGTAAAGCGATTTTGCAAAATATGCAAACTTTTCCTTAAACTTGATTCAAAACGAGTAACTTTAGAGCTGCATATTGATTGGTTGGTTTTAAATTCTTAACAATAATTTGCATAATCTTCTTATTCTGTAAACAAAGGTCGCCAGATTTTGTTTGTTTGTTTTAATGGTGTTCAACGCCACTTTCAGCTTTTGTTTATTTCGGTTTTTATTGGGTATAAAACTTGAGACCTTTGGTAAGAAAACTAGCATTCCTTGTCAGATAAGATAAGAGTCGAGAAAACATCCTGTTTTCCCCACCACATTTACATATCCGGGTTGTTTTTGTCTTTTTTAAAATTTAACATACGACGATATAAAATAACAAAGAAACATGAACGACGTAAGTTCTACACAATAATTTAAATTCGAATATACGCTTTATGTGTTTAAATGGTGATTGTGTTCTCCTAAAAATTTTTCTAAATTAAGTTCTTATACAAAAATTTAGGATAAACTTCAAGTCAATTTTGAAATTAATTAGACGTCCCTCGAAGAAACGACATCCCAAGTCAACTGATTTCCGGTAAGAAAAAGAGTTCAAACGTTAGCGAGATGGAGATGAAAATTCATTTAGAAGCAGGGGAAAGAATAAGCATATACTGTTCAGTAAATTGTCTAATGTTGCAAAAGGAATATAGGGGACCTCATTAACAATAAGATAACTGCATAAAATACAAACCACGAACGGAGTGCGGAATAAAAAAAATAAGGAAGGAAGTCTACATACACTACAACGCTAGGAAACAGCGCTCATCAGAAAGGTTTTCAAGAAGACCGGTGGACCCATTCCCTCGCCAATGTATTACATTTACACCGTTTACAATATAGAAGCGGCCAACAGCATAACTTCTTTTTGTGACTATAATTTCTAGGGCCGGCTTTAGGTCAATTGGACAAATTGCACTCAATTGTGTCCCGCGCCTAAGTGGCTGCACATTGACTTATTTTTTTGGGGGAGGGGGGAGTGTCAGTTCAAAAGTAGTCTAGACAAAATGTGCATTGTGATGCCACCGTTGTCAAGGGACACAATGTTTTGCCAGTGTTATGTGTACAGGTCACATGATAACTGTAGCAAGTGCCGAGTGAATAAGTACAATCAACACTCTTTACAACGACCATGTTAGTTTCCCTCCAGCATTGACGCTAAACTAAATTTGCTGTTAAAATGAATTTGTTTTTTTGTACTTTTATTATCTCCCTTGTTTATTTCCTCCTATTGAAAATAGTTCAAGTCTGCTAAGTACCCAAGCTTATTGACAAAAAAATAATAAAATTCTTGCTTTCTTGCCAAAGCTTAATTAAAAAACCTTTTTTTAACAAAAAAAATTAATTAATTGTAAATTATGAGTATGTACATTACCCATTTTCGTTAATTATCTTATTTCTGATGTGCCGCTTCAATCTTAACACACTTGTAATTAAGCCAAAATTTGATTAAATATTTGAAGATTCAAATATTAAATATCCGTGGACACTTTTTTAATGAAGCCATATACCTGTCATCGATAAGTTTTGTAACGGAAATGTCACGCAAGGTTAATAACACAATATCAACAGGTGTTCACCTGTGCAATCCACCGTTAGAAAATCTATTCGCTATAACGAGGGTTCACTGTACCAGCTATACAGTTATACACGTATTAACATTTAAAACCTGGAAGTCTGTTATCTGACTATATAATTAGTATTGCTTTATAAATATGGACCCCGCAATCATGTTTCCAATTACCAGCTATACAGTTATACATGTATTAACATTTAAAACTTGCAAGTCTGTCAGCTAACTATAGTATTATTATTTATAGCTTTATAAATATGGACCCAATCATGTTTCCAATAGGACCCCACACTCCCTAAAGTCTGCCCTGGAAAGGTACATGATCGCATCGTTATTCTTTGTAAGTATGCCTGGAGCCTTCAAAATAGTTAGCCTTGATAGTCTGTACCGCAGAGCAATGTCTGTCCAAATACAAAAGTTGCACGATATGCTTAAGCAGAATGAACAAACCTTCTAAAAAAAAATAAAGATGAATTTGGCACTGCAAGTCCATAAAGCATAAGATAAGCACTGGACATTCCAAGCCATTTAAACAGCCACTCAGACGAATACCAATTACTAAAAGAGAGGCAGTCGACAAGGAAATCCAACGGTTACTAGATTGCAATGTAATCGAGCCCTTCACCAGCTTCTTCAAACAGTGCCCCCGTTACAAAGAAGAAAGGTGGCTCTATCCGCATTTGCGTTGACACGTGTCTTTGAATTACCTCACAACTAAAGATTCGTATCTTGTCAAGAATAGACCACCCGTTAGAGGCTTTGAGAGGTTCTACTTGGTTCAGTGTCATAGACTTATCCAGTGGATATTTCTATGTCCTAAAGGATGAAAGTGAAAAGGAGAAAACGGCCTTTTCTAGTCCGAAGGGTTTGTTTCAGTTCAAAGTTATGGCTATGGGTTTATGTAATGGGATGGAATATGTATTGTCAGATCTCAATTGGAGAACTTATTTACATAGATGATGTCATTGTATCAGACTCCTTTTAGTCACACCTGATGAGATTAAATGAAGTTCTCAATAGAATTTCAAAAGAATGGTTGAAAATTACACCCAAGTGTTAACTGATGCAAAGAAAAGTGTTTTATCTTGAACACATAGTCTCTGAAAATGGCAGATCCCAAGAAAAATAGAATGCGTCAAGACATGGCCAATAAAGATTAGGCCTCTTTGGGAAAAGAAATGCACAAATTAACAAATGGACGGACAAATGTGGCATTTCATTTGTTTTGTCCCAAATAGTTGACGGCATAAAAAGGGTTATTGCCTATAGCTGGAAAACAATTAGTAGAGCTCAACGTTAATATTGCGTCACCACGAAAGAGCTTCAAGCAATTATTTTGAGTGTTAAACCATTCAAATTTTATCTTTATATTTCCCAATTTATTGTTCGATCAGATCATGTTTCTTTAACATGGCTCATAGGATTCAAGAATCCAGAAGGCCAAATGACCATATGACTTGAATTTTGAATACTTACAATTTTGATGTTCGTCATCGCGCAAGAAAACAACATGGTAATGAAGATAGTTTATCTCGTTTATCCTTCCGCTGAAAGCAATTTCTGCCATCGTCAGAAAGAAAAGGAATCCAACAGACCAAGATTGGTGCAGGAGAACGAAGTCAGTAACTCCAGAAAGTAATGTTGATGACAGTGATATTTGTATATGGCTCCAATATAGGACAAATCAGGAAATCTCAGAAGCACAAAGCAAGGGTGAAGTTCTTAAACAACTGCAAGAATTGAAAAATGAATTTTAATGATAAACCCCCAGTGCATGGAATGATGTTTCGATTGAGGGTGTTCAGGTGAAGAAATACTGATCTCAATGGGATCGGATCGTCATCCAAGAAAATGTTTTATATCGCAAGTGGATACTTAATATACAAACAAGAAACGCATAGCTACGTTTTAATTTATAAAAATGAATATTTAATAATTATCACATAATTTAAAATGACTAAGGAATCTTTTAAATGTACTCAACCGTTAATCGGTAGCGTATCAAAGGAAAAGAAAAAGTTATGCCGCGGTTGGATACTGGTACCAGAAACATCATCATCGGAAGACTACAGGCTGGAGTCTCCCAAATTGAGGTTGGACGGACCGAGAATGAGAGCCTGTGTACCAACTGACAGGTTCGACAAATGACCGTCCAAGAAGTGGTAGACCACGCATAACCACAGCTCGTCAAGATCGGTACATCCGGGTATTCCATCTACGGAATCGAACAGTCGCAGCAACAAGAACTGCTGTTGGATACCAGGATTGCGAAGAATCAGCTCCCAAAACTGTAGGAAACCAGCTCTGACTCCATGGAATTATACCCAGGAGAATATATTTTGAAGCCGTTTTGACGGCGTTTCATCGACGGGAAAGAGTCAGATGGTGCTACAGGTTGAGGGTCTGGACATTCCAGAACTGGCGAAGAATCTGGTTTAGTGACGATTCGCCATTCCTACTACAGAATCGTGATAGTAGAACACGTGTTTACTGACCAAGAAATGAAAGATTCGCGCAGTCATGTGTCCAGGAAGTAGATAGATTTGGCGGAGTTGGCTTCATGATGTGGGTGGCGATCTCAGATAACAGAAAATCACAGCTTGTATACGTACCACACACCATAAAGGCTTAGAGGTACAGAGACGACATCATCCAACCACATCTTAGAATTATCGATCACCAAGGGGAGTTATTCCAGCAGGACAATGCTAAGCCGCACACAGGTCAACTAACCAGAGACTTTCTTGAGCGGAATAACAATAATGTTTTGCCATGGCCTTCAAAATCGCCGGATTTGAATCTCATCGAACATCTATGGGACCAACTGGACAAACATGTCCGCCAGCGCCAACAACCACCGCAGACCCCGGATCAACTTCGACAGATGTTGCAAGTGGAATGGCGAAGAATACCTCGAAATAAATTTTGTGTTTTGATAGAGTCCATGCCGAGGAGATACAGAGCAGTGCTAACGTTTCGAGGTTTTCACACACGTAACTAACTTGCAGCTGACCGGAAGTGACTTTAAACTGTGATTTATTGAATGTGGTTTGTGATTTATACATGCAATGACGGTTACTTTTTATATAATAAGCATTTTAAGTGCATATCGATCGTGTAATTTTGATTGGAATGTCGCTTATTAAAATATGTAAAACCCACTGCGTTTCTTTTATTGAAGAATATAGTCCCTAAGATATGGATTCCAGAAATTCTACAGATGGTTCATGATGGGTTACAATGTGCGCATCAGGGAATAAATAAAATTAGTGTAAAGGTCAAGAACAGATTTTATTGGCTTGGTTATAAGCATGATGTTTTAAAACATACTCAAGATTGCATTTCACGCAAGCAACCTCCTTGGGACAACCGGCTTCCATAAGGCATTAATGACTTACAGATCGCCGGAGCATGAAACTACGAAATTATCACCCTCAATGATGATGTTTGGGAGAGAAATAGAACAGTCTGTAGATATAGTCTATAGTCCACAAGAGCTCAATACATAAAAAGGCAAGAGAAAATATCTCTCTTGCTGGTGTTAAGCAGTAGCGTTCTGATGACATAAGCACATAAAACTGCTTACGAACTAGCGGATCAGGTGTCGTTACACATTCACTTGAGGGTCAGGCACACAGGTCCAAAATTACAAAAGCAATGGGATGGCCCACTCAAATCACAAAGATAATCTCAGACGTGACTTACACAATTCAGAAAACTTCGAAAAAGTTCGAAATGGACTTTCAAATGACAGGAAGGATGTCACGGAATTAACACTGCCTTATACAACCGAAAAAACCGGTAAAGAAGCAACCTAATAGCAAGCAGGTGAAGAGCATAGATTCGGCATATTCAACTGACTCAAATGGGAAATAACTTTATGTCCCCATGTTTTTATTGTGGGCCCCTTTTCAGTCACGTTATAAATTATAACTTTAAAAACAATATCCAATATCCAAAAGAAAAGAACAATGCAGACTATAAATTACTGCTAATTCGTTTTTTATTCCACGGCTAAAGACTAGAATGGGTTGAATGTTGAAATAAAGAAATTCGGCCACAAAGGACACCAGATTATTATAGCTTTGGAGATCGATACTTAAATATTATTCATACGCGTATAAGAAATATTTGCAGTTCGTTAAAAACCGATTTTCATTCCAGTAATATAATGGATAATCCATCTGGTCTCTGTGGCCACCCGTTTAAATTTTATTGAGTGCAAATTATTCCTTACGCAAAGAAGTGGCAGAAAGTTTGAATAGTTTAGAACCATGCATTAGCGCTAACTCAAAATTAAATAAATTGGTTAGCAAATTAAAAAAAAAGTCTTATGAAAAGAAAACGGTAAATAAGAAATGAGTCTTCTCTGGAGAGCCTCGATTCCATTCCTTAATACGATACCACTATTAAGCAGTACAAGATTTTGTGTACTGCAAGCTCGAGCAAAAATAGCGCAGTCAAAAATATAGCAAAAATAAAGAAAGAAAAATAAATTCGTATTTGAGAACTTCCGTTTTTTGTCGTTTATTCATTATGAAACTTGGGAAGACAGTTTGCATTTTTTATTTAGATACTGCCTAAAAGGAATTTGAGGCTTCTGGACGGTTTCGCCGGTATGAAAGGTAACAAAACAGCGACAAATTTAAATATTGAAATGGTACAACAACTCATTCTTGTACGTAATAACCTTCGCAAATCAAGACGACCCCATTTACCCTCTTTTAATTTTGTTGAAACTTGATAAAACAGCGTGAATTACTATTGCTATAGACACTACAAATAGAATATCAAGCTAGTAACACGCTAGTACGTGAAAACCTGTGAAACTCACTCTTTTTCAATCTTAATGAAACCAGGCAAGACAATGTGTATTATATTGCTTTAGATGCTACTAAAAACGAATTTGAGGCATCTGCACGAGTTTGGTGTGGAAGGGAGCCCAACACGTACAAATTTAAATATAGAACTGGTTAAAAAATTACCTGCCCGGGAACCTGCACTACTCAATAAAACCTGTTATGCTCTTTCAATCTTAATGAAATTTGACTAGCAGCTTCCATAATATTGATTTAGATACTGCCAATTGGCATTTGAGGCGTGTTTGATATGAAGGGGAGCAAACCAGTCGGTTTAAAGTCTAGCAAACAAACATAAAAGTCATTTTTTCAAATTAGAAAAATTAGCATTATAGTGACCTAAGTTTGCTTTGTTATTGAGTGATTTTCTTCAACGTCTTATTAAAGACAAGAGATAGCAGAAGCTGTCCTTAATTTTACATATAGATATACTGATGATGTCTTTTCAAAAAACAAACTCAATTTGCTGAGTAACTCCGTTAATATATATCCTTCAGAACTGGAAATTAAACAAACAGCAGAAACTGCCTACACTTCGAACATGATATGACACCAATTGTCATCTCAGCACAAGAATTTACGACAAACGAGAGGTTTTTAATTTCAAAATTATAAATTTTCCTCACCTATGCAGCAATATTCCAGCTTCTCCTGCATAAAGTGTCTTTATTTCTCTAATTCTTCTTTGTTATTACCTTCATTTAAAGCCATGGAAACCGTCTCAAGTCTGTATGAAAAGTTTTCTAAAACTGCACTTCACTCTGAATAATCTGAGGAGCAACCTAGAGCACCGGTGAAATACAGCTCTTTGGTCTGATGGTTTATTTTTAATAATAATCTATTTCTCAGTAGATTATTATTCAGTGATTGTTTTGGAATAGACACATTCAGAACATTTTGGAGTTTAATACTTAATTAAGCATTAATTTATTTCTATCATATTTGAATAGTGTTATTTCTTTCTTTTCAGCAGTGGAATGACCTTCTTACTATTTTTATGATTAGTAAGGTCTTTTCCACTACATTAGAAAGACCTTCTCACCTTTCTTCTGATT
This sequence comes from Limnoperna fortunei, assembly GCA_944474755.1. NCBI lineage: Eukaryota > Metazoa > Mollusca > Bivalvia > Mytilida > Modiolidae > Limnoperna > Limnoperna fortunei. The sequence continues at coordinate 5,712,954 of OX104118.1, read as the reverse complement.
ATTATTTTTTTCTTTTTTCAGCCGTCATTTGCAAAAAAGTGTCGCGAAAAATCATTTCCATCCTTGGTACCATAAATCGGTCATACTAGCATATGACCCTGTTCATCCTGTGAAACCGATCTATTTTTAGCAGTAACAGAGTTATCTGCCCCAACAACTCGGAAACCGTAACCTATTCTCAAAATCTGAAGTGAACAAAATTTAATTTCCTTGTGTTTCACCACATCTCCCTTTACGGAAGACAAACAAAACAGTAATACATTAATATAAAATATATGATAGCGTTTATTAGTGAATTGTCCACTTTAAAATTGTCGAAACAGTTCATTAGGAGCAGGCAACAATCTGAATGAGTGTATTACCGAATAGAGTCGCGTAGCTAGACAAATGTATTAAAAAGGATAGAAAATATAATTCAATCATGTTTTCGACAATGTTGAAACATTGTAGTATGCGATTACATCTAAACCTGTGTTCATATTAAGTAAGCTGTATCTATGATTTGCACACCATTTTAACGATGATAGCAATTACCCACATTAAAACAATAATTGTTTTTCCACATATTTCAAATGAAAGATGACTTCATTCTTACATTTATTGCAAATGCAGTAAGTTTAATCTTGCAAGGTCTGATGAAAGTTGTACCACTTTCGAAAATTTTTAAACCTTACTATAGCTTGGAAAATCGGAGAAAAAAATCAATTCTGCGACTATTGATCTAATAGGAATGCAACATAGGTATTCACTGTATTACAAACGTGTAGCATGCTACTGATACAAATTTACTACCGTTAAACGATAATGGGTGTGAGTAATGCAATTTTATCAAAGATAACAAGTTTATATAATTTACTACGCCACGCGAGTTCCGTGTACACAAGACTCATCAGTAGCGTTCAAACCCAAAAATATTTAAAATCCAAATAATTAAGATGTTTTAGAGCTTGTATCGTCAAAATTCCAAAAACGTTGTACCAAATCCGACTAAGGCAAAATACCTAAGAATTTAAGCAATTACCCCAAATTTCAGTGCATTAAATATAGACAACTACATCATTGATAAAATCAATGATAGTCTTGTATAATTTGAAAATGTTTTTAAATTATTTAAGATTTATTCTGAATCATACGACAATTTCAAATGCTCGGCTAAAGAAAACCAACCTCAAAATCACTAAAGGGGTTAATGTATCCCGAGATATGTATTCTGAATCTTCAACCGCCAGCACCACTCTTCTTTGAATCAAGATTTCACCCTAGTGTAAATCGGTTCACTAATTAAAAAAAATATGATTAGTGTAAAAGGTTTATCAAGCCATTTTCGCAGCATAAAAAAGTCAACGTGTTATTCAATTTCTTATCAGAATTCTGATATTTTATACCATCCATATATGCTATTTCGCTGGATTTATTATTTATTCCATGAAACTTTTATTTTTCTACATGAATTTTGATAATTCATATCTTGACGTCATGAATAATGTTATTGTAATTAAATATACGACTAGAACGAATTTCGATAATACAGTGTGTCTGAAACATTTATACATTCGGTTAACTGTATCCGAGTTAATTGATAACTCATGTCAACTGTATAGCAATTCTAATATACCTTATTTAAATAGGCTAATTTTTAAAACATTAATAGTATCACTTGGGATTTCTTGTAATTTGCGTTATTAAAATTCTCCTTGTACCTTCACATGAAAACAATTAAAAGAGAAGTTGTTAAGATTATTTCATCGGTTAAAATGTCACTAGCTTCTGTATAAATAACACAAAAATAAATGGTACGTAACATTGTTTCTTTATTTTTGAGTCGGGTATAACGGTTAAAGCTAGACAAGTCCATGCGGGCGTTGAAATAATTTGTCTTGCATATATTGGTTTTGATACAGGTGGTACTTACATTCAAGATAGTCAGAAAACAACAATGATTGCATTACTTCTATTCTTTACGGGTACGATGTATATCAAAGCTAGTGGAATTAATTTTAAACATCATATGTTTCGGAAAATAATACCAAAATACACCACCGATTCTAATATCGTTTCATTGCCCGGTTTAGTGAATACTAATTCATCGAGTGACGTTTCCTGTGGCCATCAGTGCGCAAGTGTGGATTGGTGCCTTTCCGTTGGTTACGATGCCACAATGACCACGTGTAGTTTGTATAATACAAACATTCCTATTGTTACATCTACATCGACGTCAACAAGTATTTATTCCGGTAAGTCCTGCTGTGTGGTGTGTGTGGCAAATTTTCCCTTAGAGTAATACGATTTTCACGTTATCTTTACAAATAACCGATTTTTATTCAACCAAAAAAACAAAATACAACTAAACTACTAAAAAGTTTTATACGCGAACTTTACTCCGTGTGCACAGTTGATTTTTACTGTGTATATGTCTACTGCTAGAACGCAGATAGGACTAATTTTCAGTGGATTTGAAGGTAATATTTTGCTATATTTATTTTTGCCGTTAACTATAAAATACTTTGAATCTATTTTCCACAGATTTTTGACATAGGTGTTTCCGGCAGTCACAAGTAGAATATAAACCTCATTACAAATTAGGAATTTCGAAATTTATAGCGCTTAGTGTTAGTCTTTATTGCGACAAAACCGATTTGTTTGATAAAAACTCGTGTCGAAAGAATCATTTCGTCGTAAATTACTGAACATAACTTTCTTTTTGGTGCACTAAAATGTCATATGGAAAACAAAAGCTTACACATGTTTACTATACATTAATTTAACTTTATTAAATTCAAATAAAATATGGAAGAGGGATTGTTGTAATTTATTTTCAGATCGTTGTCCTGCGTACTTAGGTTTTAAGTATGAAACCAGTCTTCATTTTTGCTACTGGATTTCAACATACGTGTATACATGGCAGTTTGCAAATGACACGTGCCACAACAAAGGAGGTACATTAGCAAAGACGAACAAAGCGGAAATTTTAAATTTTCTGTTCCAATTGACAAGTAAGATTAGGTTGACATAAACTTACAAATCAGACAATGCTCAATGACAATTACAATAGTGAAATCCTATAAACATCATGAGAAAAGTAACATAATTGAGACAATCGGAAAAATCAATAATATTCAAAATGATTCGCTATTTACTTTGAAGTTGACACTGATAAAGTGTAAAAAAGGTGTTACAGAACCGTAAGATACAGGAAACCTAAACCAGCTTTCTGCAGTTATGTTGAAATGAGTAATAACCTGTTACTGATGAAACCATTTGACACGCAATACACCTGTACACGTGTTAGAGCCATTCTGGATCACATGTCTCATAATACCTTTAATTTCTCTTGCCAGAAACACGTTTGTTGCTGTTTAATCAAAACATACCTGACATTTTATCCCGTTTCTCGCTTTATACCTTGTGACAATTTCCCGTCATATTCATCTATATATCCTAGTTTAAAATATTAAAAAAAAAATCCATACCAGTAATCTCATGGATGAAATTCATCACCAATTGTCACTGTTGACCATATACCAGCAAGTTCAGGACAGAAGTCTATTAACACAGGCTAACACAAATGTGTGTACACTTTGTTTCTAAATATGTGGCAACCATTACTTATTTTTATCTGCATCGGGATATGATAGTTTTAATCCACAAGATCCAAGATGTAATCTGATTATGCTTCAATATGCTAATTGTCGTCTTTTTATTCTTCTTGGTTTGCAGGTACAACCAATGTTTGGGTCGATGGAAACGATCTAGCTGCCGAAGGGACATTTGTTTGGTCAGACGGTGGCATACTTCCAATTAATGGCGATATCTGGGATCATGGAACATTACCACAACCCGATGGAAGTGCGATTAAGGACGAAGATTGCTGTATGATTATTAACTGGGGACCAAAGCTGCATGACGAAAACTGTAATGCTTTTAATATTTTTGTTTGCGAGTACAATTTTTGAAAAAGAAATAAATGAAATGAGAATTGATAGAACAAACAATATTAAAAGAACAAATCAAGGATTGATTTATTGATTGAACTTTTGCTCTATGTCAGCCCACAATATTTAGCTACATTCAGGACAAGAAAAAGATCTATCAAACATTTTTAGCTTTCCCTATTCCTCGATTTGACTGTTTCACGACATGAATGAGTAACTTGACGGGGGTTTAGGTAGACGGGCATTGCCTACTCTCACATAGCAGAAGTTGATTCGTTTGTGATAGTGTAATCTAAATTAACATTTTATCGAAAAACATCACACAGTAAAATATATTCTTCAGCCAGTCGAAACTATTCACATTGTATAAAACGAGACTTAGCATTTGTTCCAACTGTGATACTACCTTTACTTGCTTAACAAAATAGACATAAGATATAGGTTGATTTCTAAGATATAAAAAGATAAGTGTCAATTGTATAATATCTAATTATATGTATTTGTATTAATATGACTCAGAAATGTTGCACTTGCACCCAAAAAAACTTATCTTTTACTTCATGTCGCATGAATTTAATATAACTGGATGGGCTAAATAAGCACTATTTAATACGCCTGGACATTAACAGATAAACTATTAAAGTCATATAATTCTGTTTTATCTCTTATCCACAATAATTCAAGATCAAGTGCTTATCCCTGATTGTACAAATGATCGCTTCCAGTATGTTAATAAAAATTGTCTTGTAATGAACAATCAACTTTCCCATTTTTTATATGGAACTAGTCTGTGTTATTAAATGCTCTGGCCCTATCTTAGATGAATCTATAGCGACGAACGTATTAGTATTTACATACGGATTCTCCATTATTTTCCATTAGAAGTTGTCAATAAAGTCGTGCCACCAAGATCTTATAGAGAATACGCATTTTGTGCCAGTTTACCTTTAGCCGTATTATGCCATTAATAATCATGCAAAGTTCCGCCATGAAGAGTTTAATTTGCCGGCTAAAGAATGCAGCTGTATTAGATTCAGGTTTACGTTTCACAAAATGGGCGTGTGCTCTTTCAACTCGCTTCAGTTAGACACAACTACATAGAAATAGAATCAATTTCTGCCCGAGGAATGTTTTTTTCTGAGAAGGATATCATAACTTTAGACTAAGAAAAATAGCATTTAAACCGACATAACAGCGAGAAAAAGTCAAGAAATTACAAATTAGAATTTAGACAAACATAAAACAGGACTAAAAAGACAAAAACAGAAAGTGAGTAACCCGAATACAATATAAACAATGAAAGCACTGGTATCTGGACAACTCAGGCCATTGTTAGGACCACTAGGGTAGTAAAATCTAGGACAACGCGGACCGCATATATGTGAATACTGCGATAAAATTATGATAGTTAAGTTTATAATATTTGAAGAGAAAATATAAAATGCTGTATATTAAAAATGGTTATTGCAATTAGAATTTCATTTGGAATTGACAAATCTAGTCAATTACTGTGGAACAGTAATCATGAAGTTAAATTTCTTCATTATTTTTTAAGTTGAATTTAATACATATTAAACTTTTTAAGATCTGAAGGAATTTGAAAATTTAAAAAATAAACTTTAATTAATCAAATCTGTATAATTATAGAACATGTCATATTACGATCAGAGTGGCCTCGTTCCGAATTGTCCTCAGTCCGAGTTGTCCGGCTTTCGGATGCACTCAGATGCTCCAGACAAGTAAGCAGTACCTGCTACTAATTAGGCACCAATTGAATTACCAATTGTAATGTCTAGGATAAAAGTCAAGGTACTTCAGGAAAATTATACTTGCTTGTATTCGAGCAAAAAAAGTCATCGCCTAAATTTTATATCATTGGATTGAGATTTGACTATCATTCTCAATCGCAATAATTATTTTTTAAGGTTCCGTGCGAGATGGCAGGTATCGCTTGCGAGAAACCTAGTATCTTTATTGGTATATTGATCTCGAGAAGCATTGTTGAAAACAGAAAATATATAAAAAATAAATATAGTAATATGTAACAGCTGAGCTAACTGATAAGACTGTTATTATATGATACGGAACATGTTCTATATGAGAAAAATAATCATATATGCATTAGAAATAAATCTGTAAATAGTATGAAAGTCATTATTTTTTGTTAATGTGGAACTTCAAACTGAACCTTTTCAAAATACGTTTTTATAAGCAATTATATTTTTAATAGTATTCAGATATATATAATGAATCGTTCTTGTTTAAACTGTTTTCAGTTGATGAACATGGACATGTATGTGCTTCATAAATTCATTCTAACCACTGTCTAGATTGTATTAATATTCCACAATGTAGTTAGAAAATAATTATTCAGAATCTTTTACATAGAGAAATTGGTACTCTTACAACACGGTGTCTAGGATTTAATGCCTTTTTGCTTTGATTGGTCTTTATACCTCGTAACTTATGTAATACCTTCAGTTTTTATATGAGTCTGTTCGTCCGTCTGTCAGTGCCCCGTTGGCTTCCAGGTGATAATTTGAAAACGCGTCAATGGATTTGTTTGAACTTTCCACAGATGTTAAGTACTATAAAATGAAGACCAAGTTCAATTTTCACCACAATCCAATGTATAGTTTTCGACATAGACGAATTACATTTTTTGTCAATAGTCAGGGGCTTCCAAATGATAACTGGAAAACACGTCAACAGATTTTGTTAAAACGTTGCACAGCTGTTAAAAACTATAAAATAATGATAATGTTTAATTTTCATCACAATCCCATTTGTAGTTATTGAGTAAGGCAAATTAAAAAAAAATTGGTAGTTTGTAAAAAATTACTTGAAAAAGAGATTTTGTTAAAACTTTGCACATCTGTAAAATAACATAAAATGAAGATCAAATTGAATTTGTAAAACAAGTTTTTGAATTAGGTCAATTGAAAATTATTTTATAGGTTCAGGTCAAGGTAAAAATTGCTTTATGAGATGGACTGGTATCACGCTCATCTGTTCCTACAGACTGATTTGTAATTCAGTAAAATGTGGTTATGAATATTAAAAACAATGTAACGTGGCGAGGTATCAATTATTTACCATTATTGTCGCATTTGTTGTTACCCCGTACAATCAAGCCCACCGTTGTTAAAAAGTCTAAGACTGATAATATTATGCGATCTAAATATAATTATAGCTTGTAAAAACTTTCCAGTGGCACTTGAATTATATCAAAATATATTTCAAAAGATTGCTTATTCGTTCTTATAAAGTTGATATGATCTCGTTGTTCAGGATGCACCCTTTAACAATCATTGTTTATATTTGTTTGTTTTTGATTGAAAAACATAAATCGGAATATACGATGACATGATTCAAGAGTGATTTACAAAAAGGCATGCTCATAACAATTAGTATTATGTGCCACGTTAAAAATATACTCACGTTTAGCACAGTAACTATTATGACGTATATACGATCAGCTTATTTTCAGAAACAATATCGCACATTTTACCACAACTCGAGTACATCACATATATGGGTAATCCTATATCATTTTGAGGTTTAGTACTAAGCTGATACTCAGCATGAATGAGATATGGTTACTAGGGCCATTAATACTGATTGTCTTAAAGTAGCGTTAAACCCTATTACAACAAAGAAGATATATCTCGCGACATAGCAAATAACATGCATTTTGTTGTACTTCAAGTGCTCAATGAACTTAAATGGTATGCCATAAATTAATACATACATGCAAACCGTTGAAACGTTTAGGAAACCAACATGTATCTAGACGTCAAAACTAAACTTTATGACGCTTTTCGAGAAACATTGCGTTTACACACAGAACAGTTATTAATGCATTAATTTGATTTGTTAGTTCCTTACAATATATGCAGTAAGATGTAAATAAGTGTTAGGAGCTTTAAGTATCTAGTACATGAAATGAGGTATGTCAGACTATCGCATGTAATAAATATCATTACAAATAAACGTTTCTCTGACCATGGAATAAACTGCAAACAAAGGTTCTTCCGACCGTTAAATTAAAATGCCATTTACTCAAAAAATCAACAAAAAGGCCTTTCCCGTGTCCGTCCAAAATTGCACCATGACTTTTTCTAATTGCTTTCACTTAAGATGTCAGAAACTGTACTACGGGATATAGCTTGATCTTCCCAATCCAAAACGGATATTACTCTTTCTGATAGCTCATATTGCCAAAAACACAGAAATTGGATGGCTAAGGACTTTTTCCAACTTGAAGAGACTTTTGAAAACCAAAAATGAATTTGTTTGACAGCGTTGTATGTTCTAATTTGTAGAATATATGGTTGCAAATGAGGTTTTTTTTCAAATAGAAGTATTTTTGTAACAGAATGGAATCATACTAGAGCTAATTCCGCCTAAATCCAAAACTATATAACTGCTATAAAGTTTGTCAAAAAGGACCAATTCCGGTTTAACAGAACTTTAACATTGAGACTATTTTAAAGGTTAAATCTCAAGGTGTCCAATGTTGAAGACCATAAATGAATGATTTACGGTTTTGTGCTATAACTGCTTTTCTCTTACTGTACTTGTGAGCTTGACCTTCATGTTTGGTCAAATGCGCAATAGTCGAGTGTTTACATACTAAATATTTTGAATGATTTGACTTTTGGTCTATCTTTTAGTTTTCTAGTTATTTAAAAAACGTTTTAAATCAAAGGCCGTCACCATTAATATTGTCTAATTCAAAACCATGCATAAAGATGACGAATAATGAAGACCAAGAGTATTTACGACATAATATTTGTGAGTTTATCTATTAAATTTTTAGGACCACGATGTCAAGACACTTTTGAGACATATTGTTACAGTTTTAGATCTCATTTAGATTGCGATAGATAAAATCAGAATTTATTGAACTACTTAAGCAAAACGTGATTCAAATGAAGAAGTAGTTGTAATATGTGCTGTTTAGCAGTTGATATATGATATTTCACAGAAGGTGTCACAAAACGGTTCTGCCACAAGTTTTGTATGCAGCGTGGCAAAAGAAGAAAAACTGTCAATGAGGTTTCTTCGACAAATATGCAGAAATTAGATTCGACGAGAAAAGTAGTCTACTACGTAGCTTGTTTTCATTCCTACACTACAAAATTCCATTGTTGATATGATGATTTCCACATATACTTCAGATTCAATTGCAACCGTCGTACTGATATTGAAAAATCATTTGTTCGTTTTGGCAAGCTAATAACTTTTCATCGAATTAAATGCGAATTTTCTTGGGCACTGATAAATTCAGCAATATTTGCATTCTGTGGCTAAAATATACAGCAGTACTTGAAGACTACAAAAAGTTTACTATTGAAAGTAATAAAACTGATCTTTGTCTGTCTGCGATTCCCAATCGGATCACCTCATTATTTCCGCGTATTGGTCCCGACGGAAATGGCCGAGAGATGTTCCGATTATCTTTGATACTATAGTGTTGTTGTTATACAATCAATGTCACAGTTTGTTACTTATTTCTCGTCCAGAATATAAATTAAACATTTCCGATCAATCAATCAACCAATCGATCGATCGATCGTTCAATCAATCAATATACATTGGTTACATGTTCACATAAACAGTATTTAAGAGTCGTGGCTAACATTACAATTACAAGTTCTCTAATTTTATTGGTCAAATTAAAAGGTATTTAGCGGCATCGATCGTCTTTAAAGTACTCAAAATACGTTATTTAATTTATTAATTACATTTATTTTTACCAATTCATAACTGACTATCTCTTACAAAGACATTTTAGTTTTACATATGTGAAATATAGTTCTCCAGTTTAGGCGTTCCACTCTTGTCTGGCGATTGTAGTATTTCTGTGCTACAAAAACATGTATTCTTTAAAATTCCTTTCGTCTTTCTGTACACTACTGTCGGGGGTATGAAGGATGATGTCACAAACAAAGTCATGAAAACTTGGAACGATCAAATAATAAGTATCAGAAAACAAACATAAGTCCATGGTTCACAATGTCCTTTGAGCATACTGGTAAATCTTAAAGTGGCGATTAACAGTATTTATTTTATAGAATTCTTAATGCGTTCTTAAGTACTCAGAATCAATATAAAATATATATCATTTCAAGTATTTAGAATAATACACGACAAAATGCATGCTGATTCACCACGAGAAACCATTGTCAGCTTCGATGGCATTTAAGCAAGAGAGTTGATTTTGGTAGAGTGGAGATACAGCATGCGATACGGATTTCTCCATGTTTCGTACTGATATGATATATTTAACTTACTAAACTCGACGGAGACGTTCTGAGGTTATACGATACAGAGTAGATCTGGTTGATGTAGACGAAAATGAAGAACCTTCATTTAACATACAAAAAGTACGTATTTAGTACTAAATATGATAAATACACATTACATACATTATGTGTAGGTACAACTACTTGTATCACGTCGAGACAGTTGTGTACATTCGTATCACTACGAGACGCGCAGCGTCGAGTTGTGATGCGGAATGTATGCAACTGTCCAAAAGATTGGTTATACCAAACAAATATGGCGTACTTACATTAACAAAAGTTTGATTATACCATACACATATGGCGTACTTACATTATCGAAAGATTGGTTATACCATTCAAATATGGCGTACTTATATTATCGAAAGGTTGGCTATACCATACAAATATGGAGTACTTACATTAACAAAAGATTGGTTATATAATACAAATATGGCGTACTTACATTACCAAAAGGTTGGTTATACCATACAAATATGGCGTACTTACATTAACAGAAGGTTGGCTATATCAAACAAAAGGGTTGCCAGTTTTCCTAAAGCAGGTCGGGGGTTCTCTCCGGGTACTCCCGGCTTCCTCCCCCAATAAAACTGGACGCCAAGATATAGCTGAAACATTGCTGAAACTGGTGTTAAAACACCAAACAAACAAACAAACATTAACAGAAAGTTGGCTATACCATACAAATATGGAGTACTTACATTAACAAAAGATTTGTCATACCAAACTAATATTGCGTACTTACATTAACAAAGGTTGGTTATACCATACAAATATGACGTACTTACATTAACAAAAGGCTGGTTTTACCATGCAAATATAGCGTACTTACATTAACAAAAGGTTGGTAACGCCATACAAATATGGCGTACTTACATTAACAAAAGATTGGTTATACAATACAAATATGGATTAATTATATCAACAAAAGGATGGTTATACCATACAAATATAGTGTACTTACATTAACAAACATTGGTTATACCAAACTAATACGGCGTACTTACATTACCAAAAGATTGGTTATACAATACAGATATGTAGTACTTTCATTAACAAAAGGTTGGTTATACAATACAAATATTGCGTAATTGCATTAACAAACGGTTGGTTATACAATACAATTATGGCGTACTTACATTACCAAAAGGTTGGTAATACCATACAAATATGGCGTACTTACATTAAAAAAAGGTTGGTTATACCATACAAATATGGCGTACTTACATTAACAAAAGGTTGGTTATACCATACAAATATGATCGATCGATTGATCAATGGTGTTTAACGCCCGAGCAGCAATATGGCGTACTTACATTAACAAAAGATTGGTTATACCAAACAAATATGGCGTACTAGCATTGCCAAAAGGTTGGTTATTCCATACAAATATGGCGTACTTACATTAACAAAAGGTTGCTTATACCATACAAACATGGCGTACTTATATTAACAAAAGGTGGGTCATACCATACAAATATGGCGTACTTAAATTAAAAAAATGGTTGGTTATATCATGCAAATATGTCGTAATTACATTAACGAAAGATTGGTTATACCAAACAAATATGGCGTACTTACATTTACAAAGTTTGGTTCTGTCAAACAGTTATGGCGTTCTTCCATTAACAAAAGGTTAGTTATACCATACAAATATGGCGTATTTACATTAACAAAAGTTTGGTTATACCATACAAATATGGCATGATTACATTAACAAAAGGTTGGTAATACCATAAAAATAGGGCGTACTTACAGTAACAAAAGGTTGGTAATACCATACAAATAGGGAGTAATTACATTAACGAAAGATTGGTTAGCCCATAAAAATACGGCGTAATTCCATTAACAAAAGATTGGCAAAACCATACAAATATAGCATACTGAAACATGGATATTGCTCCACCGGTCGCTAAACTTAATGGAAGAAATATAATGGCGTGGGTTCTGTGAAACCTGCCAAAAAGATGTAAAACATGATATCTTACCATACAGAACGTATCAATGTTATGTCCCCAGAAAATTAACATTCTCATGGTAAATCTCTTAACTATAAAATTTAGCAATGTTATATAAATCAAGTTAAGAAATTTTAGAAATAATAGTTTTGTAACGCAACTACAGCCTAAATATAGTAGAACAATAAGTTTGTGCAACTAAAAAAAAATGATTCAAGTAAAAAAGGAGACTCCGTGGGTAAATGGTATAGGTAGTTAGTGATACAAACTATAAATAACTGTTTTTCAACACTTAGGTTGTGACTGTGATCCTAGTTGGGACACGGTATTGCCAACTCTGATCTGAATTTACATGGTTTGCTGCCGTAGGTCATTGGTGATTAGAAATACGGCTTCCTCAATAAAATCTAGATATAGATGATATAGATTAAAAATTTCTGAAAGTTTCGTAAAAACGAATAATGAGCAATAAAAGTAACAGTAAAACACAAAAATCAGACACATGTTATCGTGGAGAAAATATCAACACTAAAAATTGTAAAATAAACTTACGCTGTCACTATAAAATACATATAAAATGTCGTCAAAGATACCAAGGTTAAAAAAAAATTGTTTCTTCGCCAGACGCGCGTTTCGTCTAATCAAGACTCATCAGTGGCGCTCAAACCCAAACAATATTTAAAAATCCAAATGATTAAGATGTTGTGGAGCTTTTATCACCAAAATTCCAAAACGTTATATCAAATCTGGCTAAGGCTATCTACACCTTGAAATAGAAAAAACCTTAGAATTAAAATATTTTCTGAAATTTCTAGTCAGTAAATTTAGACAATGACTTTATCACTGTTAGAATCAATGATTTTCCTGTCGGCACCGAAGTGTGACTACTGGGCTGGTGATACCCTCGGGGACTAACAGTCCACCAGCAGAGGCATCGACCCAGTGGTTGCAAATAAAATGTCGTCAAAGATACCAAGGTTAACAACATTTTTTTCTTCGCCAGACGCGCGTTTCGTCTAATCAAGACTCATCAGTGGCGCTCAAACCCAAACAATATGTAAAAATCCAAATGATTAAGATGTTGTTAGAAGAAAATAGAAATGTTAGAAGAAAATAGAAATGATCTGAAGATTGTCAATACTGCAAACTCTGTGTAGAATGCCGCCTCTGATTTTGTGTATGACAGAATATTCAGGAGCACTGCTAGAAGACTAGTTGTTGCTAGCGAAAAAATATTTGGCAGTAGACGTCTTTCCAGATTTGTTTTCCTTGCTAATTATAATTAAAAAAAATTAACTAATTAATTTATTCAGTTCAAATTAACACATATTTATAAATAGACTCTGTGGCCGAGTGGTTGAGGTAGTTCGTCTACTATTGATCACGTGCATGTCAACGCAGGTTGCTGATTCCAGGCTCACTGTGGGCAGGGTGTATTCGACCCCAATCTTAATTGACGAAGATTGCCAGTTTCCTACAGAAGGTCGGGGGTTTTCTACGGGTTCTCCAGCTCTTCCCCAATAAAAACTGTACGCCATGATGTAGCTGAAAAATTGCTGAAATTGACGTTAAACAACAACAATACAATGTGAAATTAAAACTGTTGAACAAAAAAATTGCTAACGATATATACCGTTAACGTAACTATAGCAACGAGTAATGTAAACTAAAGAAAGAAGATTTATCAAAGAATTAGTAATTATTGGGAACAATATTTACATTTCAAGTAAAATTAGTTGTGACAGTAAGGTAATTTTTTTAGGGTCAAATTAATGGCTGTCCTAAGGAATAAAAGACACGCAACTTGAATCCATAAGCAGACAAATACTTTCCAAAATAAGCAGGTCACGGCACATTTTTGCTAAAATAAATGCAAAATACATATGAAATTTTAGTTGGATTTTTGAAAAAAAGTACTGACACTTAAGACTACAGGACATAGCGGAATACGAGATAAATCACCAATATATAATTTAAAATCAGTAAAATGTGAAATTGCGAAAGTTATGATACGAAGTAAAAACCTGCCTTTAAATATCCTTGTTTGCAATTCTGCAAAACTTCCTGGAAAGAAAAATGTTGCCAGTCCTCCGAGGATTATGTATGCCATGATATTGGTGATGTGACTTACTAACATAACAAATAAGAAAATATTAAAACAAACCTAATAGCCAGTAGTGCACTTCTGATGAACAGAGTGCACTTCTGGTGAACAAATGTAATTTCGACGATTTCTATCCACTAGTTTTTAACTTGAAATGTTTTTGCTCTATTAAGATGTATACTCAAGCTCATTTTTAACCAATTATAATATCATTATGTTCTTAGATGTAAAATCTAATCATTTTTCCAGATAATGAAATCTGGAAATTTATCATACGTAACATGTATCAATTTGTACGTAAAATCACATGCAGGTTGTGTAACCGTACAGAAAGATCTTTATAAACTTGGTTTGTGGAAGAAAAAGTGGCTCGTGGTTTTCTATCCGAAAAAAGTATAGTTAACCAGCACAAAATAATACACGTAACTCAAGTTGTTTTCCTTTTTGTTTTTTACTTTTCGATATTCGAAAAGGAAAATAGTATGTTTTTCGTTTAGTCATTCGCTTTCTTTTTCGTACCTGAAATAGGAAAAGACACCATTTTCCTTTTTGACATTCATTTTCCTTTTCGTTATTCAGTTTCCTATTCGCTATTTGAATGGGAAAATGAAATGAACCATTTTCCTTTTGGACATTCCTTTTCCTTTTCGTTTTTCAGTATCCTATTCGCTATTCGAATCGAAAAATGAACCATTTTTCTTTTCCACATTCATTTTCATTTTCGTTAATCAATTTCCTATTCGTTATTCGAATGGAAAAATGAACCATTTTTCTTTTCGACATTCAATTTCCTTTTCGACATTCATTTTTCCTGTTCGTTATTCAGTTTCCTATTCGCTATTCGAATGGGAAAATGAACCTTTTTCCTTTTCGACATTTATTTTCCTGTTCGTTATTCAGTTTCCTATTCGTTATTTGAATGTGAAAATGAACATTTTCCTGTTCGTTATTCAGTTTCCTATTCGCCATTTTCCTGTTCTAAATATTTTCCGATTGATATACCTTCGCGCAGACTTGGTGTATGTCAAAGTAGAATAGAAAAGAAATCACAGTGCTACAATTGTAAAAGGCCCTCGTGCTGAATCGTTCAACGAAACAATATTCAATTTTCTATTTTTTAAATTAAATTTTTATATACAAAACCTCTATGATACATTTTAAAAGCATTACCACTTGAGCTGAAATCGTAGATATAATTTAAATCAGTAAAATGTGAAATTGCGAAAGTTATGATATGAAGCAAAAACCTGCCTTTAAATATCCTTGTTTGCAATTCTGCAAAACTTGCTGGAAAGAAAGATGTTGCCAGTCCTCCGAGGATTATGTATGCCATGATATTGGTGATGTGACTTACTAACATTACAAATAAGAAAATATTAAAACAAACCTAATAGCCAGTAGTGCACTTCTGATGAACAGAGTGCACTTCTGGTGAACAGATGTAATTTCGACGATTTCTATCAACTGTAGTTTTTAACTTGAAATGTGTTAGCTCTATTAAGATGTATACTCAAGCTCATTTTTAACAAATTATAATATCATTATGTTCTTAGATGTAAAATCTAATCATTTTTCCAGACAATGAAATCTAATAATACCAGGAAAATTTATCATATGTAACATGTATCAATTTGTATGTAAAATCACATGCAGATTGTGTAACCGAACAGAAAGATCTTTATAAACTTGGTTTGAGGGAGAAAAAGTGGCTCATGGTTTTCTATCCGAAAAAAGTATAGTTACCCAGCACAAAATAATACACGTGACTCAAGTTGTTTTCCTTTTTGTTTTTTTACTTTTCGATATTCGAAAAGGAAAATAGTATTTTTTCGTTTAGTCATTCGCTTTCCTTTTCGTACTTAGAATAGGAAAAGACACCATTTTCCTTTTTGACATTCATTTTCCTTTTCGATATTCATTTTCCTTTTCGATATTCATTTTCCTTTTCTTTATTCAGTTTCCTTTTTGTTATTCGAATGGGAAAATGAACCATTTTCCTTTTGGACATTCATTTTCCTTTTCGTTATTCAGTTTCCTATTCGCTATTTGAATGGGAAAATGAACCATTTTCGTTTTAGACATTCATTTTCCTGTTCGTTATTCAGTATCCTATTCGATATTCGAATTGAAAAATGAACCATTTTCCTTTTCCACATTCATTTTCCTTTTCGTTATTCCGTTTTATATTCGTTATTCGAATTTAAAAATGAACCATTTTTCTTTTCGACATTCATTTTCCTTTTCGTTATTCAGTTTCCTTTTCGTTATTCAAATGGGAAAATGAACCATTTTCCTTTTCGACATTCATTTTCCTTTTTTGTAATTCAGTTTCCTATTCGTTATTCGAATGGGAAAATGAACCGTTTTCCTTTTCGACATTCATTTTCCTGTTCGTTATTCAGTTTTCTATTCGTTATTCGCATTTGAAAATGAACCATTTTCCTGTTCTTTATTCAGTTTCCTATTCGCCATTTTCCTGTTCTAAATATTTTCCGATTGATATACCTTCGCGCAGACTTGGTGTATGTCAAAGTAGAATAGAAAAGAAATCACAGTGCTACAATTATAAAAAGCCCTCGTGCTGAATCGTTCAACGAAACAATATCATTCAATTTTCAATTTTTTTTAATTAAATTTTTATATGCAAATCCTCTATCTTACATTTCAAAAGCATTACCGCTTGAGCTGAAATCGTAGATCGAATAGGCACAGAAATCTCAATATAATACTGTCGACTGTTCATTAATCAATAATTCTAAAGGTTAATAAAACTTAATACTCTGTTCTCCAAAGTCGAGGCAGGGTACAATACATAGAGAATAAAACTTTAACTTGAAAATAGTTGATCTAGCGATCACTGATACCTCCGTTTTTATTTGGTTAACTTTTTGAAAAATTCAAGGTTTTTTGTCGACTGGGGACCTTGACATTTGATAGAATTCCTCCAGCTTCCTCCAGGCTTCTTACCTACCTGATATGTAACAATATCCAATGACGCAAAGTGATTCCGGTATTCCTGGACATTTCTTCTACCGGTAGTATAATCATCTTTAAGTCATTGTATCCTTTCTTCCAGCTCTTTATATTTCCTATTCATTGGTTTTGAGGGGGTTCATCTCAAGTAGAAACTGCTCACGCTTCTATTTCCGTAAATAACTTATTTAAACCGTAGGCTGAAATAACCGAGGTGATCCGATTACCCTCCTTCATCTTTAACTTGATGATTCTGAAATTTCTCACATATTATGAAATAAATTTTCTTACTTATGTTGTGATGTCATTTTAAGTAATTTTTGTAATAATATCAAAATGAGAAATAGTCATTTATCTTGCCTTGAGAGAAAAAAAAGCAATAAATGAGAAATAATTTTAGTAATAATATACAATGAAAAATAGTCATTAATCTAAAATACCATATTAATGGCAATCGAAAGCAATCTTCGAAGAGTATTCAGTTATCAAATTGCTATCTTCAAAAACATTTCAAACTATAATAATCATCGATGTGTTAAATCTTGATGTAGGTCATCAGACCAATACAACTTCCAATAACATTTTATGGAAACAACATTTTATGGAAAAATAATAGCACCAGATTTAATTAAAAGAATTGTCTCGAAAGTGCGTATAATGAAAAAACAGCCTTTGATGTTGATGTCCGGAAATATTTCAGCAACTGCGTTTCTAGCAGCAACCTCTAAGTCGAGAAACATAGTAGTTGGTTGAAGTAAAATGTTGTATCTCTGGCAATTTATCAAGATTTCTTCTACTGACATTGGTAGTGCTGGTAATGTCTTATGTCTTTCGTTGTACAGCTGGTCTTTGCACGAGTAGAAGGTTGGTATTTTTTCAACAAGTTGTTGCTTTTCATCATTCCATTCTCTGTTACGAAGTTTGAACGTTTCTTCGTAAATTGTTGGAATTGGAGTAAACTCTTTTTTGCTTTGGCTTTCATGAACTGAAGAACATCATTAACTTTGAGCTGTGTTCTGTCTTGTGGGTGATAGTGGTTCCCACCTATTTTTATTGGAATATTATTACGGGTGTTTATAGTTGCTGGACAGTTAAGGTGGAACACTGCCAGTAACATCTCTCTCCTCGTCTTGTCTTAACTTGAAACTTAAAACCATTATGTATCAAGTTATGGTTGCCTAGTCTGTTTGTAGCATATGTAAATGTGCATTAGCCATGATAAACTGTGAATGATATGATTGTACCAGCAAAGACATGGATATTTATAACATATAATGAGCTTGCAATGAACACTGTTCAATGCTGAACAGATCTAAGACATGCCTAGTTGTCAGCTTGGCCTCATCTGCAACAATGGAAATTAAGTCTAATTAATACTAATTATATCATAATAATTTATTCAATGAAATTAAGTAATACAACATGTTCATTCATTTTAATTTTCATTTATAGGTGAGTACATTTAATTTTACTTTAAATATAAGATATATTAAATTATTTTATTTCCAACTTCAATTTAATTATTATATTAAAAATATAATTTCTAAGATAATTGGGATAAAACAAAAATTAAAATTATTCAAAATTTATTTATTCAAGTAAACTTAATATTTCAGCTGTATTTGGTGAATATAAAAATTTATATATCTTTGAAATGACTAAAAATAAAGGAATTAAAATTTATGGGTAAACACAAATAGTTATTTAGTGGTTAATATTTCTGATACAAATATTGTTTTAGTTTGGTCAAAATTTATTGTATGAAAAATTAGTATTTGATAAAGTTTTCGGCTGTTGAAAGCTGTGTGTGTTCATCCATTTTAATTTTCATTTATAGTGATCGTACCTCTTGCTCCAAGCTAGACCCCACAACCTATCTAAATAACGTCCAGGAAAATGTAAGCCGAACAAAAGAGTTTGACGGGATCCGTCCCTTATATTTGAAGCAATTGGATAATTTTCAGTCTGCTACATTAAATGTGTTCTAGAATAAAGGATTCAGCCGGGCTGTATCAACAAACGGCCTGTATCCAGTCTTACAGCCTGGAATTTGATACAGCCCGCGCTGTAACGGTGATGCTGCTTGATCAAAAAGATGATTCGAATTTCAATATGCCAAAATGAATGTACATATATTGCAAAGTTCAGTTTGCCTTGTAAACTATTAAACCTGTTTGTTTTCTTATGTGTTCAATGAAATAAAAGTAATAGTAATTTGTGTGTATGGCCGTATCAGAATTTTGGACTACTGAATGACCCAATATGGACCGTTTATCTGGTTACATCCCTCGCCATTTGCTCAACGGTCCGTATCGGGTCCTTCATCAGTCCGTAACTCTGGATACGGCCATACACAAAAGTTATTATAAAAAAATATTAAGTATTTTAGTCGATGTTAGAAATTTCGTTGGCGTTGTATATGCTATATGTATTAAACAACTTGAAGACTGTGTGTAAACCAAGAATCTATAAATCAAGTAAATCAGCTATATTAGTCTTAGTGTAAATACCGACTTTGAATAACCAGATATCTACTTAATGTAAATGTTGTTATGCTTGATACGTATTTTGAGATGACGGAAAATAATAAATATATTCCCATACCTAAAACTTTAAAATAAATGTTTCACTTTTATACCAAATAAATAGACTTTTGCACTTGATACAGTTTGTACTCATGCGATAAATTTTCGCCTGCCGCCTGGTAATTACATGTACCTGGATTCAGGTGATTAATCGTGCGACAATTTATAGTCCATGCAATACCGGCGATCCACCAATGAGCTATACACCCCCTTCCGCCTCTTTTTCACCAAATGTCGTACGTACAATACTCCTCATATATGGGAGATATATACATATTCAAACAAAGCAAACCACTTTACTCCAGGTTAACTATTTCCAGTTTTATCTGCCACATGTTTTATATATAACAAAAATGGAAAACAAAGTCTCGAGTTATTGCCCCTTGGGACTAATGCCCCTTCGGATTATAAACCTTTCGGACCATTGAACGGACGCCGCACTGATTCACAAGTGGCACTCTCTGCAAGTTAAATGTTCAAGTCGGATGATACACAAAATACACAAACCGAAGATCGAGTTTGGTACTAATGTATAAGAAGATTAATATCACTTCGTTTTAGTTTGTCCTACATATAGACGGGTTTAATAATGATGAGTAGTATACGGAGTAAATGACTATCTGTTACATGATTAGGAGGTTCACTATATCTATAATCTTTGTCATATCATTGGTTTACGTCAGTATCTCACTAGTATTTGTACTAAAATTTCTATATATTCTTAGGTTGAATCGGGATTGTAATCAGTATTTTTTGTAGTAATGTTACGTTCCACATATTGACTTCTATTGCATTGCATTAGTCAGTGAACAATACTAAAATCTCCCTACTATTTAAAGCTGTTTGGTAAAAAAACAGTGAACAATTAAAAAATAAACATTGCACTAAAATCAGTTGTAATTTCTTGCGTGTGTTTTTGTTAACATTGAGAACAAAAATCGAAGGAGTTATTATAAAACGAGAAGTCAAGAACATACGAAACAATGGTTAAACAAAAGAATGGAACATGAAGCCCACTAAAACCGCGGTGAATCCAGCTGCTCTCTAAGTAACTCTTGCTCCACCTGTGCACGTGGCACCTATCGAATTACTCAAGTTAAATCCGGTAACTAGTCCGAGGGTAATTCAGTAAGAAGGAGTAAAAGTGGTTATGACAAACAGAACAAATAAATGGTAATTTGTGACACCGATATTCCATAACGGGTACTTAGTCATGATGGTGACCATACAATTTTTTTCTAAGTGATCTTCAATCTTGCCAATGCGAATCCCTGGTTAAGTAGCATTTCTGTCAGAAGACACCTTATATCAAGGGAATCTGGATAGGAAATACAATCTTTAGTACCTGATCAATAAGGAGATTTATTCTCTTAATGCAGGTGATGCTGGAATGTTGTCCACCAAAAATGGAAAATTCACAATATGAAAACTAAAATAATTCCTATTGTTGTGGTCTGTTTTCTCAACTGACCTTTATTGTAAATTTCTAAATGTAGGTGAAGCAGTCCCATGGAGTCAGTGGGGTAGATGCGATCTACATATTCACAGAATTTTGGATTATTCAATAACAGCACGTCATCGATAAAGCGGACATGAAATTGAAGGAGATGTCTTACCTTTTGTTTCTGGTTTATGTAAGCCTGTGTATGAAATATGCCTCATATTTAAGTAGGAACAAGTCAGCAAGAAGAGGAGCACAGTTGGTACCTATTGGAATGCCGACGGTTTGTTAACAAAAACGTCCATCAAACATGACAAATATGTTATCAATTAGAAATAAAACATTCCAGAGATTTCAGTAACAGAGAACTTTTTGTTAACATCAGTGGTCCTTTACGAATATTATTTGCCCCGACATAAAACCATATATTTGTATCTAGGTTTGCCATTCCGTTTAGTGTAATCTAAATTAACATTTTATCGAAAAACATAACACAGTAAAATATATTCTTCAGCCAGTCGAAAAGACTTGAAAATTACTTACTATACACATTGTATAAAACGAGACTTATCATTTGTTCCAACTGTCATACTACCGTTACTTGCTAAACAGCACAGACATAAGATATAGGTTGATTTCTAAGATATAAAAATATACGTGTCAATTGTTTAGTATCTAATTATATGCATTTGTATTAATATGACATAGAAATGTTGCACATGCACACAAAAATACTTATCTTTTACTTCATGTCACATGAATTTAATATAACTGAATGGGCTAAATGAGCACTATTTAATACGCCTGGAAATTAACAAACAAATTATTCAATTCATATAATTCTGTTCAACGCTTATCTTCAATAATTCAAGATCAAGTGCTTATCACTGATTGTACAAATGACCGCTTCCAGTTTGTTAATAAAAAATTGTCTTGTAATGAACAATCAACTTTCAACCGAAATAGCAGAGAGACCAAGTCAAGAATTACAAATCAGGATTAGACAAACATAAAACAGGACAGAAAGAAACAAAATCAGAAAGTGTGTAACCCGAATCCAATAAAAACCATGAAAACACTTGTATCTGGACAACTCTGGCCGTTGTTAGGACCACTAGGGTCGTAAAATATAGGACAACTCGGACCGCATATATTAGAATACTGCGATCAAATTATGATCAAATTATGATAGTTAAGTTTTATAATATCTGAAGATAAAAATATAAGAAAATAACGAGGAAAACCGACCGAACAACAAGAGCTAGAAGCCAAGGGACAGTTACAATCCTGATATACCCTTGTTTGAGTAGTTTATCAGTCAACAGCAGTGATCGGTCTAGAAAATCGGAATAACGATCGCAGGATCTAGAATAACGTAGAAGTTGTGAAATGTAATCACCATACGCTGGAGCTGCTGGAATGTTGCTGTCGATAAACGGGAAGTTGACAATTGGAAAGTTGAAGTCATCACGCTTGTCGTAGAGTCTAGTTTGTAGTTTTCCTGAGTCTATTTCTAGAAGTAATTCTAAGTAAGAGGCTGACCTTAGTGTATTGGTGGTGTCTTTAATTTCAAGCTCGCTAGGGTAAATTGAATGTAAATAGTCACCAAAATTAGCATTGTCGAGGGACAAAACATCATCAATATAGCGGAATGTGAAATTAAAGGTCTGGGCCAGAGTCTTTTCTTTTTTCTTCAGTGGGCCTTCTAGGTACTCATGCTCATAAGAATTTAAAACAGGTCGGCGAGGAGAGCCTGGAAACCAACGGGGCACGTTAAAATGCTAAATATTGAAAAATGGTTATTGCAATTAGAATTTCATTTGGCATTGAAAAATCTAGTCAACTACTGTGGAACAGTAATCACGAAGTTATATTTCTTCATTCCTTTTTAAGTTGAATTTATTACATATTAAACTTGTTACACATTTTTAATATTTTGAATTTAAAAATAAGAAAATAAACTTTAATTTATAAAATCTGTATTATTATAGAGCATGTCATATTACGATCTGAGTGGTCTCCGTCTGAATTGTCCGCTGTCCGAATTGTCCGGCTTTCGGATGCACTCAGGTGCTCCAGACGAGTGAGCAATACCTGCTTCTAATTAGGCACCAATTGCATTACCCATTTTAATGTCTAGGAGAAAAGTCACAGGTATTTAAGGAAAATTATACTTTCTTGCATTCGAGCAAAAGATCATCGCATAAATTTTATATCATTGGATTTTGATTAGACTATCATTCTCAATCGCAATCATTATTTAAGGTTCCGTGCGAGATGCCAGGTATCGCGTGCGAGCAACCTAGTATCTTTATTGGTATATTGATCTCGAGAGGCATTATTGAAAACAGAAAATATATAAATAATAAATATAGTAATATGTTACAGCTAAGCTAACTGACAATATTGTGATTAACTAAATGATACGGAACATGTTCTGTCTGAAAAAATAATCATATATGCATGTGAAATAAGTTTGTAAACAGTATGAAAGTCATTGTTTTTGGAACCTGAATCCTTTCAAAATACTTTTTTTTATAAGCAATTATATTTTAATAGTATTCAGAAATATATAATGAATCGGTTTTGTTTAAACGGTTTTCAGTTGATGTCTACTTTGTATGAATATGCCACAGAGTAGTTAGAAGATAAGTGTTCAGAATCTTTTACATGGAGAGAAAGATTGGTACTCTTTCAACACGGTATCTAGGGTTTAATGTCTTTTCGCTTTGATTGGTTTTTAGACCCCGTAACTTTATGTAATGCCGTCAGTTTTGATATAGTCTGTTCGTCTGTCTGTCCATGCCCCATTGGTTTCCAGGTGATAACGGATTTGTTTGAACTTTGCACAGATATTAAGTACTATAAAATGAAGACCAAGTTCAATTTTCACCACAATCCAATGTGTAGTTTTCGACATAGACGAATTACATTTTTTGTCAACAGTCGGGGCTCCCAAATGATAACTGGAAAACACGTCAACAGATTTTGTTAAAACTGTGCACAGCTGTTAAAAACTATAAAATAAAGATAATGTTTAATTTTCATCACAATCCCATTTGTAGTTATTGAATAAGGCAAATTAAAAAAGTTAACGGTTTGAAAAAAATTACTTGAAAAAGAGATTTTGTTAAAACTTTGCACATCTATACAATACTATAAAATGAAGATGAAATTGAATTTTTAATACAAGTTTTTGAATAAAGGTTAATTAAAAATTGTTTTATATGTCAAGGTCAAGGTAAAAATTGCCTTCTGAGATGGATTGTTATCACGTTCATCTGTTCCTATAGACTGATTGTAATCCAGTAAAATGTGTTTATTAATATAAAAAACAATGTAACGTGGCGGGGTATAATTTAATTTCCATTAAATGTCCTATTTGTTGTTATCCCGTACAATCAAGAACCCACCGTTGCTAAAAAGTCTGACTGATTATATTATGCGATCTAAATATAATTGTAGCTTGTAAAAACTTCCCACTTGAATGATATCAAAATATATTTCAAAAGATTGCTTATTTGTTCTTATAAAGTTGATATGATCTCGTTGTTCAGGATGCACCCTTTAACAATCATTGTTTATATTTGTTTGTTTTTGATTGAAAAACATAAATGAGAAATATACGATGACATGATTCAAGAGTGCTTTACAAAAAGGCATGCTAACCTAACCATCGTATTTAGCTACTTGTCTACTCGTCCATCATCAATACAAAAGATAGATGTAACAATTCGGCTCATAACAATTAGTATTATGTTGGCCACGTTAAAAATGTACTCAAGTTTAGGAGAGTAACTATTATGACGTATATACGATCAGCTTATTTTCAGAAACAGTCTTGCACATTTTAACACAAATCGAGTACATCACGTATATGGGTGGTCCTATATCATTTTGAGGTTTAGTATTAAGCTGATACTCAGCATGCACGAGATATGGCTACTAGGGTCTTAAATACTGATAGTCTAAAATTTCAACAACCAAAACCATTTGATAGATTAAATATACCGTTTTTCATTATTTCTGCAAGAAGCCTCTGTGGCCGGTTAGTTAAAGTAGTTTGTCATCTCCTCTTGATCACAGACCTTTCAACGCTGAGGTTGCCGGTTTGATACTTACTGTGGGTAGGGTATGCTCGACTTCAACCTTTATTGTAAGGATTGACAGTTTCCTGCCGACGGTCAGGGGTTTTCACTGAGTACCAGGGTTTCCTCCTAAGAACACTGGACGCTAAAAAATTGTGAAAGTAGCGTTAAACCTATTAAAACAACGAATTTTTTGTACTTCAATCGCTCTGCTCGATGAACTTAAATAGTATGCCATAAATTAATACAGTTGGTTGAAACGTTTAAGCAACCAACATGTATCTCGACGTCAAAACTAAACTTTATGATACATTTCGAGAAACATTGCGTTTACACACAGAACAGTTAAAATAAATGACAATATATTACAAGGTTTTACATGTATTACAATGTATTTAATGTATTAATTTGATTTGTTAGTTCCTTACAATATATGCAGTAAGATGTTAAATAGTGTTATGAGCTTTAAGTATCTAGTACATGAAATGAGGTATGTCAGACTATCATGTAATAAATATCATAACAAACAAATGTTTCTCTGACCATGGAATTAAACTGCAAACAATCATTCTTCTGACCGTGGAATTAAACTGCCATTTGATAAAAAATCAACAAAAAGGCCTTTCCCGTGTCCGTCCAAAATTGCACCATGACGTTTTCAAATTGTTTTCTCCTAAAATGTCAGAAATTGTACTACGGGATATATCTTGTTCTTCCCAATCCAAAACGGAAGTTACTTTTTCTGATAGCTCATATTGCCCAAAACACAGAAATATATGGTGGCTAAGGACTGTTTTCAACTTGAAGAGACTTTTGAAAACCACAAATGAAATTGTTTGACAGCGTTGTATGTTTTAATCTGCAAGGTCTTTTAAAAAGGGACATAAAACTGTAAAAACGCAACCCCATTCATAAATTTATGTTCAGTGTAGGCTTTGCACCACGCCACAACAAAAACAGGTTTCGTTTTGCATCGTCTTTCTTAAGCCACCCCATTTCGTTTTAATGTCTCTGCTTTTCAAGAAAAGTACCGTAAATTAAATTTCTTGGAAATCCCGTGATCAGCATTACAATTGTCACCTCTCGAGAGCGATTATATCTTGAAAATGATGTATTTGAAAATGTACAGACTAACACAGTATGAATACCGAAAATTTGTAAGCACTTCCCTCATTTTTCATGTTTGGAATTTTTTTTAATCCCGCGAACCACGAATTTAAGAATCCCACGAAATGTCTTTTTTCCTCCAACCACGAATATTGATACCCACGAAAATAAATGAAACCACAGTGCATGCTTGCTATTGAGGTTTTTTCTAATGAAGTAATTTTTTGTAACAGAATGGAATCATGCTAGAGCTAATTCCGCCTATAAATCCAAACATATATAACTGAGTCTATTTTAAAGGTTAAATCTCAAGATGTCCAATGTCTCAAGAAACCACAAATGAATGACTTGTGGCTTTGTGCTATAACGGCTTTTCTCTAACTGTACTTGTGAACTTGACCCTCAAGAAGTAGTCAGACATGTTTGGTCAAATCCACAAATTTTTACGTACTAAATATTATGAATGATTTGACTTTTGGTCTGTCTTTAAGTTTATTTAAAAAGCGTTTTAAGTCAAAGGTCGTCACCATTAACATTTTGTTTTAAATCTAACACAAAACCATGCATAAAGATGACGAATAATGAAGACCAAGAGTATTTACGACTTAATATTTGTGGGTTTATCCATTAACAGAAATCTCGAATTTTTAGGATCACAATGTCTAGACACTGTTGAGACATATTGTAACAGTTTTAGATCTCAATTAAACTGCGATAGATCAAATAAGAATTTATTGAACTACTTAAGCAAGACGTGATTCAGATGAAAAAGTAGTTGTAATATGTGCTATTTAGCAGTTGATAACTGGTATTTCAAAGAATGTGTCACATAACGGTTCTGCCACAAGTTTTGTATGGAGTGTGACAAAAGAAGAAAAACTACCAATGAGGTTTAATTGACAAATATGCAGAAATTATCTAAACCGAGAAAAGAAGTTAGAAAAATTAAGAACCATCCTAGACAGATTTTTCTACTAGGTAGCTTGTTTTCATTCCTAAACGACAAAAATCCATTGTTGATATGATTACCACATATAACTCAGATTCAATTGCAACCTTCGTAATGATATTGAAAAAAGTTTACAATTGAAAGTAACAAAGCTGAACTTTGTCTGCCTGTGATTCCAACTCGGATCACCTCTGTTATTTCCGCGTATTGTCCCGACTTTCCCGACTCTTGACGAAATGGTCAAAGAGGTTCCGATTATCTTTGATACTTTATTGTTGTTGCTACACATAATGTCACAGTTTGTTTATTATTTCTCGTCCAGAATATAAATAAAACACTGCCAATGAATGAATGAATGAATGAATGAATCAATCAATCAATCAACTAATAAATTAATCGATCGACCAATCAATCAATATACAGTGGTTACATGTTCACATAAACGGTTCTTAAAAGTCGTTGCTAACGTTACAATTACAAGTACTGTAATTTGATTGTTTAAATTAAAAGTTAAAAAGCGGCATCAATCGTCTTAAAAGTGCTCAAAAGGTATTGTTTAATTTATTAATTACATTTATTTTCACCAATTCATAACTGACTATTTCTTACAAAGACATTTTAGTTTTACATATGTGAAATATTGTTCTCCAGTTTAGGCGTTCCACTCTTGTCTGGCGGTTGTAGTATTTCTGTGCTACAAAAACATGTATTCTTTAATATTCCTTTCGCCTTTCTGTACACTACTGCCGGGTGTATCAAGGATGATGTCACAAGCAACGTCATGAAAACTTTTGACCTATCAAATAATCAGAAAATAAACATAACAAGTCCATGGTTCACCATGTCCTTTAAGCAGACTGGTAAATCTTTAAGTGGCGATTAATTGTATTTATTTTATAGAATTGATGCGTTCTTAAGTTCTCAGAATCAATATATGATATATTATTTCATGTATAAAGAATAATGCACGGCAAAAAGCATGCTGAATCCCATTGGAGAAACCATTGTCTGCTTCGATGGCATTTAAGCAAGAGGGTTGATTTGGTAGAGTGGGGATACAGCATCCAATACGGATATTGCCATGTTTCGTACTGTTATGATATATTTAACTTAATAAACTAGAAGGAGACGTTCTGGGGATATACTATGCAGGGTAGATCTGGTTGATGTAGACAAAAATGATTGACAATTTGCCAGTTTTCCTACCGCAGGTGGGGGTTTTCTCCCGGTACTCCAGGCATCCTCCACCAATAAAAACTGGACGCCATGATATAGCTAAAAAATTGCTGAAAGTTGCGTTAAACACCATCAAACAAACAAACATAGACGAAAATGAAGAACATTTATTTAACATACAAAAAGCACGTATTTAGTCCAAAATATGATAAAATAAAGTAATATTTATCTAGTCTCATTACATTTCACAAAAATGTGGCAACCGGATATACAAAGCTTTCTGTGTGTTACATTGTTAAAAAAAATAATAATCCTAATTTTCTTTACTTTATTATGTTATTTGTGTTTGCTATAAGTGGTTTTACATGTAGCTACATTAACAAAAGATTGGTTATACAATACAAATATGGCGTTCTTACATTAACAAAAGGTTGGTTAGCCCATACAAATAGGGCGTACTAACATTAACAAAAGGTTTGTTATACCATACAAATATGGCGTACTTACATTAAGAAAAGATTGGTTATACCATACTAATATGGCGTACTTACATTAACAAAAGATTGGTTATACAATACAAATATGGCGTTCTTACATTAACAAAAGGTTGGTTAGCCCATACAAATAGGGCGTACTAACATTAACAAAAGGTTGGTTAGCCCATACAAATATTGCGCACTTACATTAACAAAAGATTGGTTATACCATACAAATATGGCATTCATACATTAACAAAAGATTGGTTATACCATACAAATATGGCGTTCTTACATTAACAAAAGATAGATTATACCATACAAATATGGTGTACTTACATTAACAATAGATTGGCTAGACCATAAAAATATGGCGTACTTACATCAACAATAGATTGGTTATACCATACAAATATTGTGTACTTACATTAACAAAACATTGGTTATACCATACAAATATGGGGTACTTGCATGTACATTAGCATAAAATTGGTTAGCCCATAAAAATATGGCGTACTTACAGAAACAAAAATTGGTTATGCCACACAAAAAGGCGTACTTACTTTAACAAAAGATTGGTTATACCATGCAAATAAAGCGTACTGAAACATGGATATTGCACCACCGGTCGCTAAACTTAATGGAAGAAATATAATGGCGTGAGTTCTGTGAAACCTGCCAAAAAGAGGTAAAACTTGATATCTTACCATACAGAACGTATCAATGATAGGTCCACAGAAAATTAATAATCTCATGGTAAATCTTTATATAAAATTTATTAACGTTGTATAAATCAAGTTAAGCAGTGTTAGAAATAACAGTTTTGTAACGCAACTACAGTCTAATATAGTAGAATATGTTATTTTGTTTATATACAGTTCGTAACAAAAACGAAAACAATGAGAAATGAGAAAAAATTAACAATAAGTCTGAGCAAGTGAAAAAAAAAGATTAAAGTGAAAATGAGACTCCGTGGCTAAATAATATAGGTAGTTATTGGTACAAACTATACATATCTGTTTTTCAACACTTAGGTTGTGACTGTGAGCCTAGTTGGGACACGTTACATGGTTTGCTGCCGTAGGATATCGATGATCAGAAATACGGCTTCCGCAATAAAATCCAGATAAAGATGATATAGATGAAAAATTGCTCCAAGTTTCGTAATAACAAATAATGAGCAACAACAGTAACAGTAAAACAAACAATCAGACACATGTTATCGTGGAGAAAATATAAACACTAAAAAATTGTAAAATTAACTTACGCTGTCACTATAAAATACATGTTAGAAGAAAATAGAAATGATCTGAAGATTGTCAATACTGCAAACTCTGTGTAGAATGCCGCCTCTGATTTTGTGAATGACAGAATATTCAGGAGCACTGCTAGAAGACTAGTTGTTGCTAGCGAAAACACATTTTGTAATAGACGTCTTTCCAGATTGGTTTTCCTTGCTAATAATAATTATTTTAAAAAAATCACTAATTAAATTTATTCAGTTCGAATTATCACATATTTATAAACAGACACAGTATTTGTTTTCAGACGTGTTTGATACCATGGAGGCATTATATCTTTACTTTTTTAACTGGCATCATAACGTACATGTTAAGCGTACAGAGGCGCGCGTACATTTGGAGATAAATATGGAATATAGGACATTTTGTTTGTGATACAGACTTTATCACGGCCAGTATCAGGTGAGCCCGTATGGCGAACCTGATACGTTAAGCCGTGATAAAGTCTGCATCACAAGCAAAATATCCTATATTCCTTTTATCGGTAATTTTAAAAAGAGTGTTTTTGGTCAATTTAGGCCATATTTTTAAGGAACTACTTTTTTGGTCGAAGTGATCTGTGAAAAACGGTTTGCTACGTCATGTAGCGTCAACGTCATTCAATCGGAATGTTGCGTGATGAATGGACATGTTTTTGCATTGATCATCTGTAAGGCAAGTCATTTTTTATCGTTTATGTAATAGTTTGGGAATGAGAATCTTTTAATTTACTCTTAATTATAATATGGGGTGTCAAATTTTGTGTTTTTAATATATTGCTCTTTGACGAACCGTATTATCAAATTTTTATTGCAAACACCAAACGTTTCTGACAGATTTTCCAATTGAGTGTCAATTTCACTTTTTATTTTTTTGTATATTTTGTATTTTATATCGTTATCATTTCTGGTAACTGTTTGGTGCTGTGTTATTTTTAAGTTTCAGTACTTTGCAGTGGCCAGGGGAGATACAATTTACACATCATTTATTTAGAAATTCCAATGCATATGCGATGAGTTGTAGGTTCTTGTGTAGGCCGAATTTTACTTCGATAATAAAACTAGAGTAAAAGATAACTGTAATTTCCGATTCATCCATAGCGCCATCGAACCACACATCTTAGAAATTCTTCAAATAAAATACTGATAATTAGAATAAAAACTCTCACTTTACAATGTAATACATCGAACACAGCAGAAGCAGGTTGTGACTTCTGTATAATGACGGTTTCATGTCATTGTGGAATAAGTACGCCAATTGCACATTTTGCAGCTCATGTTTCTAACTGTCAGTCAAATCAATCTACAATTAACAAAAAGACATCCCATTAATCTTGCTTTAAAATTGATCTAATCCTGGGCAATACCACGTTTCCAAATCCACTTGAATACAGCGTCCCAAACTTTACTATTTATAACATAAAATTAAAGATATCATAGCAGCAGATACGAAATCCCACTTACGCTTGAAAAAGAAAAGATGACAATAAGGGCAAAACAACAATAGACGATTTACGCTAATTTGGCCGACTCGATTTTAGATGGCGAAATAGATATAACAAACCGTGGCCGACTCTTAACGATATATTATCACTCGTAGCATTTATTCTTACAAAGCTTGTGTTAAGCGATTGTCTGGTTAATATACAAATTTAAAATAATCGCAACGGTACTCGCAGTTTACAGCCCTGTAAAGGCTAGTAATCCTTTAATTTTTGAATATCCCACGACATCTGCAACAAACAATGCCAACTGGACGGATATATTACGAGACAATATCAAATGAGATCATATAACATTCGCTGTCTTGATCTTGACGCTACTAACTATCTGTTTCGTCGTTTTCTATTTCAAACGCGATTCTTGGCATACCATTGCATGCTTGGAAATAACTGATGCGCTACAATGCATGATGATGATACCTATTTTACACTTAACTTTATGTCCAACATATTTCCATTTCCAATTGACTCCAATTATTGATAATCTCCAAATCAAAGGATTTATGAAACCGATTTTACATATTAATTGGCCAGGCTTTATCGTCATAAATAAAAGCACAAACCACTCCATGAATATAAAATCAATGATGAGGGTATCTCCTTGGACCGCATTTAAACTTTGACAAATTTTCAAGCAGAAATTTTGTGCCTATATTATCATTCTCCATCACAATGTGAAATATCCATTACAAGATACACAAAACAAGACCAACACAGAAACATCGAATATTAAACTCCCCAAAACATCCATGACCTTGACCAGTACCCCTCCACACTACTCAATGTATCCATCCTTAGCAGAAATATATTCTTTCGACAGTTATAATTGAATTCAGATAATTAATGCCAATTGTCTAGGAAAGTTGATTCTGTAAATATTTACAAAACATCAATTGCAATCAAATCTTCATATTGTCACAACAATATATTTTCAGGAATGGAAATTGCTTGTCAATTTCAGACAACTACTATCACGCTAAATGATAAGGAAGATGCAAAATTTATATCAGCTGCTGTAACTTTAAGAGGACTAGTTAATTTCGGACAGAATTATATAAATTTGTCTAATTTCGACCCAACAGCATTCACCTTAATCTGCTTTTCAATTGCATAACGTGGGAAAGAACAACGCTAATAAGCACAGTAGAAGTAGCCGCTTATCTAAACATTGAAACTGTCGAATTAAAAAACCACATTCCACCCTGTTGACATTAACCTGTACACCATTGAAAATTAGATTTCTTTTATTCACAGACTATTAACACGAGGTTATCAAGACATTGCCCAAAAATTTATAATTTCGACTAGACTTCCTTTAAATTTCGGACAAAATCTTAACATTTCATATAGCAAATTCAAAAAATGTATAGAGATCGTAGAAATTTAGAAGAATGGAAAAGGAAAAAATTAGATAACTGCGTTTGCAAAGAATGTACAAATGTTTCATTTTCTCATTGGTGTTTTGAATGTACACAAGACAGAAAATCGTCTATTTTGAAAATTTTGATATACTAGAAAGAGTACATTTAAGGTTCTGTAAAATTAGTTTAAACGAGACCAAGAACACCAAATAGTATTATTTATGGCGAACTAGGAAGGTTTCCCATATCATTAACAGTAAAAGTTCGAATGGTAAAGTTCTGGTGTCGATTAGTGAATGGAGATGAGAATAAAATTTCATCAATACTCTATAAATTACTTTTTGCGAATTTTGTCAATAACGGCATTGAATGCAAATGGTTAATGTTTATAAAGAATATATTTGATAACTGTGGTTTATCAAACGTTTGGGTACTCCAAAATTATTATTCTCCGGAATGGATAGAAAAATGTGTAGAATTAAGACTAAAGGACCAATTTATCCAAGACTTGTCTTCCGACATTTTCAACTCGCCCAAAACAACATGTTATAGAATGTTTAAAAATAGCTTTGGTTTTGAAAATTATTTATCACTATTACCTGCATATTTATTGTATAATCTTTGTAAATTTAGATGTGGATCCCACCGTTTGCCCGTTAAAACGGGTAGGTGGCGCAAAATACCGAGAAATGAACGTCTGTGCAGTTTATGTAACCTTAATGAAATTGGTGATGAATACCATTACATTTTAGTATGTAACTTTGTTAGTATCGATAGGAAAAAACTATTACCAAATTATTGCCATAAAAATGCAAATACTTTAAAATTTAATCAACTATTTTGTACAACAGATGTTAGTGTACTAGAAAAATTATCGAAATTTGTAAGAATTATGTTATCAAAGGTCGTCCCTCCTGGTTAGTTAACTATTTATTGTTATTTGCTTACACATGTACTATTATGTTGATATTGTTTGATAATTTCTCTGTAACTTGTATGTTTATGAGAATAAAGTATTAGTAGTAGTCCGTGGACCTCAAAAATTCATTATGTCATTATGTAAATTCATGTTTATGAATATTTTAAATCCATATTTGTCAATATTTTGTGAATATGATCATATTCTAGAGTCATACATTTTGAATTAACAATAATTCATCATGTGTAAAGTAATACTGTTATTATTAAGTAATGTGAAAGAGGACAATGAACTATAAAGTTTACCTTTGCGATGAGGGCGATACTATAGATAAGAATGATATAGTCAGTTTGTTCCGGGCCTCGATGGCCAAGGGGTTAAGGTAGCAAGCCATCTATTGAGCGTGTAGTAAATCAACACTAAAACATGGCGGGTTCGAGTTTTACTCCGAGCAAGGTGTACTTGACTCCAATCTTACTTGACAAGGATTGACAGTTTTCCAACCGCAGGTCGGAGGTTTTCTCTAGATACCCCGGTTTCCTCCCCAATAAAAACAATGATATAGCTAAAAAATTGAAAGAGCGGCATTAAACTCCATTCAAACAAACGAAATCGAATTTTTCCCATCACAGAAATTCCGGAATATTGCATGTACAAATCTTTAAGTTATTTTCACTCGTGTCGGGTTCTTCGCTGCCAAATGTAACTCGTACAGATGTTCATTCGCCGTTCATCAAATTTAAGATTAACTATTAAAGTCTTCTTCCCTCAGTCAAATAGTTTGTAGTGAAAAATCCTACATATTTCTCTGACCATAATTAAATAGTTACTTATTTAAAATTTACTAGTAAAAAGAAAACGCTTGTTAATAAAAAAAATCATAAATGCTTCTAAAAGACCAAATAAGAACCCACAATTTGATGTCTTAACTGATACAAGCACTATTGAAAAGATTAACCTCGAATTCTTCAAGTATACTCTAGGATTGAGTAAACAATCTGCTAATATAGCAGCTAGGGCAGAGTTGGCTCAATACCCTATTGATACCTATATAAAACTACAATCTATTAAATATCTACATAGGTGCATGTAAGATGACAACAATCCTTAATTAAGTGATGCATTTTATTTATCACAGTCTCTCCACCTTTTCGGTATTCTTGGTAAACTTGTATAAATAATATATGCAATTCGAATAATGTGGATATAGATCAACTGAAAAGTATTAATACTTTAAGAGAAAAGCATAATTTAAAAACAAAACTAAAAAATATAATTATGAAGTAATATTTTTCAAAAAAATTGCACACAACTACAAAAGAGCACACGTGGTCTTTATAGCAAACTAAAAACAAAATATAAAATAGAAAAATTAAAAAAAAAACTCATTTCGAAAATAGACGAAATATAACTAAAATACGTATAAGCGACCACTTCTTAGAAATAGAAAGAGGACCCTACTAAAATATTAAGAGAGAAAATAGAATGTCTAAAAAGCCATTCAAATAAAGTATAGTAGATGAACATCATTTCTTCTTTGAATGTCCTAAATATGAGTCTTTAAGAACAACTCTTCTAAATATAAAAGTACTAAATATTAACAAACCTGTTCCATATTAGTAAACTAAAAATTATGTTAACCTCTGAAGATCTTATGCATGTGATTGCTTTATTTATAAAAAAAAGTCTTTTTAAGGAAAGCGGACTCTCTACTATTATAAGAATGTATTCCCTAGTTGTTTATTTTATGTTTATATACTGTATTAGTTATTTTTATGTTTATTTTATGTTTATATACTGTATTATTTACTTTTATGTTTATTTTATGTTTATATACTGTATTAGTTATTTTTATGTTTATTTTATGTTTATATACTGTATTATTTACTTTTATGTTTATTTTATGTTTATATACTGTATTAGTTATTTTTATGTTTATTTTATGTTTATATACTGTATTATTTACCTTTATGTTTATTTTATGTTTATATACTGTATTATTTACTTTTATGTTTATTTTATATTTATATGCTATCAACCTTCTAGGTACAAAATCCATTTAATTAATAAATAATTAAAAATTGTACAAATGTTATCTATATAAAAGTGAGCATGCGTGTGTGTAAATAATCTCACGTTCTCCATATGAACAAACCCGTTTCAGATCGTAGCTTAACCTGGTCTCCTGGTGCAATATTTTTCATTGACAGAAGCTTCTCTTTTAAATATATCCGAAGGGCGTTTATGCTTAAGAGGATATCATCGCCAGAATATATCGTAGCTGAACTATCCAAAGAAAATATTGTAGACTAGTACTAAAATTTATTTAAAAGTATGATTATAACACGGATAACATTAAAGTTTTTTTTTAAATAACGACAAAAATGTCCAAAATATTTTGTCAATCTCTGAAACGCTGTTCATTAAATTAACATTTTTGTGACGTCACCAACACATTAGAGAAAGACGTCACGTCACCAATGGAATGAAGAGGAATTAACTAGACTCCTTGTGTAATATTTTTCACGCTACTGAATTTTCAGTTTTGAGTGCCTGAATTTAAATTTTGAATGTGTAATTTCAACCTACCTTTTGAGTGTGTTTTCGCAAAATTTTGAGTGCATATTTTAATTTTGAGTGAGTAATTAAAAATTTTGAGTGTGTAATTTGTGATGATAATTTGAATCATACTTTTGACGAGAACGGCGTGCCATATATATGAATATGAAGAGCACAGAACAATAAAATCAAAATATGCCGAACTGGAAACCAAATTATGACTAAGATCAACCTATACCTGGGGTAGGAAGAACCTTGGGGTTTTGAAAATTTTGAAATTTACACGGACAATCTAAATGTCCTAAATGTAAACTCAACTGAGAAATGTAAAACGTAATAAAGAGAATGACGTCATAATACTTTTGGTCTTCTTGAACTTATCTGTAATACAAAATAGTACGTCTCGAGAATACACAAATATCAAATTTCAACACTGTCACCGTTGAAATCCAATGCTCCCGACCTGACGTTATATCCGAAGGCTGCTTATGCTAGAGGATATCGTCAGTGTACCAGAATAGGCAGAGGAACTGTTAGGGTGCTCTGAAGTAAAGTCATACCAAAAAAATGTGCGACGCTCTCATTTAGGCTGCGCCTATATTGACATTAAATACGTTGGATAAGTAAGTATCAAAAATAGCCCCAAGCTCATCGGATTAAACTCGCGTACTGAACAAGTTCCGCGCACTTGTTTAACAGATACTTTTGCTATTGACTCCAAAGTTGATTATCCTATAGGTTTTATAACAAAGTTGTTGAACAACATCTATTTGGCAGTTTTATAAAAGTTTTGGCAGCTGTAAAGACGTGTGGTGACAAATTGTATGTAATAAACTCCGGCTGCTTTGTCCTTTTTACAGATTGGTTGGCGATAATAAGTGGCAACACAGCAAAAAAAAAATGCCGCTATTTTTATCTTATACAAAGTCTATCAATACAGATATTAAGAAAAGTCGATATATTCGAAAGAAATAAATTTGTAATATACCACTTTCCTTCTCGTCAACTCCTACTGGGGCAAGTGCAGTTGGCGTCCTTAAATAATTTATTTACACATACCACTACGGATGGAGCTGGTTCAAAACTAAACAAAAAAATGCGGTAACACGACTTTTAACGTGTGATTAAAAAGTATAAATAAATAAATACTGGACACAGCATTTTATATATTTTTTATTACTAGGGAATTGTTTCTTGTTTGTATAAAGCGACGTTATTATCAAAGAAATGCAAAACAATAAATATTTAGATCTTTATTATCTGTAAAACGGCATCGTTTGGAAGAAAGTGATAACCGAAAAAAATGAAAAAGAAAAAGAAAACAGTGGATAGGCAGAGGTGTCATCGAATGCAATTTAACATTCGTGAGGTATCTTGGAAAATTTTTAGGACTGGACGGTAACTCAAAAACTTCTGATTAATTACGTAAGAACACCAGCCAAAGTATGTGATGTGCAAAATAACGGCATTAACAGGCAAAAAAGACCCCCCACCAAATAAACAATCATTTGTGAAATAAATACGACAAGGTGTCACATCTACGTCTTTGCGACAAGTACACGACAACAAGTCAACGTGGGGATAGATTAAAGAGTTCATCGTTTGGCCTCTGTAAAGACAATTAAGCAGATCAAATTAGAAAATTTTTTTAAAATGGTCACATAAACCCATCGTATTTCTGTATACCGTCAAGTATCTTACAGACTTGTAAGTTGTTTAGCAACGGAGAAACTGTTGCACACAACTTTTATGCTATGTACCATGCACGTAACCGTGTCATGTTACAGATTTCAGTGCATAGAATTAGATCTGGTCAGCACTCTGTATTTTTCGATAAACCCGCTAGAACTAGCAAAATTTGCGGCTCTTTTAACATCTGCATCAAAATTCCAACCGTAATCTTTTGGATACGGCGATCAGGAAAAAAAAACTCGCGTACACTAGTTTATAAAAAAGAGAGAAGATTCGAATTGACCTTGCTCTGTGGATTTATAGAATACAGCGATTTTAATTTCATATTTTTTTCACAAGACCAATGAAAAACATAAATAAATGACAAATTTAGGGTGTTTAAGCTTTCAGATATAATATGAAGAACATGTTGTCAAGTGGAATTCGGTAAATGACAACGTATTCCCGTCAACTCGTGTTACCCCAAATTAATGTCCCGCTGGAACATTGGTAAACGACCCCTTTTTTAAGTTCACTCAAGCGTTAACTATTTACAACAGCCCTACAGAATGTTTTCAGTGAAGAGATCTTAACATGAAGTAACTCTGAGCCTAGTTGCATGAAGATGTAAAGTCATCTTCATAAATAAAGGAAAGGTAAAACTGTGGAAAGACGGATGGACGGACGAAAGAACGACTAACGGGCCGAAAATCAGTATGTCCCCCCATTTATTGTTTTCGTTTATGTGTGTTGTTTTCTCATTAAAAAATATTTCAAATATTGTCCGATTTTGACCCCAATATAAATCAAATGTGAGGATATATTTGTACAGAATACAAAACACACAGTTGTTTCCATAGCAATATTAATCTTCTAAAATTAAAACATGTGCTCCATGGTTTATACATTCTCTGTATAATTGACCGTGTTTTGTTGTACTTATGAACTCCTATTTTTTACAACGTGTAATCTCACTAAGTCATGTTTAACACATATTAGTGTTATAAATATAGGTGTTCTTTGTTAATTTTTCATTATTCTGAGTGTAGTTAAATCTTCAGATTAACCTTGTAAAGCGATTTTGTGAAAAAATCAAACTGTTCCTTAAACTTGATTCAAAACGAATACCTTTAGAGCTGCAAATTGATTGGTTGGTTTTAATTTCTTAACAATCATTTGCCTAACCTTCTTATTCTGTAAACAAAGGTCGCCAGAGTTTGTTTGTTTGTTTTAATGGTGTTCAACGCCACTTTCAGCTATTGTTTTTTCCATTTTATATTCTGTAGAAACCGAGAAAACCTTAGACCTTAGGTACGAAAACTGGCAATCCTTGTCAGTTAAGAAGAGAGTCGAAAACATTCTGTTTCCCAAACCCCATTTACATATCCGGGTTGTTTTTTGTCTTTTTTATTTTAAAATTTAACATATGACGATATAAAATAACAAAGAAACATGAACGACGTAAGTTATACACAATAACTTAAATTCGTTTATATGCTTTATATGTTTAAATTCAGATGATGGTGATTGTGTTCTCCGAAAAACTTTCCTAATTAAGTTCTTATACAAAAATTTAGGATAAACTTCAACTCAACTTTGGAAATTAATTAGATGTCCCTCGAAGAAACGACATCCCAAGTCAACTTTGGAAATTAATAAGATGTCCCTCGAAGAAACGGCATCCCAAGTCAACTTTGGAAATTAATTAGATGTCCCTCGAAGAAACGATATCCCAAGTCAACTTTGGAAATTAATAAGATGTCCCTCGAAGAAACGGCATCCCAAGTCAACTTTGGAAATTAATAAGATGTCCCTCGAAGAAACGACATCCCAATTCAACTTTGGAAATTAATTAGATGTCCCTCGAAGAAACGGCATCCCAAGTCAACTTTGGAAATTAATTAGATGTCCCTCGAAGAAACGACATCCCAAGTCAACTTTGGAAATTAATTAGATGTCCCTCGAAGAAACGACATCCCAAGTCAACTTTGGAAATTAATTAGATGTCCCTCGAAGAAACGACATCCCAAGTCAACTTTGAAAATTAATAAGATGTCCCTCGAAGAAACGGCATCCCAAGTCAACTTTGGAAATTAATTAGATGTCCCTCGAAGAAACGACATCCCAAGTCAACTTTGGAAATTAATTAGATGTCCCTCGAAGAAACGACATCTCAAGTCAACTTTTGAAATTAATTAGATGTCCCTCGAAGAAACGACATCCCAAGTCAACTTTGGAAATTAATTAGATGTCCCTCGAAGAAACGACATCCCAAGTCAACTTTGGAAATTAATTAGATGTCCCTGGAAGAAACGACATCCCAAGTCAACTTTGGAAATTAATTAGATGTCCCTGGAAGAAACGACATC
Source organism: Limnoperna fortunei (assembly GCA_944474755.1). Lineage (NCBI taxonomy): Eukaryota > Metazoa > Mollusca > Bivalvia > Mytilida > Modiolidae > Limnoperna > Limnoperna fortunei. The sequence continues at coordinate 5,672,194 of OX104118.1, read as the reverse complement.
CCAAGTCAACTTTGGAAATTAATTAGATGTCCCTGGAAGCAACAACATCCCAAGTCAACTTTGGAAATTAATTAGATGTCCCTCGAAGAAACGACATCCCAAGTCAACTTTGGAAATTAATTAGATGTCCCTCGAAGAAACGACATCCCAAGTCAACTTTGGAAATTAATTAGATGTCCCTGGAAGAAACGACATCCCAAGTCAACTTTGGAAATTAATTAGATGTCCCTGGAAGAAACGACATCCCAAGTCAACTTTTGAAATTAATTAGATGTCCCTCGAAGAAACGACATCCCAAGTCAACTTTGGAAATTAATTAGATGTCCCTGGAAGAAACGACATCCCAAGTCAACTTTGGAAATTAATTAGATGTCCCTGGAAGAAACGACGTCCCAAGTCAACTTTGGAAATTAATTAGATGTCCCTGGAAGAAACGACATCCCAAGTCAACTTTTGAAATTAATTAGATGTCCCTCGAAGAAACGACATCCCAAGTCAACTTTGGAAATTAATTAGATGTCCCTGGAAGAAACGACATCCCAAGTCAACTTTGGAAATTAATTAGATGTCCCTCGAAGAAACGACATCCCAAGTCAACTTTGGAAATTAATTAGATGTCCCTCGAAGAAACGACATCCCAAGTCAACTTTGGAAATTAATTAGATGTCCCTGGAAGAAACGACATCCCAAGTATCCTTTTTAAAGCTAATTAGATGTCCCTCGAAGAAACGACATCCCAAGTCAACTTTTGAAATTAATTAGATGTCCCTGGAAGAAACGACATCCCAAGTCAACTTTGGAAATTAATTAGATGTCCCTGGAAGAAACGACATCCCAAGTATCCTTTAAAAGCTAATTAGATGTCCCTGGAAGAAACGACATCCCAAGTCAACTTTTGAAATTAATTAGATGTCCCTGGAAGAAACGACATTTCGTCAATTTTTGAAATTAATTAGATGTCCCTGGAAGAAACGACATCTCAAGTCAACTTTTGAAATTAATTAGATGTCCCTGGAAGAAACGACATCTCAAGTCAACTTTTGAAATTAATTAGATGTCCCTGGAAGAAACGACATCTCAAGTATCCTTTTTAAAGCTAATTTAGTTACATCATATGAGTTCTCTCTTAGCAAAAAAAATAGTTCAAAGGTAAATATCGGGCACTTCTTTCTTATGTATACATATGTGAACTTCTTCTTTAATGCATATCATTCATCGGATTTAAGCTGATTACCGGTAAGAAAAATGAATTTAAACGTTAGCAAGATAGAGTTGAAAATTCATTTAGAAGAAGGGGAAAGAATAAGCATATATTGTTCAGTAAATTGTCTAATGTTGCAAAAGGAATATAAGAAACAATAAGATAACTGCATAAAAAACAAACCCCGAACGGAGTAAGGAATGAAAAAAATAAGAAAGGAACGCTAAAAAGGAAACAACGCTCATAAGAAATGGTTTTAAGAAGACCGGCGGACCAATTCCCTCACCAATGTATTACATTTACACCATTTACAGTATGGAAGCTGCGAACAGCATAAATACTTTGTTAATTTCTAGGGCCGGCTTTAGGTCAATTGGACCAATTGCACCCAATTGTGTCCCGCCCCTAAGTGGCTAAACCTTGACCTTTTTTTTGGGAGGGGAAGGGGTAAGTTCACAAGTAGTGATCATTAGTGATCAGTAGTCTAGACAAAATGTGCATTTTGATGCCATCGTGGTCAAGGGACACAATGTTTTGCCAGTGTTAAGTGTACAGGTCACATGATAACTGTAGCAAGTGCCAAGTGAAGAAGTACAGTCAACACTCCTTACAACGACCATGTTAGTTTCCCGCCAGCATTGACGTTAATTTGCTGTTATAATGAATTTGTATTTTTGTACTTTGATTATCTCCCTTGTTCATTTGCGTCCATTGAAAATAGTTCAAGTCTGCTCAATACCCAAGCTTAATAACAAAAAATAATAAAATGCTTGTTTTCTTGCCAATGTTTAATTAAAGAACATTTTTTCTTTTTTTTTAACAATTTTTTTTTAATTAATTGTAAATTATGATTATTTACATTACCGATTTCTGATGTGCCGCTTCAATCTTAACACACTTGTAATGTTATGAAATATTTGAAATTGAAATATTAAATTGCCGTGGACACTTTTTTGATGAAGCAATATCCCTGTCGTCGATTAGTTTTGTAACGGAAATGTCAGGCAACGTTATTACGCAATAGCAACAGGTGTTTACCTGTGCAATCAACCGTTCAAGTCAGAGTTTCTGTTAGTTCTATACACGGTTCTATATAACATAAAACCTCCCATTTCACGTTTATATTTATCATTTTCATCTGACTTTTACATTTTTATTATTATTTGAAATGTGAGGTTTTATCTATCAGTTGATTTTTCTCGTAGCAAAATTTTTTCAGAAGTTCTGCATATTTTAACATGTGAAATATCATGAAACTAACATAAACACAAAGACTATACCTGTTTTAAATGAATTAAACTTTGTTCAATTAAGTAATCCATGAGCTGACATTTTGAATTTAACGGTTAATAAACATTACGGAAGCAAGTTATATTTAATGGCGGAACGAATATAATTTGTCGCAATTGTAACACATGGAAAATTCGTTTCGTCAAAAACGGAGCCATAAGATAAATTTAATTGGGTCAGCCATTGAATGTAATGGGAGTTAAGGGACACCTCAAATAAAGCTTTAAACAGGACTTAAAAAATCTATGATATACTAAGGTAAGACAATTTTTAGAAAATTTAGATATTTTTCTTTAAATTTAGTGCAGTTTGCATGATTATACAAACTTTTTTCATATCAAACTTAACTTAAACTTTCCGCATGATTTTCTTGCGGAATTTGCGCACGGGAAAATGCGTTTAAAGATGAAACCTCGAATTTCACTAAAAACATAAAATATCAATATCCGGTAAAAAATTTTGAAAATAAACATGAAATGAGAGGTTTTATTAATGGAACTAGGTTTCTGTGTCACATGTGTCCATGTGGACACAGAAACCCTGACTTGTGAGGATGTCAACCGTTAGAAATATCAATTATTATAACTTCATAAATATGGACCCAGCAATCATGTTTCAAATAGGACCCCACACTTCCTAGAGCCTGCCCAGGAAAGGAACGTGATCGCATCGTTATTCTTTGTAAGAACGCTTGGAGCCTTCCAAAATCGTTATCCTTGATAGTCTGTAACTCAGAGCAATCTCTGTCCAAATACAAAAGGTGCACGATATGCTTAAGCAGAATGAACAAACCTTCTCAAAAAATAAAGATGAATTTGGCACTGTAAGTCCATAAAGCATAAGATAAGCAATGGACATTCCAAGCCATTTAAACAGCCACTCAGAAGAATACCAATTACTAAAAGAGAAGCAGTCGACAAAGAAATCCAACGATTGCAATGTAATCGAGCCCTTCACCAGCTGCTTCAAACATTGTCCCCGTTACAAAGAAGAAAGGTGGCTCTATCCGCATTTGCGTTGATATGTGTCTTTAAATTACTTCACAACTAAAGAGTTGTATCCTGCCAAGAATAGATGACTCGTTAAATGCCCTGAGAGGTTCTACGTGGTTCAGTATCCCAGATTTATCCAGTGGATATTTCCAGGTCCTAATGGATGAAAATGATAAGGAGAAAACGGCCTTTACTAGTCCGAAGTGTTTGTTTCATTTTAAAGTTTAAGCTATGGATTTATGTAATGGTTAGCCGCTTTTCAGAGCATTGTGGAATTTGTAAACGCATTTAAATTGTCGGATATTAAGCCTGTATTTCTGATGTGTCAGAAATCCTCTGGATAGGTACATTATATATTTACAAGTAACTTTGTCATCCTATATAATATATACAAAAATGCTAAGTTAGATTACTGTTTACAGATTAATACGTATTGGTTACGAAAATTCCATCGTCACACGCTAGTACACATGTTCTATGTCTATCCCTAAATTCACCTCGGTTAATGAAGCTATATTTTTATATTGCAAATTTGGCCGAGGGGTCTCAAGTGCTAGAGATAATGCATGCGAATGGGTACCACAGTGTCACAACGGTGTGAGTATCATAAATAACTGACGGGGGCAGGAGAGGGTCCATTAACAGGTTAACTTTTTTTCGACGAACAGATAATAGTAAATGTTTTTAAATAATGATAACAGATAACAGCAATTTATATGAGAAAATAGAGAACAGTGAGTTAAAAAATCGAAAAAACAGATAACATCAGAATCTTCTCGAAGTGCGATACGCGAGAAAAAGCATACATTAATAAGTTTTTTTTGTTTGATGGTGTTTTAACGCCATTTTCAGCAATTTTTCAGCTATATCATGGCGTCCAGTTTTTATTGGGGGAGGAAGCCGGAGTACCCGGAGAAAACCCCGGACCTGCGGTAGGAAAACTGGCAATCCTTGTCAATTAAGGTTGGAGTCGAGTACACCCTGCCTGCAGTGAGAATCGAACCAGCAATCTCAGTGTTGACAGACCACGTGATTAATAGTAGACGAACTACCTTAACCACTCGGCCACCGAGGCCCCTACATTAATAAGTGTTTCCATAGTAAATAGTATGTGATCTTATGTAAATTTCTACCTTCATAGGAAGACTGAATTACTCTTTAAAAAGTTGTGAATAAAATGAATTATTTGGTAGCAGAGAAAAAATCTGTAAAACAGTTTACAGTGTTCTGACTTTTAACAGCAAACAGGTTTTTTTATTTTCATTATAACAGTTAACAACAATGTCCGGTTTTAAGAAAATGTTAACAGCTAATGGTTTAAAACAACAGAACAATGTTATGCAGAAAATGTAGGTCTTACTTGTGGTGATGATAGATATTAATTAAGTCAAAAACCACTACTTCAAAAACTGCAAAAAAGGAAAAAGTTCGAGATTTTTTGACGTCCAACCAACGCTTTTTTGCAAAAAGGGAAGTGCATGCTCATTAATCATTAATTGACGAGAATGTAGTGTAATTTTACGATACACAAAGTAAATTTGCACAAACGATTCTGTATTTTTATAGCAAAGCTGCATTAAAAAACACCATTAACTTCTATTATAATAAATAAATGTATGCCTGATTCTAAAACATATACATGTTCTTAATTACACATTTAACGATCTTAATTTGTAAACGCATAAAGACAAACCGGATATTGGTAAACAAAAATATAAAAACTGATGTAATACTTAATACCTAATTTTCATGGGCATAAATGAAACTGTTTATATCGACTGACAATATTCATTATCACATTTACCGTTATGACCGTCTTGAAGAGTTGTTTACCTTCTGGCTGTAATTAAGGCGATTCTAAGTTCCTATCCACCATTCCCTACGATTCTAGTTGCAGATTTACTGTTTGTTTATTCGTCAATCAATCAATCAATCAATCAATCAATCAATCAATCAATCAATCAGCAGTGGTTACTTGTTCATATTTACAGTACTTAAGATTCGTTGCTAACGTTACAATTACAAGTCCTGCAATGAACGCTCAAATCAAAAGATATTAAGCGGCATCGGTGGCCTTACAAGTGCTCCAAGGCGTTGTGTTGTGTAATTTATTCATTAAAATTATTTTTACCAATTAATAACTAATTCTTAACAAATACAATGTACATTATAGTTTTATTTTATATGTGTGAAATATTGTTCTCAAGTTTAAGCGTTCCTTTCTTGTCTGACGATTTTGGTATTTCTTTGCTACAAAAACGCGCCTTGTTTAATATTCCTGTCGCTTTCATGTAAACTACTGCCGGGTGTATCAAGGATGACGTCACAAGCAACGTCATGAAAACTCGGACCTATCAAACAATAAGCATCAAAAAATTAATATAACAAGTCCATGGATCATGATGTCATTTAAGCCTACTGGTAAATCTGAAAGTAGCGATTAATAGTACTATATTTAATATTTTATATTTAATAAAATTGATGCGAACCTTTGTTATACATGTAAATGTATTAGGTACTAAATGTGATACAATAAATACACATTACACACATTATGTGTAAATACAACTACCTTTATCACGTCAAGATAGTTGTGTGCAATATTGTCGAAACATGATACAGGTAGTTGTACCTACACTTAAATATATGTAAATATAAGTTTATCTAAAATTAGGAATAAACAAAGCTGAACACAACTGAATGTCTAAAATTTAAAACTAAACATTCCACGAAGCATTTGTTTATAAAAGAGCCATATATGACAAGATGTGCATTTGGCCCCTAAATTTATAACAAATATTGAGCAATAAATGTTGAATTATAAGATAGTGTACCTCACAAAATATATAAGCATTTTTTATTTGTCCACAGTTACATGTACGTGTATTATTTCTTTACCAAACACGTAATTAAATGTAGTTTCGTGATAAATAGCTATTTTCCCATACGTTCACGACAATATTTTAATATGAGCGCATATGAGAACATGTTAGATATTTTAAGTGAAAGAGCCTTCCACTTTAAGCAAAATTAAATTTTTTTAAAGATGATTTTAACTGCGCTCATTCTAAATTCTTTAAATATTTAGCTATTAGAAACGAGAAAATCGGTTGTTTTCCGTGAACCGTTTTTATTTTCGGTTTGACGAAGGAAGCAGTTATCAGACGACATTTTCAGCAGCAGTCCTCTATATGCAGATGTAATTCCACAAATTAATGTTCTTTTATTTATGATTATATATAGGTAAGCATGGTTTCCATTTAGGTTTTAAAACAACACTTAATAAGCAAAATGAACACACGTTTATTGTTAAAGAAAGGCTTAACCAACGTGGCCGATGCAATCATCGTTGTTGCACTACTCTACTGATCCCATAATGGTCATATGTTATGTAGTCACATTCTACGAATAAAAGTAAATTAAATCGAGTACATAATTTTAAATACATGGCAGATAATAATTCAGAATTTTCACTAATTTTCAGATTTTGACAAAATATATACTTCAATAAAATAATGTATCTCATCTCAGTACATTCCACGTGTGTCAACCGGATATACAAAGATATCTTTGTGTTACATTAACATTGTTAGAATAGTAATGATCACATGTTCGTTTCCTATAATTTTCTATGTTATTTTTTGTTTTGTATACTTAGTACTACATGTACTTACGTTAACAAAAGATTGGTTATACCATACAAATAATGCGTACTGAAACATGGATATTCCTCCACCGGTTGCTAAACTTAATGGAAGAAATACAATGGCATGGGTTCTGTGAAACCTGCAAAAAATATGCAAAACATGATACGTTGCCATACAGAACGTATCAATGGCAGGTCCCCTAAAAATAACTAATCTCATTCTACATCTCTTAAAAAAACGCAGTCATGTTGTATAAATCAAGTTGAGCAGTGTTAGAAATAATATTTGTTTGTTTGTTTGAATGGTGTTTTAACGCCACTTTCAGCAATTTTTCAGCTATATCATGGCGTCCAGTTTTTATTGCGGGAGGAAGTGAGTACCAGGAGAGAACCCCCGACCTGCGGTAGGAAAACTGGCAATCCTTGTCAATTAAGATTGGAGTCGAGTACACCCTGCCTGCAGTGAGAATCGAACCCGCAATCTCAGTGTTGACAGACCACGTGATCAATAGTAGACGAACTACCTTAACCACTCGGCCACCGTGGCCCCGTTGGAAATAATAGCTTTGTAATACAACTACAGTCTAAATAAAGTAGAATATGTAATTGGTTTATGTACAGCAACAAAAAGAAAAAATGAGAAACAAGAGTGTGGACTGTGAGCTTATGCTCTCTAGTGATACCCCCGCTGTCACAAAAATTTTGCATGTATTTCAACTAAGTGTAAAAATCTAAGTATTCGGTAAACAGGAAGTAGATGACCAAGGAGCTTGAAATCGCTATTCACCAAATGGCACTATAGGATAAAGCAATATACCAAATATCAGGCTTCTACATACTATATTTGCTTAGAAAGCTGCGACGGAAATTTTTGTAACGGACGGAAGGACAGACGGACGAAAGGACAAGAGTAAAACAGTATACCCCCGCTTCGAAGCGGGGGTATATTGATAACAATGTCTATGCAACAGAAAAATCCATATAAATGTAAAAAGGAAAGTCCGTGGATAAATGGAATAGGAAGTTAGTGGTACAAACTATACATAACTGGTTTTCGACACTTTGATTGTGACTGTGAGCCTAGTTCTCACACTGTATTGTCAGCTCTGACCTTAATTTACAAGGTTTGCTTCCGAATGTTATTGATGATCAGAAACACGGCTGACGCAATTAAACAAAATGAGACACATGTTATCTTGGAGAAAAATATAAACTATAAAAAATTGTAAAATAACTTACGCTGTTACTATAAAATACATGTCAGAAGAAAAAAGAAATGATCTGAATATTGTCAATACTGCAAACTCTGTGTAGAATATCACCTCTGATTCTGTGAATGACAAAATATTCAGGACCACTGCTAGAAGACTAGTTGTTGCTAGCAGAGAAACATTTGGTAGCAGACGTCTTTCCAGACTGGTTTTCCTTTCTATGCGCAGTTATTTAAAAAAAAAATTAACTAATTAATTCAGATCGAATTAAAACATTAATAAATAGACACAGTATTTGTTTGAAGACGTTTTTGATAGCAACATGGCGGAATGGTGTCTTTACCAGATGCCCATGACCAAATTTGTTTACTCTGGTTTCAAACCGTACATGTACATGTTGATCGTACAGAGGCTATCGTAAATTTGAATGTACAACTGTATAATAATAATATAAGTCTAGAATAAGTATACACATATATGAGAATGTGAAATTTAGGGGCCCTCGGTGGCCGAGTAGTTAAGGTAAATAGTATGCTCACATGCCTGTCAGCGCACTGCAGACATGGTGTACTCTACTCCAATCTTAATTGACAAGGATTGCCAGTATTTCCAGCGAAGGTCGTGGTTTTCTCCAGCTACTCCGGCTCCCCCTCCAATAAAGACTGGACGCCATGATATAGCTAAAAAATTGCTGAAGGTGGCGCTAAACATCAAACAAACAAAACACGACGATGTAAAATTTAAAACTGTTGAAAAAAAATATAAACCGTTAACGTAACTATAGCAACGAGAAATGTAAAAAAAAAAGATTTTTCAAAGATATAGTAATTATTGGGAAAATATTTATTTACATTTCAAGTTAAATCAGTTGCGACAGTGTGTCACTTTTATAAGGGTAACATTTAATGGCTGTCATGGTACGGCGCATTTTTGGGAAAGATAAAAATGCAGAAGACATGTTAAATTTTAAATGGATTTTTGTACTTTGGTACTGCAAAAAGTATTTATTCGCCTACCACAAAAATGCAGTGTTATCGCCTATTATGACTTTTATTTGTTGGTGGTTTCTAAATATAGGAAAGTGTAAACAGACTGAAAAAAGTACAGACACTTACGACTACAGAACGAAATAAAAGACCAATATATCATTTAAATTCATTTGGTAAAATGTGAAATTGCGAAAGTTATGACAAGAAGTAAAAACCTGCCTTTAAATATCCTTGTTTGCAATTCTGCAAAACTTCCTGGAATTAAAGCTGTTGCCAGTCCTCCAAGCATTATGTATGCCATGATGTTAGTCATGTGACTTACTACAATAACCAATCAGAAAATATTAAAACAAACATAATACTCGTAGTGCACTTCTGATGAACATAGTGCACTTCTGGTAAACAGATGTAATTTTGACGATTTTTATCCGCTCTAGTTTTTAAACTTGAAATGTGTTTTTTCTAGTAAGATGTAAACTCAAGCTCATTTTTAACCAATGATACCATTATATCCTCAGACGTAAAATCCAGGTAATGAAGTCTAATAATGGCTGGAAAATGTACGATATGTGTCACGTATAAATTGTATATAAAATCAAATGCAAATTGTGTAACCTTACAAAAGAATCTTAATAAACTTGGTTCTTGTGAGAAAAAGTGGCTCATGATTTTCTATCTGAAGAAAATTTTGTTACTCAGCACCAAATAATACTTTCACTTTCACTTAGCATGCGCAGGGAATGCTTTCGGGTTGAACCTATTACGAATAATCGTACCATCACATTTTTTGGCGAGGGTACGAATTAAGTCCTATTACAGGTAATGTAGCAGAGGGTGAATGAATCACTACAGGCACTTTGATGGCCAAAAGAAGTTGCATATATAATAAAAAGGTGGTCAATTTTTATATCTTTCGACAGTGTCACCATTTTTTTTATCGGTTTCGTGTTTGATACGTGATGATTGTTATTGACGTTTTTAAATAACCCGTTGTCTATTAATTTACTTTCATGTCTCACATTGAGAAACCCGAAACTGAATGGCGTGTTGCGTCTTGTGAGGTATAGGTAAATTACTGTATTCTTACTACGGAATGGTTGTTATAGTATACAAATTAGAACGTTTATAATAAAATTAGGTCACATTATCCATCTACGAAAAAATTATCAACATAGAATTTTCCACGTGCATCTTCAAAGACGAAAAAAGAAATTTCTTCGTTAACCGTTCGTTTCGCAATGTCTCAAGCTTTAATAACGTAAAGAAGATGGATAATATGACTGCTTGAATTGTGTATAAATAGACTCGTGTTAAATTGTTTTATTTGCTACATTACGAGCAATCCAAGAAATCACAAAACTAGTTTCGGATTATAACGGCAGTAAAATTCGGCCTGGGTTGAATCTGGTCACTACAAAGTAGAAATATCCATTAAAGAAAAAAAATTCTCGTCTAACAACATTATAACACTCAGCAAATTAAACTCTATGTTCAACTATCACATATACTAAGTACAGGACACAAACCATGCCTACATAGCTCAAGTCTGAAAACATAAAACATTATGATACAAACTCACCTCTGTCAGGATTGAAATTTTGTAGTCGACTATTTATAGTTTCAAGATACATATAGAAATACAGCATTAAAACTGATATCCACAGCAACATGGACAACGTAACACATGAACACATGCTATGTCTAAAGGAATCCTTTGGGTCATTGTCAGCAGATGTCGTTGCTTAAAAAAATAATCAAGGTTGCAGCAACTGTGAGGAGTTTAAATAACGTCGCAAAGAGGACCAAAAATGTTCAAGAAATCATAAATTAAAGGGTTGATTGTATTTTGTTTAAAGTCCAGCAAGCAATATTAAAGCTGTATTCAGGATGACAGAAATAGTGAAATGTACACATCATAAGCCGGAGCCGCTGGAATGTTGCTATCGATGAACGGGAAGTTGATAATTGAAAAGTTGAAGTCATCACGTTTGTCGTAGTCTAGTTCATAGTTTCACGAGTATATTTCTAGAAGTAGGTCTAAGTAAGTGGTCGCCTTTAGTGTTTTGGTGGCGTCTTAAGATTCAAGCTCGCTAGGGTAGATTAAATGCAAATAAACACTGAATTTACAATAAGCCCACTTTATCTAAAATTAAGTATTTATTTAGTCAAAATCTGAAAGATATCGATTGATACAGGCTGTGTGATAAAAAACCTTGTATCATCTATATATATGTGATACAAGATGTACTTTTGTCGGAACTACTTCTTGACGTCACAATGATTCGTTGAATGACTTTCATTCTATGAATGAAATATGACGTCATAATGCGTGTGACGTTAGGGGCTATATTTTATAAACAAATGCTTCGTTGAATGTTAAATTTTAAATTGTAAACATTCAGTTTTGTTCTGCTCTTTGTATACTTCTTAATTTTAGATAAACTTATTACATACATTTAAGTGTAGGTACAACTACCTGTATCACGTCTCGATAGTTGCATACATTCCGCATCACAACTCGACGCTGCGCGTCTCGTAGTGATACGAATGTACACAACTGTCTGGACGTGATATAGGTAGTTGTACCTACATATAATGTATGTAATGTATATATATTTTGAATTCTATGAAAGGGGTCTCTTTAGTTCAAAGAACGTGGTACTCTTCAAAAACATTACCCTTTATTGTCCGCGGTCAGGCCTATATAGGGACGCATAATAATAATGCCACACCTGCTGCTTCAAGAAATGAAGTCGAAATTTACAAAATAAGATATTAGAAGCAATGTTAATCATCACGGCCGTGTGAACAGTGGGTTAGTAAGTTAGAATCTGCATCGGGCAAGGTGTGCTCAATTCCTAAATGACAAAGATTGCTGGTTTTCCGCCGAAGGTCGATGGTTCCAGCCAAAAAAAACTGGACGCTATGATATTTATGAAAAATATATAAATATATGCATTACCTGTGTTAAAACTTAAATCAATATCAGATTTCGAAACAGTATTCTCCTTAATGTCAACTTCTGCCATCTTGCGTTTTTCGACAATTTTGTGCAGAATAAGACTGCTCCCTCCAAGAATTGTATGTAGTACAATTATTCTCATAAACGTGTGTAAACCTGGGAGTCCGGTTTCGTGTAGAAGCTGTGACAAACATAATATGTTACTTAATGTAGTCTCACAAATCCAACCATAAAATAAATGTGAATTGATGCTTATTTTATCTATTTATTTACTAGAAAACCCCTTAACTGATCTTTACTATAAGACATGGATTCATACAGATGTTCAGTTTTCTTTATGAATAATCTCCGAACCTCCGTTTAAAAAAGTACATTGCTATGTTACTAGGATAAGTACATATAACTTATGATTTATATCATGGCTAAACAAGTAATCATGACGTTTTTACACAGTTACATGCAATACATGAAAAAACAAAAACATAAAAACGTCAGTGGTTTTTGCTTGCAGTACATCAGGCCATAAGCATAAAAGCAATCATGACTGTTAATCTCTAAACATTTGTTTTATCATTACTGCGTACCTTTACTATTCGAAATGTAATGACAGACGAATCACTGGCCCCATTTAACACAGCAACAAATTCCCGCTCCAAACGGCAATAGAAACGTCACCTAAAACATAATTCATTTCATTTTGATAAATGAATTGGTAGAGTCATTGTTTAAATGAGTCTTGAAAGTTGTAAGTGGTTCGTTTCTATTCCAACGGTGTGGATAGGCTTGGCAGGATTTTGTATAATGTTTTATTTTTTTTCTCTTCGAAATCTTATTTATTTGGCTTTACAGTATATTTTGTTTGAGCGCCATCCAAGTAAATTGTATAAACTTTGTATCTATTATTACATTAGTTTTCAAGTATATTAAATTATTCTTTTAGAATCTGGAAATTGTTCATCTTACAAAATAAATAAATATAACTGTTGTATTTGGTACACACATTAAGGCGTTTTGATTTGCTATTGATACTTATAATGTTTAAAGACAAAAAAGTGTATATAATTTGAAGCGATTGCAGAGATTAAATGTTCATGGTTTGGTGGAATAATACAAATAAGAAATAATATATTATTATATATATTGTTTCCTGTGATCGTATACTTTCATATTAATACATAGTATTGCCAATCCTCCAACACCAGTAAATACAAGGCCAGGAACAATCAGAAGAGGAATATCTGTAATGGAGTAAGAGATTTTTTGAGATGACATCATGAATCGCTGTATTTGAAAAGTGAGGCCAAACATTGCCTTATAATAATTGAATCACTATTCAAAATGGTATTGATTTTTTAAATCCTTCAACAAGACATCCTTATATCATGTCCATGGGTTTTCATTGGATACTCTAGCATCCTCTCCAAATAAAACTGGATGCCATCATTTAGCTTAAAATTGCAGAAAGTAGTGCAAAACTAAGAAATAATATTCGTTTAGAGCTCTTTTAAAAGACTTGTTAAACTTAAAGTGGCCTCTGCGTTATACCCACTAGGACATTAAAAGGATGTTACAATTCTACACCAATGAGAGTTGATTGGGTGTGTGAAAATCGAATATGTGTCAACTTTATCTTGTCTGATGTGACATTTCTTGCTTGTAGTTTTGTTGTATTGAGAAAAAAAACGATAAAATCTAGGAGTAGTTATAAACCGATAAGTCAAGAACATACAAAACCATGGTTAAAGAAAAAAGGGGACACCAGATTGGGTAACACGAAGCCGTCTTAAAACCAACTGGGGGTTAATACAGCTGCTCCGTAAGTAAGAAACTCCTGCTCCACGCCCCGTCGTTTTACTAAAATCAAAATCCGGTAACTAGTCATATCCGATGGTAATTTAGTATGAAGGAGGAAAAGTGGTTACGACAAACAAAACAAATTAAAGGTCATCTGTGACACAGGTACAACGTAACACTTATCTAAGTCATACTTTCTTAGTGATGACGTGTGAATATTGCTACAGTGAACCTCTGGTTAAGTAGCTTTTTCGTCAGCAGACACCATATATCAAGAAAATCTGGATAGAAAAAATCAGGCTCTTGTGTACCTGATCAATTAGGAGATGTATAATACATATGAAGGTGCTGATGGCATGTTGCCCCAGAACAATGGAATATTCATAATAGGAAAACTATTTCCTCAACTAACCTTCATTTCTAAATGTAAGTCAAGGTAGACCTAGTTGTCTGTGGTGTCAGTGTTGTAGATGCAAGCAACATAGTGACCGAATTTTGAATTATGCAATAACAGCACGACATTTATGTAACGGATCGTGAAGCTGAAGAAATGGGCAATATTTTGTTCTTGCCTTATACGTATAGAGGAACAAGTCAGCTGTCTGCATAAAAAGAAAGACGAATTGATATCCATTGAATGCCGACGGTTGGTTGAAAACAACGTCAATCAAACATGACAAATATGTTATCAATAAGAAATCAAGCATTCCGATGATTTTATAGAACTATTTGTTCGAACCAAATAGTCCTTACCGAAATATTTTGTCCCGACCTAAAACCAAATATTTGTAGCTGGGTTTGTCATTCCTTTTAGTGAAGCATCTTTGAATTCTATTCACGTTTTTTAGCTCATTATGGAGAGTAGAGGTACATGTATAAAGGGTTTAAAAGTACAATGTTCTCATACTATTGCATTTAGAGTGTACTAGACTGCAGGTTTTCTAACAGGTCTTTAGAATTTGTCAGTATCCACATCTTATTCACGCCATGAATTCGTTTTTTGTAAGTGTCGATGGGGGTATGTTGGTTAGCAAGCTGAATAAATTCCTTTATCAATCCGTCAATTCAAGCGTCTTGTACACAAATACTTTATTGAATTAAGTATTTTATTATCGCAATGGAATTTTTTTTAGAAAAGAAAAGTCTTTAGAAAAACATTGTATTATGATATTAAGTATATATAGAAAGAATATCTCGTCCAAAATTTGTTTTTGTATATATATGTACGTTACTAGAAGTCAAACGTTATGACGTCTGTTTGATTACATATGGAATACCGTTGAGATTTTTGTTAAAAAGAAGTTTAATAGCAGTTTAACAAATTCAAAGTAGAGAGATAAACAATCGTCAGCTTTTAAACCTATCAAAGGATAGATTGGATGATTAAATTGTTGCTTAATGTCTAGCGAGTAGCATTTCAGATGTTCTAGAAAAAGCTAACACAAGCTTTGTTTCAGACGAGAACAAAATAACACACAATTTTTCAATTGGTCAACGTATTAGAAATTTTGACTTCCTCTGGGAAGTACGGAGTTCTTATTTTAGCTTTTTGGAGAATTTTCAGAAATTACAAAAGAGGTCTTTATCGTCCAAGGAGCGTGAACTCTTTGTACACGTTACTCGCTACTGTCCGGTCAAACTTTCAGTATAATAACCTGAAACCACCCCTCAACTATGGAGCCCTTCCAAGTACCAGGAAACAAAAATGACTCAAGTAATGTGAAGACATACCGTATGTGCTGGGGATTACTATTTTGAATGTCAGAATGTTATTATTTGTTAACAATAATGTCTTATATAAATTACCTGGATTAGAAAATCCAAGAAAAACACAACCGCCTATAAATAACATCCTGTAATTATAGAACGCATTTGAGGAATTATTGCTGCATTAGGACAGCAAAACTACAAAGTCACAATAATTGGGTATATCTTATTTTGAAAAAGATTATGATAATTAAGATCAATACGGAGCCGCCTTTTAAATATTTATCAACCTGTCGATGTAATCATAGCATGTATTTGCATTTTGTTTGAAGTGAAACAATTTTGTGTTCCTATTAAAAACAAAACAATTGTTTTGATATACTTGGATTGTGCAAGGTTAACCGTTTAGGAATTTTGTAAAATGAAACTGATAGTGCAGTGAAGTAACTGCTTACATTATGATGATGGTAATACGTGCACATACATGTATAAATCGGTCAACAAATAAAATATGTTTAAACTAAATGGGTCAACGAGAAAATTTTATGTATTTCTACATAGTTGTGATCAAAAGTGGTAAATACTGTTTTAAAACGCAGCAAACGCAATCATTCATTTTGTTTTTCTCCCTAATTGTTAAGTTCTGTAACGTTAATATAAAATAAAGATCAATAAAAAGATACTTACATCGACAGTACCTTTGAAACAGTTATACCAAACCGGTATATCAATGGACCCCACAGTACAGAAATCATAGAAACCATACCAACAGATATAGCATATAGAAGATTCAGGCGTTCTTGTTGCTCCTTGCACGAAGTATATACTGCTCTTGAAGGTGGTTCTGTTTTATTCAGTGTTGAGTTTTCCTGTCGTGAATGCTGTGAGATATTTGTACCATTTGATACGAATGAAAAATTTGATCGACCAGCGTTACTTCTTGAACTACACAATTCTGCATAAAATCCCTGGTCTACCAGCACGTAAATATATGAGCTCCATCCACCGTAAATAAATGCAAACATCAAGGCTTCCAAAATTGTCACAAATGACAGTAATACTAACGCACACGAGCAACGAGCCATTGATATCGCATAAAATGTTTCGAAATTTAACGTAAACTTCGGGAAGTTTCGAAGAGGTTGTTAACAAATTTGATCTAAATAGAAAAAATAATACTATAATACTAGACGGATGTGAAGTATTAAAAAATAAACGATGTATACTGTTCTATTAATTAATGCAAAAATTCTTAATTTAACGTTTTTCCTTCAACGTTGATGTATATTTATAATCCTGACAGTTTTTATTCAGCGAAGTGATCAGAAAGCGTGCTTAACGCAAGCAATTAATTTATATATCAACAACTTTTAATGTGTATTTAACAATTACTTGTTTCTTTTAAAAGTTTTTGCCAGATATGTGGTCTGTGTAGACTGATTTTGTATTATTACTGTTATGAGACTTCAAACTAATGAAATGATATTTCATTCATAAAGGGACCTTTTTTAAATTAAAATTTTTGCAGAATTATGATCCTGATCCATCGAAATAATCAAATCGACAGTTTTATAGTATTCTCTCAAAGTTGAAATCCTTAAAGTATATGAAATCGGCCCTCACTATTGCCTGACGTTGATCAAATTTCCGGCGTTTTATCATAAACGATGTAGACGTCGATTAAAGGACTGATTGTTATTTACAATGTATTACCGTGTATTTCAGTTAATCAGTTCTTGCAGTAATCATAGGACTTCAATGACTTAAATTTGAACCTTTTATCATTTATTTTATTTTTAAAAGTTTAACTAAAGATTATTTGTATTACTCAAGTAGGCAATGTCCTCTTGCAACTCATTGTACAATGGTATATCGATCATCAACAAATTCCGTCTAATTATCGTTCTATCTCGTACTTACCTATGTAAGTGTAGTGTTCGAATACTTTGTAAATAATTTACAATCATTAAAGAAAAACATATTGTTTCTATTAATATGAGGATTAATTTTACTGAACATCTTAATTGTATATACATTAACTGAAATATACAATTATATTTAAAACATACTATTAATTTGTTTTCGTTTACGACTTTTCAAAGGCTTTACGACACAGTGAGAATTTGTGTCAGTTTTTGAATGAGGTTTCAGGTCAGGTAATTAATTCTGCAACATATAAAATATTATTTATTTTGCGTTAGATAACCGTTTATAACGTGTTGTTTGACGTCGTTTTTAACGTAACAAACGCTTAGGTCCCTTACTTAATGACGACGCTCATATAAACAATAGCTTTTTTTACTTTTCTATTGACCTGATCATGTATAAAATAATGCAGCTTGTTTTCTAAGTAAAACGAAAATATGAATATAATGCATATTCCATGTCTACCGAAGTAAGTACACCAGCTAGTAAGCAAAATAAAAATTAAAGAATTATTGCCTACCTTTATGCAGTTAAGAGGTATGTAATTTGTGCTATTTCATTTTTTTAGAAGTAGATATATGCGTTTAAATTCTATGCAAACATATAATAAGAGGTGATAAATGATTAACCACGTGTGATTAACGATCATATTTAATGGCGTCATAAAATAAATTATCGTAATGAGAAAGGGTAAACAAATTAAAATAAACGACAATACATGGGCTGATTGTTTACATCTGGAGCGTCAAGACTATCTTTCAAGGCTTCACAATGTATGTTAAAGATCATTTGTTGATTATACTATTGTAAAACGTCTTTTAAATTATTTCAAGCATTGCAAAATACACGTTCTATACGCGGGTAGTTTTTACTGCTCCATTTCAGCCGGAAAGGTGGTTTTGACTCCAACCTAAATTGACAATGATTGCAAGTTTTCCTACCGAAGTTCGGGAGTTTTCACCTGCTTCACCTACACTTGCCCCCTAATAAAAATCGGACGCCATGATGCAGCTGAAAAAATTGCTCAAAGTGGTGTTAAATATTATTTGAGCAAGCACGCTTCTCTATTCATCACTCGCCATCAAAAAAAGGAATATGACAAAAAAGTTCGATCCGTGTGGGTTCAGAATTGTGGGTCTTCATCGTGGATTTGATAAGTCTTCTTAAAGATTAACAGGGTGAAGCAGTGTAAACTGTTTATAGCATAACACCTTAGTTGGTATCAAACAAAACTACATGTATATAGTTTAAAAAAACGAACATCTGAATTTAATGAAAAAGAAAAGGTGTCATGTGTAGGTTCAATGAACCTTGCCAAGTTGTTACGAATCCGGTAAAACCCAGACTATCTTTACGCGAAAATGTTTAAATAAAATAAATAAAATAAAAAATAATAATGGGATGTAGGACACAGTATTTTCTGCAAAGGAAGCTGCGATGAAAAAAAAACACTGAAGCGGAGTTAAGATACACACAGTTTAATTTTATTCTCTCTTAAAAAAGTTCAAAGTTGATACTATGTACTGTGACAAGTGCATTACCTGTCATTGTACCTACACTTTCTCGACACGAGGTCGGAATAATTAATTATTACATCTAGTGTCAAATGTATCCTAAATTGGGTGTATAATTTAAGTAGTCATTTATTTTATAATCTGATGTTTTAAATGTGATCGTGCGTTTTTGTGTATTATCTTTATGTCATTAAACGGAAGTAATTGTTAACGGATCATGTACAGCAATAAGATTTGTTTCAAATTTAAACTAAATGAATGTGTAATCTGTTTGTCAAAGTTTTTTTTGTAATTCGACTTGTTAAATATGTTAGTTTTGTGTGTTGTTAGGTTTCTAACATCATTAAATATAAATTGATCACCGTGTAATGGTATATTATGTTGGAACTTCATGTACAATGATTTAAATTTAGCTTCTTTACGTAAAGTTATTTTCTCATTTTTCAGGGGTAACTCAGGACTGTATATTAGGTCAATTATCTAGATTATATCTCACCTAATTGCATTGTAGGAAGACGGAGTTTCAGTATGAAATGACATCAGAAATGTTGCAATCTGAGTAGTAGGTAGTGACATTTCCCATACTTATCTCTGGACCGGACCCTAAATCACACGGTCCGGTTAATCAATTCTTGCAGTATTCCGAGGACTTCAATGACTCAAATTTGAATAAGATTTAGCACAAAACATTCATAATACGAACTCGTCTTTCTTGGTAGTTACTTTTATTTAAAAATGTGGATAGAATTTGGCACAAAACATTCACAATATGAATGATTTATAAGGTCAACGGGTAAAGGTTAACTATAATCTTTCATTTTTATTAAAATGCTGTTCTATACGATACTGGCTTTTCTCCACTTTTCTTATTTTTATGGCCACATAAAATACATACATTTAAATCTTAAATAAATAAATTTGTCTTTCAAGTTTACAAAAAACTTGTCATGTTTGAGATTTATCTTATTTTGACTTAATGAAATTCTAACGATATTCAAACTTGTTAACTTTCATTTAAAAGACACCAAAAATGTGACCTAACCAACCAGTGGTGGAAAAACCTCATCCTTTTATTGCTGTATTCCATATTTATGGACATTTTGGAATATTATGAGTAAATCTCACCATAAGTAATCTGCTAGTAAACCTCCAAACAAAATAGAGAGATAGAGGTGTTACTGACAAGCGGAGCAACAATTTACAGTTTTCTCCAATCACATTCTACTGTGATTTTGTCAATTATATGTCCACTATATTAAACGATCAGGGTTATTTTCGCTCTGAATCTGTGTTATAGTTCTACACAAACAGAAACATACAAGAACAAATAAATTCGCAGAAAACAAACAGATATTTTAGAAAATCAAACAGAATCGCAAGACAAAAATCGTCGATTTGAAAACACAATGTATCATACAAAAAGTGAACATTTGTTGAGCGACTGTCGAGATTTAGCCCATTTAAAAGTAAATCTTCAATTAAGCATGGACCTTGATGTAAGCGTTTGTTTGCAAAACACATATGACCAGTAAGTTATATGCTCTGAATGTAAAAATACTGATCATTAAGAAACAACAAAACTATTAGTGACCATGGCGAGAATTACATATGTTAATTCTAAATGTTCTCAGATTTCTATCAGTCAAGCGATTTTTATCACATGTAAAGTGAGAAGCCCCCTTCTGCATTTACTCTGTTACTAGTATTGCTGAACAAAGTAATTGTACCGTCGCAGGAAAGAAGCAGTTTGACATGTTAATATCCATGGCGAAGTCATATTGATAGGTTGTAGTGACGTTCTACTTTATGTGGCAGGAGACCAAAGTGATTCAATTTTGAAGCTATAAATCAAAATGTTCACTCCACATTATTATTAAGTTAATCAGTTCATAGAAAAGGTTTTGTAATCAAAATCTGCGTTTTTACATGTACATATACACATGTACATATTTCAAAATTTGTGATCAGTTATATAGTTGGGAGGTCGGTGCTATTTAAACCCTCCAGTAATTCTATGACTATAAATACAGCCAAACTTTTAATTGTATTAAGGTAAGAAAAATAGCAAAGAAAACCGACCGAACAAAAAGAGCCAAGAGTAAAGGGATAGTTACAAATCCGGATGTAGACAAACGCAACACAAAAACCAAAAAACCCCACAAAAGCCAGAAAGAGAACAACCCGAACCCAATAAAAACCAAAGACCTTTGCCATTGGATTGTGTTCAGTGAAACCACAGAACATTTTCTAATAAAATGTACTATGAGATTTGTCTACAAGGTCGATTCGTACTTTATTACATGCTGGTCGCTGCTATTTGCCGTTAAAAAATTGGTCGCTGACCAAAATTCAACAAAATATGTTAATCCAAATTAAATATGTGTAATAAAATTTTTAAGATAAAAATGATAGGGTGGGAAACTTGATTGTATCGAAAGATTGTCCAATACATTTAAAATATTCTACGTATTTCAATAAATAAAATGAGGGCAAATTGGGGGTAACTATGTTTTATTTTCTATGAGGACACAGTTATGGTAACTATATTTGATTTTCCAATGTACTGGAAAAAAGTAAATGATGGTTGACTGTTTAATCTATAACAAATTACAATAGTTGTCAATACTTTTCATAAATATGATTCAACAATTACACTTAATAAATGAAGAAATGGTGTTTTACGCCACTTACAACAATTGTTTAGCAATATCATGGCGTCCAGTTTTTATTTTTGGAGGAAGTCGGTGTACCGAGAAAACCACAGACCTTAGGTAGAAAAACTCACAATCCTTGTTAATTAAAATTTTAGTCGAGTGCACCCTGCCCGCAGTGAGACTTACAATTCAGTAGATCCTAATGTGTTAAACCAAGTATAAGGTGTTGCTTAATTTGAAAATTTTGTCTTCTAAACACTGACACTGGTGACGTTTTAATTTAAAATGACAATTACAACTTTTAAATGTACATGTACATGTACATGTAATTTTAAATTATTCAGCGTCTTTTCTTCAGATTTGGCTATTGCCACGTTATAAAAATGACAATTTAAAAGTGCATACACTGTGAATCACTGCTAAATTTTTAAAAGCGCTTCCAACGAAAAGTTCGTGATCTACTCAACCGTCTATCGATAGCGTATAAAACGAACAGACTTAACGTAAAAGTTTTTCCCAAATTTAGGTTGCACAGACCGAGAATATGAAACAATCAATCCATTCAAATAACTTTCTGCAGCAATGAGATTGAAATATTATTACTCTTCAGCAGTTAGTCATTTATCACAATTACACTAGAAGTATATATTACGTACAAAGTCATTATTAACTTAAATAATTTTGTGAAAGTTTCATTTAAGTATTAATAAATGTGTTTAATTTCTCGCCCGGATTCAGGCATTTTATATATGGTTTCTTTAAACAGTTGACATGAAGTATAAGCAGTGTGCAATTTTTAAAAAGAAATTACGCTTTAAGCAATTTATACGGTTTTTAAAAACTGTTTCTTCCTGTAGTGAACTGTTGTTTTTGTTCATTTGAAGAGATTGATAAATTCTTTTTGCTATTTATGTAGCTAAATCATAATTACTGCTTAATTAACTTATTACAATAAGAATCCGTAAAACTCGAGGCGAACCAATAACATTAGAGACTGTGTAACATACATCCGTTGTTCATTTAACCTTGTACCAATGCGTTTACAGAGCTCTACCTGGAGAATTATTCGATGCGTCAGCTGCTGTCTTTTATCTTCGGTGGCGTTTCCTTCCCATTATTGTTTTTGTTTTTATAGATTTTGCAAAGAATGCATCAATTTCGATATATTTAACTCAAGGTAAGTTTATAATTATTAATAAGTGTCTTGGTAATACTACCTTAATGGAATAGAAGTGATTATGAATTGCATCAATTTGACTAGTTTTTTCAGTTAAATTTGCAAAATAAATTTCGAAGGTAGGTCATCATATGATTAAATTGTATACAATGGTAGAAAATCCAAAAATATTTAACATATTTATGCAACTTTAACTTGTCATGCATTGTTGTTTTTTAAATTAATGTCGTAATTTATAATATTAATATCCTTTATAAAACAAATCATGCCCTGTGTACACTATCTTTTACTCATAAAATATATTTTATGCGTTCCTTTGATACAGATTTTATTATTCATGAGGTATCAAATACATGTTAGAAAAAAGACAGTAACATTGTTATACAATATCATCTTAATATGCACAAACGAAAGTATTTATAATAAATAATACAAAACATAAAGAAAACATAAAAAAGTAAGATTTCACTTTTATAGCATGCAAAAAAAACCAAAATGTCGTCAATACACCATATATAAATTAAAATCCATTTTTATGACCACAATAAATGAAAAATAGAGAATACTAAAACGTAATAATTGACACAACTGTACCAAAGGGAAGTTAATAGTTATAGCGGCATTAACAATTCAAAAGAAAAAATTAGAAGAAAATACCACATTACTTATAGGAGAGTAATGCTTTATTGGTGTTTTCATTTATACGATCCTTGTTCTTCAAAAAGGCCATGTTCCATTCTGAATTTATCCCTTGATCTACAGAGAAAACTGCAATAATAGGGGAACGTCTGATTAGGGATATTCACCGAATAATGCCTCATACTACTTAACACACTTATGAATACATTTTTAACTTCCATAAAAAAGCAGCTGACACAGAATGCGTTGTTTGTTAACTGATTCGTGTTCGTTCTCAATATAGCTAAAATTCGATTTTTGTTAAGTAGTTGGATGTCGTGAAATTTATTTTTATTTGATTAAATGTGTTTCACTAAAACTTCATAAATTGTTTTATGTCATGGCATCCAGTTTTTTTGGAGGAAAACTTCTTTGGCAGAAAACTGTTAATATAGGTTTGAGTCGAGCATTCTTTTTTTTTTCAAAATTAGAGACGACTACGCTTCCTAATTTTTGAAACTATGGACTATTGATCCTTCGAACCAATGAACCTTTAATGTTCAGACCAATAACTTATAATATATTGATCCATTCCCGCTTGTTGAACGTGCAATCAATCAATCAATCAATCAATCAATCAATCACATTTTTGTCAAAAGTATAGCGCATATAAGGCGTTTACTTTATCAACAGATTGACATGACGTAAACTATATTTGGATGGCTTTTAGATGTTAGATTGTCCAGGTTCTGGATATGATTTCGACAAGGAAACTAACATATGCCTCATGCTACTCAATTAAACCAATGGCATAACCTGGAAAGTTGCTTGAGTACTGTGCCGACTAGGTACTTATCCATGGCAGAAATTACGTCGTCATCAATCACACTAAAACAGATAATAAATATATTGAATCCGTCAAATGTTAAGTTTTATTAGACAACATTTTTGTCATTTTTATGACGTTTTTCAAACATGGGTACTGATTGTGCTCCTCTTCAAGCCGACATGCGTTTGTACTCTTATAAGTCTAAAAGACCTGCTGAAAATGAAAAGAAAAACGCTGTCTCAGACCTTTTATTTTATATTCCGTTATGTTGATGCTGTTTTATCAATGGACGCAGACACCACCATACAGCTAATTTTCCCTGTTACTTGGATTTAATTCTAGTCTTCCTGTTCACCGATAGCACCATTCCAGCAGCTCCGTCGTATTATGTGTACATGAATTCACAACTGATATGCTGTGTTAGATACTGCGACTGGTATTCCGATTTTCAAATCCGCTCTCTGCTGTTGAATACTAAGCTACATATACTCAAGCAAAAGTTTGTTGCATCTAGGTTGATGTTATCCCTTCAGAAGTTCTATGGTTGTCGCCATGACTTATCGATTGAAACGATAAATCCATCTCATAAGTATCATCAGTCCTTTTCGCTGCGTCAACGGTAGTCTTTCCTATTTCTTGCATTGACTTTTTCCTAGACGGGGCAATCAGTAACTCGAAATAATTATAGATGGTTAAGCAACATAACAAGAAAGAAACCGAACACGTTTTAAATTTAATTTAAATTTTGGAACAACAGTTGTAGAGCATTTTTGTCTGGCTGATGTAGAACAGAACAATGAATACTCAAGGATAAGCTAGTGGCCATGCAAATAATAATTATTTCAACGGGATACCCGAATTGATTCACAATCATGTTACAATTACATTCTGATAAAATCAAATAAAGTTAATACCAAGAAACACTGATTGTTATTTTCATGTAAAAGATTAGGAGAAGACGATGCTCCCTAGTGAGCTTCAGGTTCTAATTGTCAAGATTATATAGATAAATTCAGCACTCCAGATGTAAAAAGATCTATGAAATGTATTCTATAATTACAATAGTGGTTGTTTGATGTTTGTATAAACATAACTTATTTGTATGCTTATATATACTACTAAAATTATAGACCCCATTTTGTAAACGCGCATCACAAAACACAGAGAAATGACGCAGTAGTACATGTAACCCATATAAGGTAACATGCAGTTAATGTTGCATATGCAAAATATTTAATTTTTATATCGATTATTGCTTGATATAATTAGCAATTTACGATGAATCACGCCCGCAAATTTGTACCGGATACGATCCTCCTTTACATTTAAAAATGTATTTCCGGGGCATGGAAACCAGTAAGGGGTACAATACAAACGTACGCCTTCCAAACTGGCATAGTTAAATTAGAAGGCATTTATTACGAGGTAAATTTGTAATCAGTGAAAGCGTAACTGCAGTTCTTTTTAATGTCACATTAGTCCTGATCACAGTAAAAACTAAATTCGTAGGACCTACCTGACATGCCTGGTGAAAATCCCCTCGATTCCAATCGTTTTTTTAAGTGAGCAGGCTGAATTAAAACCAGAACGAACTTTCAGAAGTCTATAGCTGTAGTTCGTACTTCAATAAGATTACATGCAGTTGATGTGGCACATTAAAAATATTTAATGTTGATATCGATAAAGTCGAATATTAAAGTATTTCTCTGTGTTTTGTTATGCGCACTTTTAAAAAACCGGAATTAATTTTAGTAGTATAGATGATAACGACCCCAACTTTCTGCAAAGCAACACATCCCTGTCATATTAAACAGCAGTTGTGATCCTTATATTGCTATCATAAAAGTAACCACCAGAATCAATACCACAGGTTAAAAAATCCGTCTGTCTAGTTATACAAATAGGGATTTCTCTTAGTCAATACACGTTTTAATCAACTGAGAGATGTATATTAATCGAAGTCAATATACAATAATACAATTTGTATCGTTAAAGAGAAAGCCTGAATTTTTATTTTGTTAATTGTATAACATGTCGACTATAGTAATGTAATTATCCATATATACAAGTAATAACAATTATACTGAAGCACTAAATATGTACAAATTAATATGCGATTTCTAGAAATAAAACACTTTATTAAGTAAGAATTACAACTATTAAAGCATTCCCACAAGCCAGGGTTTCTGTGACAACATGGTTTCCACGAAACCCTGAGAAACTTAGCTTCGAAATTCCCTTGCTAGAAGTCACTATTTTGAATGGCTACATCATACCTGAAGCCAATCAAAAGCTCGCTTTCATTCACAACTTGGTTAAGGGTCATCCCAAGGTCAATTGTTAATAAACCAAACGATGTGTTGCATAGATCATGTGAAAAATCAGTAAATTTTGTACAGTCGTGTTCATAGTTTGTTATTACTGCGTTATTTATTAAATGCGTTACGTTTTCTTCCCACTCAAGAATGAGTAAGAATGACTACGGCCAAGCACTTGCTTCTTTCAAGCAATTTCATTAGTTGATATTTTGAAGGTTTGACGTCATATAAAAATCTTCTAGCCCAGGAATTTCCTAGCTTAGTTTGTCAGGATTTAGTGGACATATGTGGACACAGAAACACTTGTGAGGATGAACAGAGCAACAGAGCTGCCCAGCGATTTC
The DNA here is from genome assembly GCA_944474755.1 of Limnoperna fortunei. Classification (NCBI taxonomy): domain Eukaryota; kingdom Metazoa; phylum Mollusca; class Bivalvia; order Mytilida; family Modiolidae; genus Limnoperna; species Limnoperna fortunei. The sequence goes on along the minus strand of OX104118.1, from coordinate 5,645,022 downwards.
CCGGGTTGCGGATAGGGGAGACCTCTCTTTGTGAAAGGGGGGTTTGCTAGGTCATAATAAATACAAAAATCCTGACTGCGTACAACAGGTGTAGGTCATACCTCTGCCATTTGGTAAATCGTTCCCTATTTGGTTTATGTTAGTTTACTCGTTTTCTTCCTGAATATAGCTGCAATACTGCTCACTGGACGTAAAGCAAACCAGAGAATATTCTATGCTTTTGATTTGGGTTGGTATAAATAACAAAACAAATAGTGATATACAAATGAGAAAAAAGCGAAAAATCATTTTACCTCGTTCTAATGCATCTTGTTTGTCATAAAATAACAATATATTGTCAAATTTCGTTTATAACACAGGCAGTTTCAAGTCCTTATTGATCCTGTCTTAATTACAGGATGGTGTCGTTTAATTTTATGTTTCTCAATTTACATGTCCAGCCTGATAAAAACATTACCATTTTGGGTCGAAATCCCATTGATTTAAGGTCAACTAGTATAAGAATGGATCCATTCAATTTTCGTATCCGGCTCGTTTTTGTCTTCTTCATTTTGAGATTAAGATACAAAATAGCAATCAAATATTAATAACGTACCTTCTACTCAATACCTCGAATATATGCGATAGGGTTCAAATCGTGATTATTAGATACGGTTATTGGATATATATTGGTGATCAATTGGAATTCATCCTCTAAATTCTATCTTGAAAATCGATTCACATCAACAAGAACTTTCTCATTTGCAAAATCAGCCAGGAAAACACTTTTAAAGATTTACAAATGTGTAACATATCCATAATACCACTGTCAGCTTAGTGATTAAATTCTTTGAAAGCCTTATTGAACCAATACTATTGTACGACTGTAAGATCTGGGGTTCATCTAAAAATAACGATTACTGATCAAATGGACAATAAGGTTTGGGTGTAAATACACTGAACTCAATTAGATGTATTTATCTATTTAAAATCTTTATCAACATCTAAATTATAAAATTTGTTTGCGTATTACATAAAAAATTCTAAATCTTGTCTACCAAGCTTACCAATCAAAAAGGAGTTGCTGACCCTTCTGGAGTATTGGAATAAGGGCCGGCGTTTTTAGTAGAATTCGTGTGCTCTGTTTGTTTTGTTTTTGTCTTTTCCTTTGTTTAACCATGGTTGTCTGTCCTTTGCTTATCGTTTCCTGAATACTCTAAAACAATGTACAACAACTAGAAGTTTCTAGCATGTTTTGACTCTATTTTAACAGAATATGAATTGCCAGGAACAATTGTTTTCATCACAAAATTGTCACCTATATCATGGCGTTCAGTTTTTATTAGGTGAGGGGGAAGCTAGAGTACGCGGGAAAAACTTGCGACCTCGGTTGGAAAACTGTCAATTAAGACTGGAGTCGAGCCCACAATGAGACTCAACCGGCAATCTCTGTGTTGAAAGACTACGTGATCAATATTAGAACGAACTCGCTTAACCACTCGGCTCCAAAATTTGTGTCGGGAAGCATTAAACTGTTGAATTAGTTTAACTACATGTAAAATAATTTCAATAGGTATTTGTTTAATGGCATCTTTTTAACTTTAAATAATCTTTTTTTTTACAAATTAAGGACCACGTTGTTTACAATCAATTTTGGGATATTGGGTGACTTATTTGATCAAAATGAAAAAAATTGATTCGACAAGGGAAATGCAATAAGAAGACTATATCAAGTTAAAAACGCTGACCTGCAATACTGTAAGAAACAAAACATTTCAGCAATCCTTTTTGGCAGAACTTACTTAATTAGTAAACTGTTTTTAATGAAAGATATATTATAACATTCAACATCTTTTGCATAGTGGACTAAGTTATAGGTTGTCAAAACTGGGGTTGATAGTCTGAGGTTGTCTATTAGCAAGACGAACTTTAACCTTGAGTTAATAAAAACTAGACTTCATGCCTGTTCAAACTTCAAATTCGATATAGACCGCTTTATTCACTCACTAGTACCGAGCTCAGAAGGATAATAAATTTGCGTTTTTCATATTCTTTATATTTTGTTTTGTTTATGTAATAAATCACTAGAATTATCTAATTACTGTTATCACTCGATTGTTCAAGGATTTAGATCATAATAATAAATATTTGGGATTTATAAAATGCAGAAATAAAATGTTTGAACCTTCAAAACGAAACAAGTATAAAGTTCCAACCCGAAAAAAAAACTAAAAAAACTTAAATGGTCTAGTAAACACATACATTTATCACAGAAACAATGACGTCATACAGGTTTCATATGCCTACAATCATATTCAACGCATGCACCATATTTCGCGAGGTTTTTGTAGACATGTTTGCATGAATTAATATAAAAGGAGCTTGAGTTTAATTATACATTTATATTTTAAAATTATACAGATAGATAAAAACCCCTAATGCATTTAAAAAATACACAATTACATTTGCAAAAATATACATATAATATTTTTTTCTAAATTTGCTGCGTTTTGATAATCTGCACGTTGGTAAGGCAGCATCCGAAGATAATTATATTAATACAATACACGAAATAAACAGAGCAATTTCTCCACGGGATATTGCCCACACCGCCCACCTCTACAAGAGTCTAACCTATTTGCCACATGAGTAGCTGAGTGGCGCTGTGAACCTCTCCAATACCACGAGATATATGTTGTCTTTTGTGCATAAAGCTTTAATAAGTTGTTATATGCCATGAAGACATTTGGTTTTTATTGTTTTGGTAATATGTAAATTTTAGAAATTACAATTTGCTTTCGAGATCGAAAGGTATGTATGTTTATATGACTGCCTGATATCTTGGTTGATTATTTCTTTGTAATATGTTGAATAATGTCTAAAGTTAATTGTATCAGTGGTTAATTCTAACGAGGGTTTAATTATTGAGATATCTAGGTTTTACGTTATTATCGAAAACTACTAAGATTAAAGTAATTGCAGAATGCCAAGAGTTTAGCGACATAAGGGAATGAGTGCATTTAATTAGACGTTATTTGCGAACTAATGTGTTTTTATTCAGATACATTGCATCGTCCAGTATGTATTGGGGAGGAAGCAGGAGCAAACCACCCAACTTCGGTTAAAAATAGAATCATTGTCAATTAATATTGGAGTCGAGCACACCGTGCCCGGAGTAAAACTCGAACCCGTAATCTTAGTATTGACAGAGCACGTGATCAATAATAGATGACTAACTACCTTAAACTACTCGGCCCTTAATTATAGTAGGAAAGGAACATACATGTATAATTTCAAGTTATCTTGGTTAAAAAAGTTGAAGGGTATCTTGAATTGTCTGATTAGACAATTCTGATTAGATTGATAATGTGAATATACAAAACGATAAAAGCCACAATACTTATTCATCAACCTATTCAGTTTGCGGTATTTTCACGTGTGTTCGTAAAAAAATAAAGACCTTTATAAACATGTTCAACAAAAATTATTTTTGAATGAAATGAGGATATGAATAGGTCTGTTAAATGCAGCAGAAAGAACGATACAACTAAGAATTTGCTCCTCTTTAACCTTTGCACAAACAAACTACGAGCAACTGTTACACAACTAAAAGTATTGTTTGTTGAAGGTAAGAGTAGGAAAAGCATATAAAACAGAAAATATCTGAGACGGCTACACGTGATATATTGCCCAAGAGACATGATACATTTAAGTTTAAATCATAAAGAACATACAAAAAATCCTAAAGAACATTAAAAAAAATCATAAAGAACATACAAACATTTTTAAACTACATGCAGACATGCTAATTTAAGCTTTTTTTAGATATGAATTTTTTAAATATGTATTTGTATTATACAACTATTAATATAATAATGAAACCTTAATGTTTGCAATAAGAGGATTAAACAAGTTAAAAAGAATTGTATATCAATATTGATTTAATATATATTAATTGGTTATAAAGTCTGACAAACAAAGTGCACGGCTCTTTAAATCTCATAGTTATGCATTTGTTGAGGAGGGCCAGAGGGATAAGCAGACGACTGCTGGCTATTCATGGCAATCATCGTTTGGGGATTTGGATACACGATGCCACCTTCACTTGGAATGTTACTTCCAATAAGTATCAAAGTTATTGCTGACATCAAAGCCACTCCACTCGCCACAGCGCTAAGATAAAATGACCATCCAGGACCGCCGACTTTGCTAAAGATAATGTTTTCTTGAAACAGCCCTTCGAAGAAGTACAGATAGTACCATACAAAACCAATCGTTCCAAAGACACCTAAAATTTATAAAATGAAAAATAAATTAAAACAATACTGATAGCTACTAAAACAAGATATGTAACTAATGCATGTTTTGCTTTATCTAAGTCTAAAGGACACAGTCTTATAAAATATTATTTTCTTGGATTCTAGTTCGATTTGTGTGCGAGTATGATTAGTGGCAAAATTAAGAATAACAACCAGAATTAATTTTGAAACATCATTTATAAAAGCGTACTTTTTATTACACAAAGGATGTTGGAACATAATTTATAAAAACTTATACAAAGAATTACAGTTCTCCTTACCGCAACGTTCTTTTACTACAAGATGGTTAAATTCGTTGCCATATTTTAGGTAATATTTTATTTGAATCATTTTGTTATCTTTATATTTTCATTTGCTTGTTTTTGTAAATCTGATGCCCAATGCTAATATACAACTTCTTTTTCTTACATGTTTAGTTTGTCTTAACTCACTACAGAAAACCTCGATATAAAACAAATATAACGTTTCCAATTTAATTCTTTACACAAATTGAAAGCAATTTGCCATTTTTTTTTACCAAATTCAAGTCAACCTGATATTTACATGCGATAAGCCAAAATAAAGTGTTTTTAATTCTAATTATTTTGAAAACACTGCTTCAATTGTATTAAAAACGAATGTTATTTTATAACTAAAATCGTACTCATGAGGGTTGCTTTTAGTTTTTTATTGTTTATTTGCAATCACATACTATACCTGCAGCAATCCCTACTGCTCCAACGTTCTGTGCTAATTGTTTCGGATTAGGTCGATTGCAGCCACAAAGTCCAATAAGACCGCAAACAAAGAGCAAAAAACAACACAGACAGGAACAAACCGTGGGACCAAAATAATGAACTAAAAGTAAAGAAGAATAACACGGATAAGTTTCGATTTATAATCATATTAAAGTATCTTTAGTTACGTTGTCATATTCCATTTTTATAATGTCAATACCAAAGATAATTTGGTGCATTCTGAGTACATTATTAAGCTTAAATACATATAAGCATTTAATGTTGAAACATTTATGCCTCTTTAGAGTTGCGTATAACGAAACTAATATTACAAACAAAAGCTTGACAACGAACAGGCAAAAATTCTAGGAAGTGTTGAATTAAGATAAATAACATGTTCTATAAATTTGTTCACAAGTTTACCAATTCTGGACATAGTTTTGTATTGCGAATTTGGCTTATGATTCTAAATAAAATGTTATCAAAGATACCAAGTTAAGATAATTTACTACGCCAGACGCGCGTTTCGTCTTGTCAAGACTCCTGCATCAGTGGCACTCAAACTCATAAAAGTTTTTTTTAAATCCAAATGATTAAGATGTTGTAAGGCTTTAATCAGCAAAATTCCTAAACATTTTACCAAAGCCGGCTACGGCTATCTACACCTTGAAAAAAAGAAAAAAACATTAAAATTAAAATAATTTTCGAAATTTTAAGGCAGTAAATTTAGACAATCACTATATCACTGTCAGGACCGTAGTGTGACTAAGGAGCTAATAATACCTTCTGGGAAAAACAGTCCACCAGCAGAGGCATCGACTCAGTGGTTGCAAATAAAATGTGATCAAAGATAACAAGTTCAGGGAATTTACAACGCCAGACGCTCGTTCGTCTAGTCTAAATTATATAAATAGAATAGCTGCAAATAGTGTAGTTGTAGAAGGAAGAACAATAATTACGATCATTATCTAGCAGGATATAAGGGTCCAACATGAGGTTCGTTATAAAAGATAATAATTTATGTTGAGCGTCATTTATAATGATATTAAATTTACACCTAAAAACCGATAAGTGGATACACAAAAATGAAACAATATTTGCAACACCTAAAATGACAGAAGTATCTTTCAGTGGACATAAAATCAATTTTCGTAAATATAAATTGACAAATTTGCATATGTAAATACTCTGGTCGGCGTTACTGTTCTGTTGTGAATATTGACATGTAAATCATTTTGCACTAAAGATTAGACATTTTAATGTTTAATCATTCATTTCAATAACAATGTTATATTGTTCAAAACAAATATGGGTATGTAACTATACTGACAGTTCAGATTTGTATCATAATATAATCAATACATATATTCTGGCTGAACATTAAGGTATAGTTAAAAGTAACCTGTAATGTTAAACAAGACAAAGGTCCCTATCAAAAGAAAAATAAAATAGAACTTCAACAGAATACCAGATTTAAGTTTAAGGATAGTAGGACCATACTGCAAGGGTTTCTAGCGCTCGACAAACAGAGTTGCGCAGCGCGTCCCCAGATGTGGGATGGTGGAGACCCGCTCGTTTGGGGTTGTCAGGTTATAGTACGGAAAGCCTGACAAATAATAGGTAACGTATTTGGAGAGTACCGCGCTTTTTCACGATATAGAATTCTTTTGTACATTTTTAAAAAGAGAAAAGTCTTTGTAATCAATATTCAATAATAATGTGTGATAGCAAAAATATTGTCCCCGTTACTCCAACCTTTTCATTGCTAAACAAACACTCAGTGTATTAATTCAACGATATCCAAAGTAATAATATTTGACATGAAACATTTTTGACGTTTTTACAATCCATTCATACGGAAATGTTAAAGACATATTGCTTAAGAAAACCTAGGACTAAAATAATATAAAAAGATCTTGTGAGAGTGAATGTGGCCGTAATCTTTTCTGAATTATAAAAAGGTAACAAAGCAAAAAAACACTTGTTTTCTCAGAACGATTTTTTTATTTTACTCTAATAATTTCGTTAATAGAAATTTGTGTTTATACAATTATGATGTGGCATATAATGCAATCAGCACAATCTTAGTCAAGATTTATGGCAGCATGTGTTATTAAAATTAAAATAATGTTATTTTGTTTTAAAAAAAATTGTTTTGTTTGACATGCTTGTATTCAGTGTATAAAATTAGATCAAAACAAACAAAAAATATATTATATTCTAAAACCTTTTCGCTAATGATGGTTGTAGATATATTATATGTTTGTTATTGTTCATTAAAATAAACATGAACAGGTTAATAATACACTTATTGGACGTCGCTTTTAAACTTAACAGGCAGTCACCACAACGTCAAATTTTTAAAAATAATACCATTTCGGTTTTAGAAGCTAAAGTGCACTAAATTATTTTGACAAATTAAGTATTTCAGTTTAGGAAGTAGATATAATCATCTATTTTCTTTATTACATGACACACACATTTTTATGTTACCATTATTTTCACAATGTCAGACCAAAGGTCCATTTTAACACTACTAATACCCATATCTGAGTTCATTTAGTAGTTTAGTCTATAATAATAGTTTTTTAGACTTACTATTAGAAACTGCATTTTCGTATTCAAGATAACTGACGCAGGTACCAGAAATGCACGCTTTGAACAGGCCATAATGTAAAATGGATCCAGCAACAACAAACCAGTAATCTGTTGATATGCCTATAACATCCAGAATAAAACACGCTCCCATTATGCATGTTCCTAATACAATCGCAGTCGGCGCCATCTTTGTTTTCTGTAATGTTTTATCTTTAACGAATTTTGTTTAAATGCTTTCTGTAGTTAAAAACAATTCATATTTAAAATATAAACAGTGTTATCTCACCTACAGCAACGTCATATAAGTTGATGATTGACAAATAATTCTCTAGATGTACATTACGGATTGGTATCTGTGTCCTTTCAATATTAAATAAAGATAATTTTAATGATTTTTAAAGATAAATTACTTTCTGCTAGTTACCTTTTATTAAAGCCTTCTGGCCTGTTTTTCTTCATAGTATTCTTTTTATACTCCATTAAAAAGGACGCTGTTCAAAACATTCATTTTGATCGGTCAGTTTTTGACAGACAAAAACAAAATCTGGAATTGGCACCAAGACCGCCACATTTTTACTGGGTTACTTCCAAAAAATTCATGAATCATAAAAAAAAATTAAGTAGATATTTGTGGTAGTAATGTAATAACTTTGTCAAATATATCAATCTGGTCAACGCTAAACAATTTAGTATTGGATTTGTCCTTGAAATAAGCCGTTAATGCCTAAATTTTAAACAGAAAGACATTTGGTCTTCACAATTGCACTTGTAGAGACCTGATCATGAAAGTAGCTACGTCATAGTAATGGTCTCATTACCAGACTATAGATTTTCAATACAATTAAATCTGTTGTCGGTCGAAACATTTTTTACTGTTAATTGCAGAAGTATTTTTTGTTTGTTTAAATGCTGTTTAACGCCACTTTTTATTAAGGAGTCCTTTTATTAGGGTAAGAAATCGGAGTTTTCGGAGAAAACCCGCTCTTTCAGTAGAAAAATTGACAATCCTTGTCATTAAGACTGGAGTCGCAGTGAGACTCGAACCTGCAACCTCAGTGTAGATAGGCCACATGATCGATAGTCGAAGACTAACTTTCTTAACCACTTAGCCACTGAGTTACCTGTTATTGACATGATAAACTATAAATTCAAATACAATTAGAATTATAAACTATTTTTTCAAAATGCTTGAAACAGTTTAGATGGAAAGATGCAAAAACATAGCAAAAATTACAGATATGTTACAATGTATGTATAAGGTTTCAATATTATAAAAAATATACAATTCAATATTGTAAAACTTTCTTATTTGGTTTTATTAATGACTCGGTTGTGGAGCGAAGGGATCAGCATAAGTCGAATTCTGCATGGCAATAACATTGGGTGGATAACCAATGTGTTGACCTGAATGCACGTCATTAGACGTCATAGCAATCTTTGTTTGTGGTTGTTGCAATGGTACAACTGCTGTGTTCGTAACAGGCATCTTGCATCTTATTATCAAAGAAATTGTAGAAATAAGAAGCGACCCTCCGCCAGCAGCACCGCATAAATAAAAGGAATACCCTGGCGAAATATCAACACCAAACTCTGTTAATATTGTTGATACATCTCCGAATACCTCTTGGAAGATATATAGATAGTACCATACCACACCAACAGAACACAGGAATCCTGTAAAGAAAAGCAAATAGTTTTAATATCAATTTTTTGTCGAGGTCTGTTAATTCCAAAATTTTTTTATCATAACGAAAATAATGTTGTTTACTGTTCTGACATCAAATGAGATATTTTTATTATAGAGTTGTACGCTAACGTTGTTTCAATTTATACTAAATGTTTGCACTTTCCATATCGTCTAGTTGCGGATTGTTTTCAATTGCTAGTTAGTTCTCTCATGGCGTCAAGTTTTTATTGGGGGAGGAAGCCGTAGTATCCGGATATAACCCCGGTACAGGAGGAAGCAATTCTGAAGATATTAATGGCTAGACCATTGTTTGCAATTTAAGACCATAGACGTTTTGTAAAATTGACCAAAAAAAAAAGAAAATGATATCTCACTGCACTACAGAGTTTCGTACCTGCAGCTACACCCACTCCTGATATATTCTGAACGGTTGGTTTAGGATTTGGATTACTACAACCACAAAATCCCACTACAGCAGCTATAAACAGAAGCAGACATCCTAGGAGAGAAGTGCCGACAATTCCGAGATAATGAACTGAAAATACATAATGTAATGCGGATGCTGTATATTACGACACGTGTATATCTTACTATGCACAAAAATGTATATTGATGGGATGCTATATCAATTTGGATCCAGTGGTGATTATGATGTGGCTTGTGGGGATGTGGTTTTTAAGGAACAAAATTAAAAATTTTGAAATACATTTTGGAATCCTTTTTCGTTAAAAAACCCTTAATGCCCATTCGCGTAGTTCACCTTTACTCGACTATTTACCCATTACTATATCAGTTCAATAAAATTTTTGAATAATTAAGAATTTTTTCCAACGACTTTGGGTTGGTTTACGCTAATAATCCGCCTACCTTTAACCAATCAAAATTCGTCTATATCCAATAATCTAACCAACAAATAAAAACAATTCTTATATTTAAATTCAATATTAGAAAAAGAATCAACAGGAACAATATCAAACAAGTGACAACGGCTCTGTAAATGGCTTTTGACTGAGGGAGAGGAAATTAGTTCTTATTTTGATATTTGGCTGTGCCGAGCTGTAGCTTTGGCAGTGGATTTATTATTCAATGGAATTTTGATATTAGAGCTGTATTTAAAAACAGTTTCATACAGAATTGATAAATAAATTTATTTATATAATTTGTTAAATGTATTGGTTATTTTTCAGCTGATTGTGCAAAGCGCATATTTGGACTATTTCATGGGTGCATGTGAGTTTCCTCGAGTACCCTTCGGGGTTTCTTAATTTGCAAAATTTTTTATCTGACATGACACCCCGAAAATTTAACATGATATATCTGAAATTATTTCGCTCGTTTTGAGGGGTCTCTCATTACTCAACGAAATTTGGTGCCTTAGAGCAAAAAATTTTAAATAGTTTCCAGTATACACAAATAATTAAGAGGCCATTGTTAAGTAACGCATATATGTAATGAAATATCTGACACAGATGATGACTGCAAGGCCTGATACGGATGATGGCTACCAGAACTGACACGGATAATGTCAGCCAGATCTGACATGGAGGATGTCTGCCACATTTCATTACATAAATGCATTTACATGTATAAAAATGTAATGAACATTTAAGAATTTGAAAGGTATAAAGACAATATTAACGCGCTCAAGAGTTTTAAAACACCGAAGTCAAATAATTAATATATTGTTGTTTTGGTACATAATAATAAATGTAGTTATGATATCGAGATGCATTAAATCTATGAGCTTTATTACACGTGTTTGTTATTTGTTTTTCGTGATTTATTATTTTATATCGTCTATAAGTAATTATTTGAGGTTTGTATTAAGTTAACATACTCTATGGATATTTAATGCACCTGGACGGTTAGTTATGTACGGCAGTCCAATTTGAACAAATTATAAAACTTGAAGAAAAAATCAGCTACATGAGCTTCATGTTACCAGGCATGACAGTTTGTATTGCATTGCTATAGATAAAACAAGAACTAAGAATGTGCTTTTGTTTTAATTTGTGTTGGAAAATGTGTTATTGCTAAACGAGTGTGATGTCGAGAAGTAAGTCAATACATATGTCTGACCGCTGCTTGGTTATTAACACATTTAATTCTTGTTTAAGCACACGTTTCGCAAAAAGATGTTCAAAAGCCTTAACATTATAAAGATTAGTAAAAAAAGCTGTTCGGGCTGAGAACTACAACCTGTTTTGCACGAAAGAGTAATCGGAGGGTATAGGCTTGTGAAGTTGTAGCCTTTGCGCAATTTTTCAGCTATACCGCCTCCATTTTTGTGGGGTGGAGGAACGAAGTTAGAATACACTTGAAAACCCAGATCTTTGTCAGGAAAACTGGAAAGCTCTTGAGAACACTCTGCCCGCAGTCAGGCCATATTCTCTGCAGCCTCAGTGTTGACTTGCACATTTTCAATAGTAGTTTACTAACTACCTTAACCGCTTAGCTACCGAGTAAACACCAACTGGTTTTGCTTAAACTTTGATGTCGATATTCAAAGTGATATGCTTGTGTTGGTTTTGTTATGTTTGGAATAGTGCACCAAACAGAGAAAATTATGAGGAATAAAGAGCGCGAGTTGAAATTCGCAAACCATCAATCAGAGTTATGTAATTTCAATGCTATAGATAGCGAGTCTCTGGCGATCTTGGTATTACAATTGTGTATAAAATTGGTACTTGAATTGACTAATTTTACGATATGATGTTTTCTAGTGCTACTTTTCAGCTACATAATAGCCGGAATGGGGAGCTGAGAGACCGGGAGAACAACGTACCCCCCACCTCCGAATTTCGGCAAGAAATAATTGTATAATATTTTAGGCTTATTTTCAAAACAAGCACATTGTACTGAAGAAATTCGTTTCATCCATTTCTAGCCAAATGATTTAGATAAAGATAATATTGTATATCAACACATGTTTTGGCTAAATTGTTACAAGTACTACATTTATGCAATAAAGTAATAGACAATTTACAAAAAATCAAATTATTGTGTCGCTTCACAATCTCACTTTATTTAATATATGACACAATTTTATTACAGCTGGATTCGTTCCATGGTTATAAAGGCTTTATTTTCGTAGGATATTATATATAATACATTATTATATAAAAAATGAAATATATAAGCGCACATATTCAACTAATGATCTCTTCATCTATAACAGTTCATCCAGAAATCGATAATGACGCGTTACCATCACAAACACGATTTTCTGGCAATCCCGGTGGACTTTTGACAGTTTTAAAACAGAAATAATATACATTATCAGCTCAATATTACATGCATATTATTTTATTTATGTAAAATGAACAATTTAAAAACTTGTCTTTTAGGCGCAGTATAACATTGTTTACAAGACCGTAATATAAACTTTGTTCCTTTGTTAAAAAGAACTCATTAGAACTGAGGACAGGTTTTCTCCTAATAGAATGATTGTTTATCGGCTGTAAAAATATGTAATGTGTATATTTGAACTGATCATAATCTATTTTATTTTATAAATATTTTACTGCGTGGCACAAACTTAAAATTTTGTAGATTTGAAAAGTTAAATGACAGTAAAAGAATTAAAGTTTTTTTCTTGTATAAATATCCATAGCAAGTATTATATACTTACCATTGAGGAAGTCCCTTGCGTATTGAATGTAATAGAAACACTGATTTATTGACTGAACTTCATAGCATAATTTAAACAAACCACCATGCGATTGGATAAGTCCAGATGTATGGCCAACAGTCATCCAGTATTCGGTGGCTATTCCAACTACTTGTAAAACGCAAAACGCCACCATCAATAAAGTGCCAATAGCCACTGCCGCCGACATATTTTGCTGCAGAAGCTGTATTTCAATTAATATCTGTTGAAACGTATTTCAGTGTTGCGCGCTATGCACTCTGATCCTTTCGGAAAGAGAGATAACGATACGATGTTCTATCTTAAGGTGAATGAGTAATACATGTAGTTTTTATTGAGATCAAATAAGTTTAATGATTCGTATCGAAATATGCAATAAGTGTACATACATGTGAAAAGAGTATTAGGTATTTCAGTAGTAAATTTTTCTTTATTAACCATTAGGAAAAACATAAACGAGAAATTGTCCACACAATCGTACTATATGATGTTAGTTAATATATATCTTTAATAACAGCAAACACATTAAGTGTATGACAATAAAAACTTACAATATTTTAGATATCAAAATGTACAATTGTAAGTTATTGCTTTACCAAACGCACATGTATACACCAAACAAACAAGCCATACTAAAAGTTTACAACGATACAGATTTACAGCTTTTCACTATGTAAATAAATGTATATAAAGAACTTGAAAACCTTTATGATGTCATTTCAAGTGATTATTAAGGAATACAACAATGTTATTTTATATGAACATTTTGTAAGGGTATGCACGTATTTATTCTTCAAGGTTTTAATTGTAGTTCACACCACGTTAAAATGCATTTATTGTTCCTCTTTGCTCCTTTATTTGTTTATTTGGTGCTTAACGCAACTTTTTTAACAGCAGTTTTTTTAGCTATATCATGGCGGTCAATTTCTATTGGGGAGGATGCCGGATTTCCCGGAAAAAAAAACCAACCTTCAGTAGGAAGACTGAAATCTTTGTCAATTAAGATTGGAGTCCCTGTCCGCAATGAGACTCAAACGCTCAACCTCAGAGATTAACAGACTGCGTGGTCAATAGTAGACGAAATACCTTAAAAACTCCGCCAGCGAGGCCCCGCTTTCTCGTACTCTTATTACCTGGTATATTGGGGCCTACATATGTAAAACGTAAACACTTTGTGGTTCACAAAGATCTGAAGGTATAAACACTGTTATAGACTCACGAACAATAAAATTACAATTATACAACTGAACATGACTTAGAATGAATGCAAAAGGTTTTTCTTTTTGGAGTCAGTTTGGAAAAATATGGTTTCGAGCGGTTTCAGCAAGGATGGACATACTTTCATGTGACATAGTATAACTGATATACTACAAAATACATAGGAGGCAGTATGAGCTTAAAAAAACAGATTTGCCGTTTTTACCTGACTTCTAAAATATTACAATCACAAATCATTATGAGCATCCGCGAACATTCCAGAAAAATAACGAATAACTTCATAATTGTAATTTTTCTTACTCGGAATACTTTCCACTCGAAAGTTTTAATCTGCAATTTAACATTAATGTTCAAAGTTTGAAACGATATCCCAAGTTAATATAATTTAGTTATTACTAAAAGAGTGATTCAACTATCCAACGACGAAAAGTAATAAACAATATATCAATTCGGAATATGGACTGGACCAATGAATGTCAGGATGAGACATATTTCTAGCCTTTCGTAGCGGCTACAGTGTATACGCTTTTTGCATTTAACCCGGGAACTCCGAACATCTAATATTTACTCAATGTAATCAACAGATAGCAAATGTTTGGTTTGAGAATAAAGATTTGTTTTACATGTAATGATAAGGTTGAGGACGAGAAACATGTTATATTATAATGCCTGTTATGCAGGTATGAGTATTCGTTTGCAGAGTAAAGCAATGGAACTTAATAAATTTGAATATTATATCTATAGATCTGTTGACGAAATATTAGGGGTTTTCCACAATTACGACTGATATCATATGGTTGCCAAGAGCAGCTTCAATATTTGAAGAAGACAAAGGACTTTTTACATACTCTTAGTATGATCTCCGTTTACTCGTCATATTGTTGGTCTATACCGTGCAAATAGAGTTTTATGATGAACTATACATATATTTTACAGATTTTAATAATTCTTAATACAATGGAATTTGTGTTGTATCCTTGTACATCGTTTTATATGGTATGTATATTTTGTTTATACTGTGTGCTGATACACGTAAAATATTAAGTATCTCTATAAAAAATAAGCATTATTATGAAACCTTAAGTGTCTACTTTAACTTTTACAAATGCGCTGCTATAAAACAATGACGAGCGAGCGAAGTCATGAAATGCAAATTAATATAATCAAAAATAACAGTTTCATTTGAAACTGAACGGATTTTCTATTTGTTTTAAGACTCAAGTGTCTCTTTAAGACCAACAAATATCATCTATATTAAGTTTGGTTGAAGGTCTCAGTGCTATATAGGAATTTGTGCATATGTACATAATTATATCAGACAATATATCAGTTTTCATGTAGTGAATACCAAACATCATAGGAATTGTCAAAACGACAATCCACAAAGCACAATCCTAGAACCTGTAAACTTTAGAACCAAAACCCAAAATGTAGCAAATAAAGCTATGGTCCTGACTTCGTACAAGTATTTCAAAGGAATGGTGCGTTAAACTAGGTTTTATGGCAGGCCAAACCGCCCGTTTCCATTACCGTAACGTGTGTGTGTTGTTTAGTTGATGAAAATGATTGGTATCACATACCACCACTAGTCAGTAATAGTAATATCCAATAATTATCGAATATCGCAGCACAATTACTAAATTAAAAAATCGTATTTTTAAACGATATGTTTTCAACAAGAATTGGTGTAAGTTTCTTTAATTTACAGTTCTGAAGGATACATTACCGGAAGCTACTCAGCAAATTGTGGGTTGTCTTTAATAAAATGCTGAAGAAATTCTGTCTCATAAGAATACCGGAACAAATCGGCAAGTAGTAGATCATAGTTTGTACCCATTGAATTACAATTACCTGCTGCGAAACATTTCCCCCAAAGTTACGCTGTCGATCAGTAAATTAAGCATAGCATAAACCTGGTCCTCGCTTTAGAATAATTTGCCTTTAAGATCTTTAGGTGAAAAAAAGTATTATTGTAACCCCCAACAAAATATTTATAAGCATTTGTGAAAAACAAGGCTTTATGTATGATTTCTTTAAGGCGGGATTTCAGATTCTCATAAGGCAAAATGGTTTAAAGAGTTAAAAATGCAAAGGTTTTAACAGATCTAGATGAAATTTTAGATATCGATCTTAATTTTTCCAAAAGTTCTTTTATTAGAATTTTTAAGAATACACATATTGTTAATATTATTTCACGAATTAACAGTTTTACTGTACTTTTGCCATCTTTCAGTCACTGCAAACAATATCATAGTCAACTGTTTTGACATCTCTTCGGTGGGCACGAAGATGGGCCGGATATGTACCTTTCCTTGTAAGGATGTTTATGTTGTTTTGAAATCCAAAGTGTATGGTAAATCTTTAGAATCTTTGTCGTAATAAATATTCAAAGATGCTATGAAAGACTTCTGGCTACTCAGGATTTCATCCTTGTCATATGTGGTACGTTTGTATGTGGAATTACCAGATTTTTTCTTGATGCCTAGCTCCTTAATGAGGCATTCAAAGTAATGTGACTTAGATACAAACACAATTTTGTTAGAAGCCTTGTCTGCAGGAACAACAACATATTTATCATGGAGGGAAGTATCCTCGTCGATAATACGGATTTAGGTCGATCATTAATACAATGTCTAAGATTCTTAATGCGACGTTGTATCAAAAAACCTAATTGCTATTGTCCAGTTTGACAGTGCGTCTTTTTCTGAGTTTTGTTTCCTCTCTTAATCTACTCTCTGGCATAGTTTTCGACTAAATCCATTATAGTTTGGAAATTTAAGTTTCAGTCTACTTGTTGATGTTTCCTTAATTTTGGATCACGAGAAATAATGTTTTTAAGATTCTCGTGATATTGCATATGAAAGAAATATGAGAACAATAGCACACGGTGTGTTGCTTGAGGTATGTTTTAATGTCTAGGTCCTGCATTGCCTGTTTGTAATTAAAAATTGTTTGTAATTGTGCTGGTATATTTATAAGATTGGAGTAGTTTTTTAATGATTTTTCTTTAAATATGAAGGAATAATTCAATTCTTCTTTTATATTGAGAATATTGCTGATGTTAACTGCATCAATTTCTTTATTTCTGAATTTCATGTGAAGGATGTTTTTTCGTCATCAGAAAGAGGCTCTGTACGCACAGGTTTAAAAAGACGAAAAAAGCTATGTCGTAATAAATGCTTGTCAATCAATATTTAGATGTAAATGGATTTATTTCTCCAACCTCCAGTGGACAATCACTAAGAAATTTTAAACAGTTTACATGTGTGTACAAAGGTATGGTACGAATGTAATGAAAATACAGGGGTTGTTTAAGACGAGAAAGAAGGTCATTATAGCTGTCATTATAGCTATTGGAGGAAGATTTACACTGCAAATTTTCTTTAGTGTTTGAACGTTTGTACTTTTTATGACTATGGATTCTTTGTCAACAAAAACAATATTTAACAAGTAGTCAAAAAACAAATTCATGTATAGTCAACGTCATCAATGCTTATACATGTAATTATGACGTCTTCAATCAGTCACATGCTGAAATACCAATTTAAACAATATGTATAATGTTGCTCAGCTATTTAGAATTTAAACGAAATAAAAATATATGTAAATAGATCATTCCTCCAACCTACAGTGTTTATTCCTTAAAATGTTATAACCAGTTGACCGGCGTAGAGAAAAGAGTGGTACGAGTGTAAGGTAAACCGAGGGGTTGTTCAAGATGAGAAAGAAGATCATTTTACCTATCAGGGGAAGACTTACACTACAGTTTTTTGTGATTGGAGTTTGTATTTTTCATTACCATGGTTTCTTGTTTATCTAGAATTGACGTTAAAACGTCTCATCACATTAACTTAATTACATGCTGGACTGGAAAAATTACGAACACCTTCAATGTTATCATGTCAGTCGTAAAGCTTTACAGTATCATGTTCCCTGATGCAAAAATCCTTTCTCAGTTTACGGAACGGTGTGCTAAGTACGGGACTATTAGTATGATGGTAAATGTTTTCAATGATGCGTTCTTTCATGGACCGACCATGATCTGGCTGATTTAACAGAATGAATTGTACAACGTTGAACCCAATCTTATGTGAAACATTTAAAAAATAAAAACAAACTTATCATGGTCGACTCATTGGTGGTGATCGAGGGACTTCCCGGATTTCTTACCCTAACTCGGAAATAGTTACTGAAATGAACAAGACAGTGTGATGAGCTTTCAGACAACAGTATTTGTAATTTGTCCTGGTACTGTATGCCTAAACTAGTCAAAACGTTAAAACTCAATGTGTATGTAAAAGGTATGCTTCACAGCTGTAAACGATACTTTTCAGTTTTTAACTCTGTCGATTAATTCTAATTCTTTGATTAACTGAATACCCTTCGTCTGAAATTAATATAATAATGGGAAATCAGTTTGTAAACAGACTAATTATTATTTTTTCTAATCAATATAATTAACAGTCCCCGCTTAGGTATTATACGCAAAGATGTGTTTCTTATATTCGCGCCATTTTAATTCGTCAGTTATAAATATTGAAAAATTACATAATACAACTTTGTATTCAAACAATTATTCGTATGTTCCATTTAGAGAAATATGTATGTTTATCAGTTTGTTCACTTAATAGTTCTATTCCACTATACTACTGACTATTTTATATTTTAAAGGAGTAAGTAGCATCCTCACACGTACGAGTTTCTGTGTCCTCATGTGTCCACGAAACCCGCGTTATTTATTAGTTGCCTGACGTTTTCTTCTCACTCAAGAATGAATAAGAATAACACTGCAAAACACTTGCTTCTTTCAATCAATTTAATTGGTTGATAGTTTGAAGATTTGACGTCATATGAAAATCTTCTAGCACTAGAATTTCCTAGCAAAGTTTTTCAGGGTTTCGTGGACACATGTAGACACAGAAACCCTGACTTGTGAGGATGAGTAAGAAGATAACTGTTTGGAATATTTACATGACGATATTGGTACCCTTACTACACGGTATCTTGGATCGAACGAAGGGTATCATCTATCAGCAACATTAGGGATCCCTGGCAGGTCGATAGGTCCAAGTATAGTTCCCGTGTATGGCTTTAATTGCTTATTTGCTCATTTAACGTATCCATGGAATTTCCCTAAAGTGGCCAATAAATAATTGAAATATAATTATAATCTCACCTAGTTCTTTATTTTGCTTTTTGTTTATTAGTTGGTCATCAAATACATAAGATACATATTGCTGTAACTTATTATTTATTGCACTATAAATGATTTTATTTAAAATTGCCAAGAGTTAGTTATTGAAAAAAGTAAAAGATAGAATGTGTCTATTCAAAACGGATAAAATAATTTGTAAAAATTTGATTTACGGCATTTAAAACTATTTAACTTTATTAAGTAATTTAATACAAAATCAGAGTTTAAAAGAAATAAAACTGTGTATGACTCAAATGAATTTTCAAAGACATTTATTCTTGAAGGAAAACTTCCAAGCCAAAGTCGTTTTAGGTAATAATCGCTTTGGTAGAAATTTCTATGGAAGATCAAGCGCAACCCTCATCACATGACAATAATAAGCAACAATGCGGTATATAAGTCGGACCACATATTTTAACACTGACACAGAGCACAGAAAAAACATAGATAGATCTATATATGGATTGTAAGGAATTTCCTATGAACAAAGATAATAAAGATATGTCAAAGAAATGGTCGGGACTAAATAGAGCGAAAAAAAAAAGAATAGAAAAAAGTGTACTGGAACGACTCCAAAGATATATCTGTAGTAAGTTTCAATATAATTTCATTAAGGAGTGCATTTAAAAAAATGGATTACTAAAGAATTTAGGTATTGACCAGAACGGCTTTTGCACACACGAAAAAAAAGGTCCTTACCTTACCTAATTTTGCAGCTTATTTTTATAAACATTCGTTTCTTAAAATTTATTAAAAAACGCTAACCTAAAACACACGATCTTTAAAACTTCAATCAATCTTTAGTATGTAAAATGTCATCAACGATACCAAGGTTAATAGAAGTAACTTTGCCAGAAGCGCGTTTCCAAATGATTGAGCTTTTAGTACCAACATTCCAAAACGTCATATCTTGAAAATAGAAAAAAACATAGAATTAAAATAATTTTCGCAATTTCAGGGCAGTAAATTTAGACAATGACTATATCACAGAAAGAATCAACGATATTCCTGTCAGCACCGAAGTGTGACTACTTTGCTGGCATCGGCCCACAGCTGGTTGCAAGTAAAATGTCATCAAAGATACCAAGGTTAAGAGAATTTACTACGCTAAACGCCCGTTTCTTCTAATCAAGATTCATCAATGGCGTTCAGACCCAAACAATATTTAAAATCCAAATATATCAATGACTGTTTGATTTCTTTTAAAAATTTTACTGTTTCATCAATTGTTACATATAAAAATCTTTTTTTAAAATTCTATCTTGTATTGATTTTTCATGCACATGCGCGATATCACCGGACATACCATTGTTTAAATAAAACCAGGTCATGCTGAACAACATGACAAAATTAAATACTTTGCCGATAAACTTGAACAAATCTGGTTGTATGTTTTAAAACTATTATATTCAAAGATAAAAACATTCAATTTTCATGATTAATTATTTTTGCTGAAACTAGAAAAAAAAATAAACGTTATTAGGTGCGCGACAACACCGCACTACTCTGTGAATGAAGTAGCACAAGTATTTAAACTTACATTGCAGCGTCGTTTACATTCCTCGGTACAAAAACCACAAAATTGGTAAAACCATAGCACTTCCAGAAATACACAAACCGTCGAATATTTATATGTCGGAATTGAATATTTTACCTTCGTAAATACTTGGAAAATGTTATTTTTCGGATAAAACAATTGTTGGAATTGCACAGGAAAAGTCGATTCGTCGCCCACAAAACTATCAAGTGCATTTTTTTCTAGATAGTTTAGAAACTTCTGAGCCTATTGATATCAGTATTAGGGGAAAAGAATCAAAGAAACCCAGGAGTGACAATAAAACGATATGTTAAAGACAGGTAACGTATAAAACATGGTTTAACAAAGGACAAAACAAGGAAACACATAACACAAACAACCCCCAAAAATTAAATAACACAAAAATTAACAGTATATTGAGTGTATTTATGATAATTTATGGCTTGTTGTAAGTAAAGTTTTTGGATCATATCATTCTTGTTATAGGATAACAATATAACATCCGATTGTTCCGTGATTACACGTCAATGGAAAATCAATAAGGGTATCATCACCGTAGATTGGCCACCCCAATATCCTCACCGAAAAATAATTAAAAACGTATGCTTAACAATTAAAATCAAACACTCGAAATATCTTACGGAAATTAAATTTAGGGATGAGCTGGTTTTAGTCGTTCAAAAAATATAAAGAGTACTTTCATCAGTCTATACTAACAGTTTATATTAATTACACTTCACATTCGTAACTGAAATAAGGGCCTTGTAGCATTGTTCGGGGTATGGGCTCAGAAGCACCTGATAACAGAAACTGTACAGAAGTAGTGACAAAAGCGTGTTGACACTAGTTCTGTATGCACCAAGACAAAAGGAAAAAAGAATGACAACTAGGATATTGCTGAAATTTATTGTCAAGAAAGATTCCTATCTTATGACATTGACACTCCCATTCCAATCGTGGAACTAACTGAATTAAACTACAGTATTAAAACCTTCTTACTGAAAATAAGACATCATTATCAGTTTGTTTTTACGAACCGATAATTGCTAATAAAACTGAATAAGACTTTGCATGTACATTGATCAATGCGACATTTTGCAACCAAAATATAAAACAGTCTTGCAGACTATCCCAAATTGTATCGACATGTATTTGTACTGGTTAATTGGTGCATAAAAGAAACAAATAAAAGAAAACAAGAATAACTAATAAAACAAAGACAAGGATGAATACGAAGAATTTAAGAACGTTAACTAGAAACAGACCAGACCACCACACAATCATTCCCACATACAGATTATATTAATCGATATTGAAACTGACGCAAACAGATGAAACAAAAAGATATTGCATAATTCCTCTTTACAGCAGTGTTGTCATTTATAAGGTAGAAACCATAGCGCCAATGTTGACAGTTGGTTCAAAATTGTGAAACATAATATTATGCGGGTAGCAAACGAGTCTCTTTAGGTATTTAAACAAGGGTTTGTTGTACGAAGTCCATTTTATCTTTTCAGAAGTTCTTTTGCCGCCATCATGATTTTGGTGAGATTTTTGGAAAATTCATTTCTCAAGGACATTCGGACATTTTCAGGAAGACATGGGCAGTCTATCATCTTCTTAGATTTGACTTTTTTCCTTAACGTGAAAATCAATAATTTCTCTTATGGATTTAGGTTTTTATTGTGTTTGTGTTACTGTCCTTTTTGCTCTTGTTTGTTCTCTTTTTTATTGTTGTGCTCTGTGATGTGTATTTGCCTGAAACAAGAATTGTGATCTCCTTATGGTTTTCTTTGATGTTAAACTTAATATTTTTATTTTTTTCTTTTAATTGTCTTATGAGTGTACATGACATTACGAACTTGGTTTTAGAGGAGATTAAGTATTATTGAGTTACAGCTGATCAAATTATGAGTTAATTAAACTTATTGGATGGCTGGAATGAGAACAAACTTGTATGAATAAAACCTATGTTTATTAGATGCTGATAATTTTTTTACAATAAACACGGCAATACAACAAACACAAAGGCATTAAGACAAAATAAATCAAAATTGTTACAGTAAATTTGGAAATAATGAAACCCATAGTACTTATTTCTAACCCAAACACACATGCTCTAAAAAGGGCAGATAATATTGTGAATTTATCTTTTATATTTACATTAACAATAACAGTTGAATTGGATTTTTATTATTTACAATATTCTTAACAAAACACACTTTACACCAATGAGCTAAGGTACTACATTTATAAAATATAAGTACTAAAAAGGATGTTAACTGTAACGTATGATACAACATCATCTCAATATTGGTTACTGCTGAACTCGGTATCTCAGGATTTCCAGCCAGCACACTAACCAAATGACCTAAAATACCATAATAGCTTAATCAGATTAGACTGGCTATATATCTAGTGTTTGCTAGAACGCAGAGAGGCCACCTGTTAAATTCTTTCTTTCATACACAGAATCATCATACCTATGCTGATTAACACTAAACCCGGTCATCGTAACTTGTAGGCACAAGAATAACAAAATCATGTAACTATTACAACACAAATAATTGAAAAGGAATATTAACAAATAGCATACAATTTATATATACCTAAAAGCAGAAATTGAAACTGTAGTGGTGGGCTCTTCATCATTATGTATCATGTGATAAAAATCTGCTTAATGCTGACATTTATTATCTTTTCTCTATGACACTTTCAAGGAATTGAATTTCAATATAACATCTTAAGAAATATTGTCATTATTGCAAAAGAAATATTGTGTCAAATATTGCTAATCCTTATTTAAGAATATTCGTTTTAAGATATGTAATAATTGATAAGTCTAGTATGACATTTATCTGACGTCACCTTTTTAGAAGAGACGACATGGACATGAGACCACTGGAATTCAGAGACATTGTTATTGTTTCCGGAAGTAACGTCAAGAATTATAAAATGTACGGTGCTCATATTAAAAAGGTGATCTATTTCTTCTTTCCTTCATGTGATTTCTTTTCAAAACACGTTGTTCATTTAAATAAGAACAATTTTTTTTATCAAATATAATTAAGAAATAGATTATTGCGAGCAGGCTCTATGCGAATTAGAACATGACCAGACCTTATATTTGTCAATATTTCATACCGAGCGATAGCGAGGTATTAAATGAGGACAAATATAAGGTCTGACCATGTACTTATTTGCATTGAGCCCAATTGCAATAATCTATTTCGATTTTAATATGTCTAACAATTGTTTTAAAATTTCGAAGCGGCTCTAAGAGGACGCTTTCAATGGTAATAGTGTTTTTTGAAACTAATAAGATATATCCCAAAACAGAATTTTAAAGCAAATAAAATTGACATAAACAAATATTCTCGTCATTTTATTGAATATTCGCACCTTTTAAACTAAACCAAATTAAGAAATATTAACAAAATTGCATTGTTCCAGTTTGGAATTTTCAGTTGAGCGTTAAATGACGTCGGAATTTTAATTGTGACGTCATTATAATTGAAATGTAGAATTGTTAAAAGAAATAATGTATTAGGAGTAGTTTAAATCATATAAATCTCAGAATTCAGTCTAAAAATAAATGCATTATTAACAATAACGAGAATTATGGATAACACACAACAAACGGCATTTTTAAGTCAGTTTTTACATTTACACAAAACAAACAGCTTACGCATGTGCGAACTAAACTAACGGAAATTTTTACACTGCTTTGTTTACATAGCAAGAGCAGGACATCATATTAGATTCTGATTTAACACTGACATTTTTTGAAAATCTTGTAACGTGTTTAAAAAATGTAATAATTGTGCTCGTAATAAAACAAAAAATAGTAAGGTGATGAAGTTTACTAAAAACACACATTATATATGTGCTGACTTTATCATTGTACGTTTCCATGCATAATTTTAAAAATCAAATTGACATATATTTGTTCAGTAAAAATGCTTTAAAATAAAAAAATGTTATGAATATAGTGTACATTTCTCAAAATCGTCCCTAATTAAACAGTTTTGTTTCGAATACCAAAAACAAATGAAAAATATATACTGAATACAAACAATTTAATTGATGACCCAACAAGTTGTAAATAATATCCAGTTTATATTGTACGTAGACTTCAAGAAATCGTTACCAATACAAATCTTGCACAGGCGCATCTTTTTATTGTAGTTAAAACCGGCACATGCATCCGAGTTCATACATTTTAGGCCACATTCGAACTCAGATGTGGTATTTACAATAGGGAATGTTGTCAAAACTTCATTTCCGACCGAGAGACAAAAATATCCTACATTATGTGCAAGTTCTGAAACAAAAAAGTCATAGTAAATGTAAAAAAAATAAAGTATTTTCAAGAAATGTGGAATTAATGTTCAAAACTTACTTCAAATCTATCAAATGTTGCAATAAAATGTGAATCTATAATGTTTTGTAAAAATATATTTATAGATTATTCTTGAATTATCTTTTGTAATTGACTTGGATATGCCAGCTAAAGTACAAATCTTGTTTGTTGATGGTAACAATAATCATATTTACGATATAACTACCTATAGAAAAACATACAAATTCGAACAAAAATTCACCTTAATCTATTTAAACCATTTCAAAATGGTGTGTTTTATCATGAGAAGAAAACATTACTTTAAAACTTTGAAAGTAATAGTATAATCCCAAGTAAAGTTAAGGCTAAATTGTGATAATTTATAAAAAAAACAGCCTGATGTGACATCTTAATGGATTGATCAGGTTTGTTTTATTAAGAGCTAATTTCCTGGATTGTGTATTAGATATTGTACTAAGGATTACGTCTAACAAAGGATGATATTTTTAAGCTTTCTTAAATGGTATAGAATAGGATGTATAGCATTCATGTTTGTTTGCATACACAGTTAATTAAAGTGCAAATTATATAAAATTTTCAGAGTGTGATACCTAATTATTGTCCAAGTTAAGCAAACATTTAATGATCATATGTAATTTCCAAAATTAATTTTTTTGCAATTCATTTAAGTTTTTACAAATTTGGATTCGGTCAAAAAATAAAATAATAATACAAGAACTGGCTGTGGCATCCACATGTGATATTTTCATTTTAAGGGTTATTACATTTTTGTTATAATAGTTTGTATCAGTTTTACTATATAACAACTAATACAAAAACATACGTGGTCTCTTAAAGTATAAAATTCATTTAACTTGTTTTGCCTGTATAGTACATAAGCAGGCTGAGCTACAAAATCTCTACTTTTAGAGAGTCTATATGCCTACATTAAGGTATATGATATATTGAATGCTTTAATAAACAATATTTTAATTCTTACAGTTCAGGTTAATGAAAAGTTATGTTACATATAGATTCAGAAATTAACAAAAATGTTTTCGAAGCCCAGCTTGGGAAAGTACTATACAGGCAGATCCAGTTTACTTAATTTTACACGTTTAGAAACCACTTTGCTGTAACGTTGTAATATTTACAACCTGACGCAAAATATTACAGAAACTAGGAAATAAAAAGCGCTTATATACTAGTAGTCGCGTACAGAAACTTTGCAATTACTTTTTGAATTAATTATTGGGAAAATAATATCACCCGAGAATACTTTGGTAAACATTTCAATGCACAATAAAAATATTTTCTTAGTTTATACTGCAAACTTACTGAATCCAATAAATTGTTTCTACGAAATAAATATTGTATAAATATGGGAAATTATTCATGTGCAGTACTTTGAGTGAAATAGTAAAACCTGGTTGTTAGTAATACCCCCTTACTGTCGGTTATCAATTATTCGCTGGCATGAAACTGTCTTTTCTATTATTTCTCTTTTGCAATTGTACAACTGAAGGTCTTCTGTTAATGTCGATTAATGACTCAGTACAGGTGTGCTCATGCACACTTATTCGTACTTGTTGTGTCATCTAATCAAAACACCTGAAGCAAGCATCTTCTTATTCTTGTTTTAGTCGTTCTGATTGGATGTCTATAGGATCTCCCGTTGTGAATGCCGCTTGTTCACAAAAGAAGTAGTTTTTTTGGAATACTCGTGTGATCTTCCACCCGTGAAGTTTTGTTTGTCTTTTCGCTTATTCCGCTGCGCTCAACTCGCGAAAAGACACAAACCTATATCATAAGGTCTTTCCCAAAAAGGTATGTAAGATCATATTAGTCTTTCTTTTTGCATTCATCTTTTCTTTTACCTATCTATTGTATTTTAGTTATATTTACCCACTTCCAATGTTGTTAATGTTCTGTGTGGAACATGTTCCCGATTACATACAGCTCATAATTGAATATAGCTGTTATAGCTGGCTTGAAATTATATAATTTACCACTGGTATTTCATTTATTTTATCAAAATAGTTTCTTAACTGTCTTTTAGTAAAACGTTTACAACATAAATAAGCGTCCTTTTATTATATATTAAGTTGTCAAGCGAGTTGTTTACGTGATACGGGAACAGTGGCCAGATTTACATACGTGCCCGGGGTGGATGTTCAGTATCTTTCCCTGGGAAATGATGGCATAAAATGATGAATTCCCACACAACGTAAATAAAGAAAAAAGGTAGAGAAACCCGTTGATCGATTTCGGGAAGCAGAAGACAATGACACAACCGATTTTGCGCTTGCTGTAAAAAGTGAAAACACGAAAGGAAAACCGGATTTTTGAGGTCGGCACCTTTAAACAATCGTTAAGATGTATAGCCAATTTGCGAAACCCGTATGACATTCATGTGCACGGACATGTAAATGGATTTAATTGACTTTTTTCTGTCGCTACGCGCGAAATCAAAGCACGATATTGAACCCGACATTGTTCAGAAGATATCTAGTGCCTAGTACTACAAGTCAACGTGGTTTGTCGTTGTTTATTATGTGATACATGAAAACTGCTTACCGCGTTTGGTCAATCGTATGTTCGTTTCGAAGATCCAAACATGTGCAAATTGAAATAATTTTCCAGTTTTTCACTATTTTGAAATGCGGCGGTTTTTTCGTTTTTATGGCGATTAGGAAATTGTTAGTATTGCAACCGTTGAAAATATACATCTTAGTCAAACAGTAGAGATAAAAAACATCACCATACTTCATGGTACTAAATGACTTGGCATCTATTATGTCAACTGAGAATCTGTCAAATGCCTTACTAAAATAATCTTTGGAAATTCAAAAGTGTACGAAAACTTCGATAAATGCTTAAATCCTGTGATAATTTTGAAATTTTCTGTGATGTATTGTTAAGGTCATTGTTATTATTTATTGTTTAAGTAAAACGTAATATTTTTTATCTTTATATGTGATAAATAGATTATTTAATGTCGATTTCCATATTGCCCTGATATTATTCCTTGACCGAGTCTAGAAATGATATCAAGGCAGCTAAGGAATGTAATTATCTAATTTTCTTTCAGATTTTTAAGTAAATGCATGTTAACTGTTCTTACGGGCATTCAGAATTAAAGTCTTACCTTGGGAATTGATGATCCATTTCCCTGAAATTCCATAACCTGTTAAGATCCCAATGCCTCTTAAATTAAAAATCGAATTTGAATCTATCCAGTTTGCACGTGTATTTTGATTTAAAACCCGTCCCGTTCCAACTTTTAGTCTACCATTAGCCCAGCTTATCCATATCGACGTCATACTACTGCAGTTAAGAAGGGCTGTTGCGATGAAGGTGGCATCAATTGCCCCAGTTTGCCTATAAATAAATATTTTGGTATTTCCTCCTCCACCTAGATAGATTTCATAAAAGTCTGGAGATATTAAGTCATTCGCGGTAGACAACAAAACAGCGGCATCTCGGCATGCTGTCACCTGGAAAGTGATCGAAGTTCCAGTCAACTTGACAAGACCATATGAAGATAATTTTGTGTAGTATTTATAAACGTCTGGTGTGTTTCCTGCATTTACATTTCCGGCGTTAGGTGTTAATATTTTTACTTCATTTCTGGCATATGCTATAAAAATTAAATAGATAGCTGTTGGATATTTGTAACAATCATATACGATTTACAATTATAGCCTTTTGATACGGTCGATAACACCATGAATTGACCGAAACTTACAAAGATATAATGGGGTTGTTCTAATATCCTGAAAAAAGTATCATGTTAGTTTTTTGTCTTCACATATTGCTTACTTATTTACCTGTTACTGTTCTTTTCCTTAGTTGTTTAGGAAGGATATAAAAATTAAAGTTCCCTACAAATGACAGTTTCTCCATCACATTTCTCTTTGATGTGCAGCTTGGGTATAAATTAACCTGAGAATTCATAAAATTTTCGTAATTTCCGGTCAGTAGTGAAACAATGACAATATGAAAATATACAAACACACTACTGTAGTTCCAATTTGATAATTAATGATTGCACTTGTGTTTTTATTGGGTTATTTGGTTTTGGTTTTTTCTTTATGGCCTTTGTTGATTCAGCTTTTTTGCTTTTTCGTTGTGTCGTGTTTTTTCTATATTCGATTTTGTGACTGTTGGTAGTTTTATAAGAACCGGCTCAGTTGGCTTGTATTTATAATTTGTAAGTTAAAACTATCTAATTTTCTTATATTTCCGTATTATTTATATGATATTTTTATACTATCGGCGTTGTCTTGTTAATATAAAATGCATAATTGTTTTCAATGCTTTATCTTTGTTTCATGGTATTTAATTTTTGTCTTGTTTCGAATCTAACGTCTTTACTACACAGAAATGCAATAATAACAAAGATTTGAAATAGCGAAAAATTATGTTATTAAAATTAAAATCCATCTGAAAGAAATTCAATAAATTAAAATATTCCGTAGTAAAATTACGTAATAAACAGACCAGACAGAACAAAAAGTCCATATAGTGACATAACATGATAAATTAACCGAAGAAAACAAATAGTCCGTTAATGAGATAACGTTATTTACTGGCAAGAGAGAACAAACAGTCCATAAGTATGATCACCTGATTCAATAAACAGAGAAAACAAATTATCTTTTAGTAAGATAACGTAGTAAACTGACCAGAAAGAACAACAGTTCAACTGTTTAAAAAACGCGATCACCTTACCAAGGATAACCAATAGTTAGTAAAATAACGCTGCTTTTTCAAGAAAAACGAAAAGAGACGATATAAATACCTAGTAATTAGTCATGACAGAACTTAATTCGTCATCAATGACTGTAAATCTAAAACTAAATATACTGAAGACAAAATCTGTCATACGTTAAATTGTCTGATTGACAACATATATTAGTCATGTTTAGAGGACATGTTTTTCAACAGACTGTTGGTATTCCAAAGGGTACTAATTAAGCTCCTCTACTCGCCAAAATGTTTTTGTACTCTTATATGAGTTCCTAGAAGGCCTCCTGATGAAGAAAGAAAAGACACTGGCACATACATTAAATTTAACATTCCGCTGTATTGATGATGCTTTGTCCCTCAACAATGCTGAATTTAGCGACTATTTACATTCAATTTATACTAGCGAGCTTGAAATTAAAGACACCACCAATACACTAAGGTCAGCCACAACTTCCCGTTCATTGACAGCAACATTCCAGCAAACCCAGCGTATGGTGTGTAGATTTTACAATTTTACGTTATTCTAGATCCTGCGATCGGTATTCCGATTTTCTAGACCGATCGGTTTATTGCACCTGGGTTGATGTTATCTCTCCAGAAATTCTATGGTCGTCACCATGACTTAATTGATCGTTATGGAAAAGCAGTGTCTCAAATACGATCTGACATTTTCGCTAAGTCATAGGTAGTGATTCCTATTCCTGGATTTGACTTTCCCAAGACATAACAATGAGTAACTCGACGGGTGTCTAATTAGAGACAGGCACTGCTTTTTCGTCCGGAGCACCTGAGTGCACCAATGGTTTTTATTGGGTTCTGGTTAACCTTTTTCTGTTTTTTTTGTGTTTTTGGTTTTTGTGTTGCGTTTGTCTATATCCGGATTTGTAACTGTCCCTTGACTTTTGGCTCTTGCTGTTCGGTTGGTTTTCTTTGATATTTTTCTTATTAACTGGCCAGAGAGAACAAATAGTACATTTAGTAAGATAACGTGATAATAAAATGTCATCTAAGATACCAAGGTAATAGAATGTACGCGCATTTAGTCCAATCAAGACTCATCAGTGAAGCTCAAACCCAAACAAAATTTATAACACAAATGACTGCAGAGAATAAATAGTCCATTCGTAAGATAATGTTACTAACGGACTAAAGAGAGGAAAACAGTCCACCTAGTAAATTAACGTTAGTAACTTATAAAAAAAATAAAAGTTTGTTCATAAAATAACGTAAATAGAGAGAACAAACATCTCATCTAGTAAGATAGCGTATTTGACTTACCAGAAAGAATAAAGAGTCCATCTAGTAAGATAACGTGATAAACTTTTCGGAGAGAACGCATAGTCTGTTAGTAAGATGGAGTAATTAACTTACCAGAGAAAACAAATAGTTCGATCGTAAGGTAGAGCAATTTAGTTCATATAGTGAGATAAAGTAATAAACTAACCAGAAAGAACACGTAGTACATTTAGTAAGAAAATGTTACAACTGAACACATAAGATCTAATAGTCTGTCGAAGAAGATAACGTAATTAACTTACCAGAGAGAACTTATAGTCCATCTAATAAGATAGCGTAAATAACGTATCAGAAAGAAAAGTTCTCAGGCAAGATAACTTGATAAATTGATCAGAGATAACAACCAGTTCATCTAGTATGATTACTTTATAAACTTACCGAAGGGAACAAATAGTCCATCTAGTAAGATAACGTAATTTACTTACCAGAAAAAACAACTAGTCCATCTAGTACGAAAAGGAACAGTACATTCATTTTCGCTACTCACGTCCTTATCCAACTGTTATGCGGCGATTATGTAATCTGTATCGATTAGGTCTCTTAATATTATTGGTGAATTCAAATTTGCTTTAGATGTGTAAAACAAGTATAAACACGATAGAGACCTATATTTTAGGACAAAGGAATCTGGGTGGAAACATTAATTATTTCTTGATTGATTGATTCACAAAACTTGCCATATTTTCTACAAAATACAAAATTGTAAGAATTGCGCCAAATATTTTGACCGAAGTTTCATAGCTACTAATCTTTATGTAATATTTACAAACAAGTTTAAGATGCGGGTTCGAACAATGGTCTAGAAACACACTTTCTATGTGATTATTTTGACGCTTAACACGTAACCAATTTGTGGGTGTCAAACATTGCAACTAAATACATATAAAAAAACTAAACAGAATAAATTGGTAAACATTACTGGTTCTGCGCGTTACATGTTTTACAGAAAATAGGATGACTACTCATTCTTGGCTGCGTATTAAATACCCTGTCTAAACTCAACAACTATACTACAAATCACAGACCCGTGAGTGATTTTTGTGCGCAGTTTTAAAATTATTTCATGTTTTACCTTTTTATTACGAAAATCCAGTAGTAAAAAATTAGTCACGATAACTGTCAATCTTTTATACTATTTTTATACTAGGCCCTTGTAGTTTACTTGTCACAAACGTCTTTTATTTTTGCTTCGAGAATGTTACATATTAAGTCAGATATTTTTGTTTATTAATGGGCCTTGCGTTGTTTACAAAAGTTTGTCTGCAGTCGTGACGTTCTATGGTTTTCGGACGATCCGCGAGACATTTCTAGCTTTAACTTCATGAGACTTTACCCCAATGATTGCGAATAGACAACAATCGATTGTTCTAATTGAGATCAAATTTTACTATGGAAAATAGCACTATCAAAATGATAGAAATATCTCAAGTAAATAATAGTCGATTTCAAAAAGTATTTTGTTATCTACAAAAGGAGCGTTAGCTAGACCATATGATGTAAGCAGATTTCCTTTGTCACGCAAGAAACCCTCACCAAAACTTGTAGAATAAGCGCATCCTTGGTGAATATCTTGCCAACAGCCAAGTGCACTAAAATGTGTATCTGATTTTCCCAACTCAATAGAGTAACACCATGCGTCAATACAGAATCAATGAGATTTGTTCAATGCTGTTCCAAACCTATTTGCGATAGTGAAGCATTAAAATATAGATATACATTGATCACCATTGATCAATTAGGACTTATAGAGTGAATACCGGATTTTCCACCATTACCGGCCAATAGCTGTATTCAAATGAAAAACAAGGGACAGTGTTATGTTCCTAGCTTCCGAATTTTTTCAATTTTCCTGGTACCACATGCGTAAACGAATTAAAACATACACTTTAAGTAAAAATACATCTTTGACAGTAACAGTAGATAAATGTTTAAGTTTAAAACTACTGATAATTAAAGGTTATCCAATTCACTACGCCAGACACGCATTTTGTCTAATCAATACTCATCAGTGGCTCTGAAACCCCACAATCATATTTAAAATGGGAACAATTAAGACGATTAACATTCCAAAACCATATCCAGTGAAGGCCATCTACACCTTGCAAATAGAAAAACCTTAGAATTTAAATTATACTTTGATTGACTAAATGATACGGAACATGCTTTGTCTGAAAACTTTAGTCATATATTCATGAGAAAGTGGTCTGTAAACTGCATGGGAGTCATTATTCTATTGTCTAATAATAATAAGTAAAGATACGGAACATGCTAAAATTGAACAATTTAATCATATATTCATGTTTATAGCATGTGAGTCATCCTTTGCACGTAAGGTACTAATTGGACCTGTTCAAAATAATTATTTTGATACAACTGCATGTTTATAATTGTGCAGATATAAATAATGTAAAATGAAAGTCTCCGATTGAGTATAATGGGCATTGATGCGTTTCTTAATCAATTTTGTATGTATCATTTACATAGTCTGCACGTTTCTCTGTCTATCCTCTTTAATAATTTTATTTTCCATTTTATTTTGTTACCGAAGAATGGCTAGAAGATGACTGTTTAGAATCCTTTGTACTAAGGAAGAATTGTACTCTTACAACACGGTACCTCTTATTGATGTGCTTTTGCTGGGATTGATTTATTGAGTAAATAGCTTAACGCCCATCAAACAATATGTCAGCTTTATGCAGCGCGAGAACATTACTGGATCGAGTGAGCACAATTTTTACGCAAAAGAAAAAGTTATTGGTAAGGGACAACTAATTTACAATGAGCCTACTCTTAAGGCTTGGTAACGATAAAATTTAGTATTTAAATGGAAAGACTGTTTGCACACTCGAAACAAGAGGATCAATACGTTTTTACAAACTCGAAGTTAATAAGAGCTCAAATTGTTGCCACAAAACATATGAAAAGTGTCCTTATTGACCGTTCTGTTTTTCTAATCCCACTAAAAACCCTGATTTCCGAAACTGATTGTCACATAAACTTCAGTTTCAAATGCAAACTTCTTGTTGAAATATTCTTGGGCAAGGACCATTTTGCAGACCATGTAGAATTTTATTTTCAGTTACAAGGAAAGTAATTAATCAGAGAAAAAAAACTTTATTACCCAGCAAAAAAGCTGTCAAATTTTTACGTAATGCTTTGATTTGTTGAAAAATGAACTGAGCATTTTTATTACAGAATCACTTTATAATCATTTCCATTTTCAATTAACAAGAAAATGTACCAGAAGCCATTTTAACGAATCTTATGATAGTAGTTTTTGATATGAAAATTATGTTAGAATTACAAGTATGATACTTATTTGATATACGACTATTAAAATTTAATCTAAAGTCAAAAATAACACCAATCAATTTGATTTCATCTTCACAAATTATTATAATTTCATTTAATTGAAAAATAATATTCACATTATGTACCTTTTTTAATTCTGATATCGCCTAGAACGTATCCGTATAAGCTTACATATGGTTGTGTGAAAACTATTCAATTAAGATATTAATATCATTTTACACAGGTCTCACAAGATCACCTTAATCACTGCTGCTATATGAGTGTTGTCATCATTGTAGTTATACAGGCTATACTATTATTAACAAGCTTAAGGATGTCGTTGATAAATACATAGAAAGAACAGGACCAAGCATATTGAACAAAAGAGCTATATATAGATGCAATTTTGACACACTGCTTCCTAATGTGTTTTTAATAAAAAAGGGGCACTTTTCGATAATCTATTATTTTTAAGTTTCAACAGAAGCAGCTCTTGCGATAAACAATCAAATGCCTTCGACAAGTCCATCAATATAGCAGCAATTAACTTATTTTCATGTAGACACTGAGACCAGTCTTCAACAATTCTAACTCTAAATACAGATAAGAATACATTATATTTGTTATTAACACAATCTACTATTTGATCATCTATTGTCTTTGCCAATAGCGGATAATGCATTGCCCGTGTACAAGGTTTTATTCGTCTGTGTATGGATGCAAACTGACCAATTTTAAGAATATTAGGAATGGACGTCTCAAAAGATTTGTTTAAAAGATTAGAAATAGGCATTTGAACAACTAGACTTGCAATTTTAAAAATTTTGTGTGAGATTTCATCTATACATTTAACCTCTTTTGACCCTTATATATTTTATTTGTGTTTCTACAAAATCTCCTGTGTTTAGTCAAAAATTTCATTTACCAGGTTACGGCATATACCGTATGCGGCCATCATTTGTGCAGGGCATATATAGTCGCTGGCGACACTATATGCAGCGTTCAACAACACAAATTGTTGCCGTATTTGTACCCCTTCAGGGACAATATACGCAGATTTACAGCACACATTGTATGCACATTTATCACTTTTTCCCCCGTTTTGCAAAGTGAAAAGTGTATATAATAAGAGTGAGGTTCTTGAAGTTGAACAATATTTGCAGCCTCAAAGACAAGATGTCCGGATATCTTTACACGTCTGTCCCAAAATATTCGAGTCACACTTTTACTTTCTATTGTACTAAACAGCTGCGCCATGAGCGCGATACACCTTTCTGAAGATATGAGAACACGAGTTATACACTGTTAAATCAAGGAAAAATGTAATTCGTTTCCTTCAACTTTACCTTTGGCTATTTACATGTATCAAAATTATCCTTTTGTACATTTTTAAGTTTTTTGTGTTTCAACATAGCACCAGCACCTGTATATACAGTATAAAACTCTCAATTGCTGTATTTCCATTTCAGATTTCATTGATAGACGATGTTGTATTAGATAAAAGCTACTTACTTCACGGTTGTAAAATTAAAGTCAACACTTAGAACATTTACGGTCGCCGTCATGACTTAGTTGACCGTTGCGGAATATCTATCACACATGGCCATTGATTTGTTACACTGTGTAACCACTTCCCATCATTCTTACTGCATTATGAGTACCCTCCGTAACAAATAACAGGATTAAGCCCGACTGATGCGACGGGTAACTCACTTGATGAGCACCTTGTCTTATCCCCGGTTTACAGTGGGGTTCTTGTCACTAAGTTTTCGGTTTTTGTTACGTAAAAGTCTTTCCTCATAAAGACGCAACTTTATTTTGTTATGTTTTGATCAAACCTATTAGTCAATTACCTTAAGGGCGTAAATTTTATTGACAGTTAAGGTGAAGTCGTTATATCACTTAATATGAAATATTAATGGTCGGGAAAAAGAGTGTTTATCAATGGTCACAAAGAGACTTGACTATGAAAAGATCTGAAGGTGGAAGTGTATTCGTGACACATGAAAGGTGCCACAAACAGTTCCCTAAAATTTCAAGAAAATTGATCACTGCGTTTTTGAATTCAGGGTATCTTTTTTCACAAAATCCCACAACCTTATAGCGAAAACTCATCTTATTAACGATAAATATGAAGAGATACAATACACTGGAAGACCGTCATGATAATCAATTCGATACTTTTGTTTCCTACAGGAGCAGTGATTCCTCATGGGTTACTCAATTTTACAGACACCTGACAACGAAATGTTTTTGGTATATGCATTTATTTCGTACATTTTGTCGGAGGTGATGGAATTGCAGAGAATATTGTTAGGGCAATTGACTGTAGTCGTAAGATTATATTTATTGTAACGAGAGATTTCCTGAAAAGTTCATGGGGAGGATATGAAATCGAAATGACCCGAATGCATGCTTTCAGAGAAGGACGGGAAACATGGTAATACTCATTTTAAAGGATGAGTTACCAATTAAAGAAATGCCTCGACCATTAAAAGAAATGTGGGACAAAATAGTCGGTAGCGCTCTGCTTACAATAAACATTTTCAATAAATTGCGTTAAACTTTATTAAATTCGGTCATTTGTAGTGTTGTGTATTTATTATTCAGTTTTGCCTTACATAAAACTACTCCTTATTTGAGAACAAGATAACAGCTGCATTGTATGATTTGTTGTAAATCAATAGTTTACATTTAAATGGCTTTTTAAAGATTACATGACATACCCGAGACTTTCAAACCGATATTAACAGGAGTATCAATGAACTCTGCATTGTGGTATAATGCTACTTAACATCAATCTAAAATTGTCAGCCGGGTGTAGGAATGCCAATGTTGATTTTTTTTAAATTTTGCAACTATCGGCAATAAAGTAGCAGTGTTAGTGAATTTCTTCTATGTTTTGACACAATCTGCAATAAAGTTACATGGCTAATTTTAATAAAAATCCACAAGACGATTGACAGGTAAGCAGAACATATATATCCTGTAAACCGAGTGTATTGAAATGCATTTGTAATTTTCAGTTTAATAATTAATAATAATTTAAAAATAGAAAACATGTAAAATTGACATTTACTTTCGGTTCATCTGAATCCAACATACAAAAGAAAAAATATTTGCTGAAATACCTGAAGTATTTGTAAAACATATGTTATGATATAAGTTCAATCGTTCTTAGGAACAATAAATATGTTTTCCACTTTATACAAATGAAAAAAACTACCTGCATTAAATTAAATAGGAATTGAACCTCTAAATAGTTTCAGCAATTTGTCTTACGCAATTAATAAATATAAAGAAAATTATTAAGTTGAAATACGAAAATTCATATTGTAAAACATTTTGACCTCGACCTTCTTTATATTTATTTAAATATAAAAACAGACATTCAAATTTATTTAAAAATAAAAATGCAATAAAATATAGTAAGTTTAGGAATTCAAATGGCATTGAACACTGATTATACTCTATAAACTGTTCATACATTTGAAATATTACTAATTACTTTTAATGTGAACGATAATACTTGACAAAGTAAACAGTAAAAAGCATCGATGTCAGGAAATTATTTAAATTAGAACAGCGTTAGAATAGTTGTTTAGGCCAACGCAAGTAATTTTGTATGTCATGGGAAGCTTTTAATTGACCACTCAGATTTTTGCTTACAAAACAAAATTATTTGCTTATTTTCACACACATATAAATATTGCTGAAGGTGAGCAATTTACGGCAAAGATAATGTCAATATCTATGAAAGATCCAGGATGAGCGCATATGAATCTAATACATCCATGGTGCAACATGTGTCTCGAAACAAAAGTAAGTAAACAAAGGGCACAGTTCCGTTTTAACCAATTAACCCTAATGACGAATTTACAATATGTGTATCTAAACTAGGGTTGACTACTATGAAATAAGCCAAACAAATCTAGATATTAAATAGTATTAAATCACTTTTTATTTCTGTAACATAGCCATTGTCTTAATTTACTGGCCTAAAATGTCACTGAAAGGGAGTAATAACTAGACTGTTTTGCTTAAGGCTTTTGCTGGACAGATGTCTGGTTAAGAGTTGTGGCAATTGTAACAAAACAACTTTCTAGTTTAGTATGGATGTCATGTTTGGATTTTAATGGTAAAATGTGGTCAATGTTAATCAATCAATTAGCCAGGCTAAAAGAGATGTTGTTCGTTATTTTCATGCTGTATTTCCTGACTTTGGGCATAGTTTAGTTTTAATTATACTATGACCAAGAAGCTGTAAATATATTTCAAGTAAATATAACTTAAACTGAAATTGAACTTAAACTTAAATTGCAGTTCCTCTAGTACATGTATTAAATGTGTTTAAAGTTGCTTGACATGAGTTCGGTTCCAAATATGCATGTATTATTTTATTTAATTGTCGAAGAAAGATAGGTTCCTCTGATATCATAGTTTGATCAAAATATCTTAACGTCAGGTTCAATATATGCATGTAATGTCTTAACTAAGTGAAGGTTCCTTAATATTAATTTAATCAAACTTGCTCACATGAGTCAAGTTGCCTAGAAGCATTGCTGGTTTTTTTTACTGCCCATATGAAGGTCATCTAAATATGGTATTGTGACTTGTTTTATATTAAAGTTCACAGAAATGAAATTACTAGTATATAATAACTTCATCAAACCTTCAAACCTTCGTAGCGTCAGTCTGATTCTACATATAACTTTTTAACTGTCCAAAATGGAATTTATGTGCCTTCATTATCTTAACCGGACCAAACTGTCAAAATACAATATATACATGTGTTGCTTTATAAAATATCTTCAGCCCTGGTTACCATCTAAGATATGGGTATATTCACCTACGAAACGGGATTAAAAGCTCTGATTTAGGGACACCCTACATGACTGTCCCTATATACAGCTTACAAAATCTTTGAAAATATCTTTTAGAAATAAGAAAAACTGAATGAAACGATAAAAATACATAGCAACTATTCATAACTGAGCGTACGTCGTCATCAATGGCTCTAAGAAAAAAAGAATAGTTATTATAAAACGACAATCCAAGGACAGACAAAACAAAGATGAACAAAAGAGGGACACCAAAAACAGAGGACCTATTATAGTCTGCTGTGCCTTTAATCTAAAGCTCTTTTTGCTAAATAAGATGTTGGAAGTCCCGAAATCCAAGATACTAAACGATGGGGATAGTGTGCGATCCTTCTAATTTAAAAGTGATTGTAAGTCCGCTTCATATAAGTGGAATCCACAAATCGGGGAGCAATGGTGCACGATAAGTATATCAATTGGTATTCCAATTGTCAGAAGAAAACACGTCAAACAAACTGTAAATCATGAAATAAAGCATTTCAAAGATCTTGTCATCTATCAATATGTATTTAGCTTTGTTCACATTGATGACTAAATAAGTCTTAGTATGACCGACAACCAGATATGTGTATGCTTTCTCTTACTTTTATTTCAGTAAAGCAACGTTAAATCAGTTGTGCCATTCCACTTCATTGATTTGATCCCGGTTATCATTGTAGAACTCACCATAGCAATCTATATTGTTACATTTCATTTTTATACGCCAATCTATGACGGACATAATATGGTATACAAATGTCCGTGCGTTTGACCGTCTGTTCGTACGTCCATCGTTCATGTGTCTTAATATACCTGGAGAATGCCTTTACAGATCTTTTTCAACGTGCACAAAGTTAATTATAGTATCCGGATGGTATGTATACTTGTTGGTAAATTTCTGATTTATTATTATAGAGGTATAGGACTTTGTTCGTTTTTCAGTTTTCAGACTATAACTCAAAAACGCTTGCATGAATTGCTTTTAATTTTCCGAAATTCCTTATATTGGTAGATGCGTGCTTTCTTTAGTTTTCGTAATAGTCTAATTTATTCTTATAGAGTTATAGGACTTTGTTCGTGAAAAACGACGATATATTTGAGTTTTCAGACTATAAATCAAAACCGATTGGATGAATTTCTCGGGTAATTTCTTATATTGATAGATGTAAGCTTCCTTTGCTTTTCAGTATAATTCTGATTTATCGTTTTAGAGTTAAAGTACCTTTTGTTTCCGAAAAAGGTTGAACTGTTTTTGTTTTCAAACTACAACTCCAAAACGCTTTCAGGTTTAGGTTTCATTTAAGTTTGAGCAATTGTTTATCTTGATATATTGATGCTTCCTATGGGACTTTATAAAAACAGGGTTTGTGAGTTTTCAAACTTAAACTTAAGAAAGCTTTCATCCATTCTCTTGAAATTTGGGGCATTGTTGATATAACTCTTGTCCTGCCATGTCAGACGGGTTTATCATTTACTCATGACGCAGCTGTTTATTTTTTTTTATTAAATTGTGATGCCAAGGCACCTCTATCTTTTTGTATAATGCAATCATGATTTATTAGTAGTTCATAAGAGACAATTTACGAATATATTTAAAAAATGAAACGAATTAAAGACACTATTCATAAACAAATTATAACTAGGTCATGTGCTTAATTTCACAACGATTCACAATCGTTACAACTGTTGCAATTGAAATACATTATAGTAGACAATATAAATGGACAACTACTAACTAACGAATTAACAACCTAAACTTTTGTTTGTATATACTACAACCTAATTAAGAAGTGTCCGATTTTAAATATAACTGTATTCTTTACAAACTATTAGTGTGAACCCCATAATTGTAATAATAAGTACATACATATTATTGATAAATAGATGATAGCTACGCCATTTGAATATTTTCGCATGGATTCACAATTTATTCACAATTATTATGATTAAAATTGGACAATGCAAAACATATTATAAACACCAGATGAAATAAATACTAATCACCTGATTATTTGTATAAAAACAGCTTAATCAAGGTAACTCTTCCCACCACTTGGTTTTGAATTGTAAAAATCATATCTGACTTTTCTTTAATACATGTTTAATAAGAATTTGTTGTTGGTGCCATCAATATTTCTGTTTTATTGCCTCCCCCCCCCCCCCAGCTTGAAAAGTGAGTAGTTTACAGTAGTGGTGTCCATCCTTAACTTATCTGTTATTTCTCTTAAATCTTGGAATAAAATTTGATGAATCTGATATACCTAGTAACATTAGATTTTCAGTGGAATGATATTTGGGGATTTCTATAACAAATCTTGAATTTTGCCATTCAGTGAAATTGGAAAGGAGGGGTGTCATTTAGTAAGAATTACTCACAGATTTTTTAGTTTCTAATTTTGTGTCATTGATTAGTGATTTTGTTTTCAGGGCTACAATGTTCAAGGTTTATACCTGACATCGAATATAACAGCACAAATATCAATTGTTTGTACAGTATCTAAAATATCGCTTGTTTGATGTCAATCAATCATTAAATAAATAAATAAATAAATAAACTAATCAATGCAACTATTTTGTATATGTATGTTGCTGTTAAAGTGGTGTTTAACGCTGTTTTAGCACTTTTTCAGCTAGATCGTGGCGTCCAGTTTTTTTGTTGGAAGAAACCTGAGTACCGGAGAATTGTATATGTTAGAAATATCTATATGAAAAATATAGGCTCTGTGCATGTATAGCCTGCAATACAAAATGACTTTTAATATTGTCGTGACATGTTGTTCGCAACAGAACCTGAATGTATTTGTGAACATGACAATAACTCTGTCATATGGTTGATATAGGCAAGCTGTAGTTTGTTCTTCTGCTGTAAGTACTTTGTCATTTGTTGTTGTGTTAGTCGTACTGAATCCATTTGTGTTGTTATTACTGTTTCTCCTCTTCATACACTAGGTGTCTTTTGTCATTTTGGGTTGTCGTGATATTCTGATAAAAATATTTCCAAAATTCTCATTCAAAAATAATCATTTATCCTGAATATATATTGGTGTAGACGGTTTCAAATTAAACATTGCATCATTGCAGCTATATTCAGTCGAGAACAAGTTACCAAACAAATAATCAATTAAAAGGAGGAGAAATGGGACACAGGAAACACAAATTAGACTGC
This sequence comes from Limnoperna fortunei, assembly GCA_944474755.1. Taxonomy (NCBI): domain Eukaryota; kingdom Metazoa; phylum Mollusca; class Bivalvia; order Mytilida; family Modiolidae; genus Limnoperna; species Limnoperna fortunei. The sequence goes on along the minus strand of OX104118.1, from coordinate 5,602,419 downwards.
CACGGGAAGAGTATAGCATTTTGGGTTGGGGCGGATAATTTAGCCTTTTGTAGTGGATACAATTAACCTACTCTTTTTCGAAATCTAGAAAAGAGGTGTTTATCGTGCAGGAAGCGTGGCACTCTCCAAAAACGTTAACCACTGCTGCCTTCGGCCAGGGTTTCCTTATTATGACCTGACAAACCTTAACAAGAGGGTCTCCACTATACGCCATCCGGGGACGCGCTAGGCTGCTCTGTTGGTCAAGCTCTGGAAACCCTTCCAGCATGGTCCCAGAATATCAGTCCTGGCTGATTAGCAACATTTATCAGATTCCACAATCTTTACACTTGGAAGTAAATAACATAGTTTATTTAACAATAAAGGAACACAAATTGTGTGAACTATGGCCTTCAAGTCTAGATTTAAAGACATGATTACCACTCTGTTAATACAATATTACTTATATCGGTAGTAAAATGAACATGTTTGAAGGTCCAACTATTAAAAACCTAAAAGTTATGCCATGCCGCGGTTGGATATTGCTACGAGCAACATCATCATCGAACGACTACAGACTACAGTCTCCGAAAGTGATGTTGCACGGACCGAGAATGTGAATAAGAGCACCATTTGTAGACCATGTGCCCGAATCGAACGTTTTAACGGCGTAACATCAACCTAAAAGAGTCAGATAGTGCAGCAGGTTGAGGGTCTGGAATCCTATAACTGGCGCCGAATATGGTTTAGTGACGAATCGCGGTTCCTGCTACAGAAGTGGTAGCGTCATGATGATGGCTGCAATCTCAGGTGAAAGAAATTAAGACCTTGTGTACGTACCACACAACTGAATGACTCTGCGGTACAGAGACGACATCCGTCAACCCCATCTTCCAATTTTCGACCAGCAGAGGGAACTATTCTAGCCAGACACACATAAGCCATAAATAGCACAACTAACCAGTACCTTTCTGTCAGCGGAATAACATTTATGTATTGCAATGTCCTTCAAAATCGACGGATTTGAATCACATCGAACATCTATGGGACCAACTGGAAAAACGGTATGCGCCAGCGCCCACCACCACCGCAGATCATGGTAAACAGATGTTGCAAGATAAATGGCGAAGACTACGTCGCAAAAATGTTCATGTTTTGATAGAGTTCATACCAAAGAGATGAGCAGTGCTGGCTTCTCAAGGTGCTCACACGCGTAACTTATTTGCAGTTGACCGGAAGTGACTAATTCCTAATAAACAGTGATTAATTGACTGCGATTTGTATATTATATTATATTGTATATTTATCAAATATGGACTTTTTACTAGGTCAATACGTAGTTATATGGACCAGGGAGGAATATATTGACCGAGGACGAAGTCCGAGGTCAATATTTTTCTACAGGTCCATATAACTACGTATTGACAGAGTAAAAAGTCCTTAATTGTTATATTACATATGAATTTTTCTCTATTTATTTAAATTTAGAATAATGAGTCGGAAGAGTATATCCGGATCTATTTTTAGAAACAAGCCTTAAATATGCTTTATAAATAGTAACATATCCGGATCTATTTTTAGAAACAAGCCTTAAATATGCTTTATAAATAGTAACATGCTTTAAATATGCTTTAAAAATAGTAACAAGCCTTAAATATGCTTTAGAAATAGAATATATACACAGAATATTTAAGGGGGGACATTGTCTACACGAACCAATCAAAATAAGGACTTAACACACCATATGTAATATTATATGCTATTCTAAACATTATAATTGCATATCGTTAGTGTAATTGTAAAATTTTGATTTGAATGTTGCTTATTTAAATATTTAAAAACCGACTATGCGTTTCTTTTTTAAAGAGTATACATGTATTATTAACCATGGTCATATCATGGTCAATTAAAATGGAATTGGGCAAATGAGTCGTTCATTTAACAATTTAACCTGAGAATAATAAAATATCTTTAAATATGACAGGTGGTCGCTGTAATGATATTGTGTTGTTTTTGAATAATGCAGGTCAGTGAAAGTTTTCTCCCAAACAGGGTGGTCTTCAACGTCGGTAAAACATTAGCATTCAATCAATTTGTGATAAAATTTATGTTATTGAACATCATTCAATATCATTCTTCCAAATGATATCCATATTCTGTTATATTGTGAAGTTATGCCTTATTAAAATATTCTACAATGTTTGGTGTTAAATGTCTCATATTAATGTATCACGTCATGACAAGCTGCCATTTTAATGTCACCAGAATAGAAAAATCATATAGACACGTGTTCTGTTCTGGTTATAGCAGAAATACTGTATTAAATATCAATCTGGTTTACAAAATTACACATGTTTTCCTGGTTAAAGCAGAAATACAGATGTTCTTTCCTGGTTTAAGCAGAAACACCTGTATTAAGTATTAAAAAGGTATACACATGTTTTGTCCTGCTTAAGGCAGAAATACAAATTTTCACAGTTTTCAATCAGTTCCTATTAAAATCTCTACTTTACAATAAACAACATACTAAATACTTATAAATAAGCATTCAAATAATATTCATGAATCTAAAACAGTTATGGTTGTAATATGGCATCGGGTATTGCCTCAGGCCATTACAGCGATCCTCTGCCTTTATAACAGACCTTGAAGTTATAACGGGGTTATTACAAAAAACACTTATTAATATGTACTATAATATTGCATGCACTGAACAGCCATAACTGTAAATTATTAAAGAAGCAATGCACCTGGCAAAGTTTGTCATGCCATTATCACGCCGAAGTCCAATCCTTTTTTTTCCTACCATGGAAAGAACCAGTGTATATGTTTACGATATAAACGGAAACCAAGTAGAGCCTCCGTACAGTTTCGATAAATTTTATCCCTCTAAAACAATGACCTTTTATACCTTATAAATGTGTTATTGAGGATAAAAACTTATCAAATTCTTATTTTGCTCTTGAAATACCTTGGGTCAAGAGTTGTAGCTATTGAAAGTGACTTTGGCCACTTTTAGCTTAACTGGCTGAAAAAGCGGCGAGTTATTGCCATAAATTCGCATAATGTTACCTTTTCTTTGAACGTGTGTTTAAAAAGGTTAAACAATAAAAATCTGACACTAATGCATGAGCCAATTGGAAAAAGAATCATTATGATCAAAATATAAAAGAAACAGACTAAACAAACAAGAGACCAAAACATACCAGACAAAACAAAAAACAAAAAAGTAATTGTATTGCAATGAGTTCTGGATACACCTATCACATGCTATTAGTTTATGATACCCATCCATTTGCATTAGCAAACCAACTTACATACTACAGTAATGGCAGCGGGAGGTACGACATGCCATAAAACCTGGTTTAACCCACCATTTCGTTTTTTAATGCCTAAAGCAAGTCATGGCCATTGTTGTAATTATTAATATTTGGTTATTGGTTCTAAGGTTTGAAGGTTTCTAGGAGTTTGCTTTGTGAATTGTCAGTTTTGTCAGTTTTCTTGGTGTTTGGTATTTTGTTAGTACCTTCATCTAGGAAGATCCATAATCCTTATCGAGTATTTGAAATAAATTTTCCATAACGTTTATCATGGTTAAGTGAATATAACTTCTGTAAAGACATCATAAAGAACATGTACTGTTTGTATAGCTTAATAGACCACAGCATTGTCTGTTCAAGATAATAACCCGTCGAGTTAATTAATCACGTTAAGGAAAGAGTCTTCCTATGTTTTTGCATTAATTTTTATTTCATTTGGGAGAAAGATGACGGGCGTGCTGACAATAATAGAACTTTTAAATGAATTCAAATGAAATAAATATTTCAAGCTACCTACTTAAGAATAATGTAAACTGTCTTTTCTTTTTTCTAAAGTAGATCTTCATTTAACCCGATGCAGCGCCTTTTATTTGTATAAAGTATTCGCGGCGAATACATTTTACTATTTAAATACAACGGTATTTACAAGTTCTTTTCTTCAGTTCTGACTTTGTTTAGTTTTATATGTCATACATACATTCATAGATAACTAAGAAAAAAAACGGACAACGACAAATGTTAATAAATTTTACAGTAAATGTTGATTGACAGTTTGTACAGATTTGTGCGATTGGTAAGTTGTTTTTTCTTTTAATCAGATGAATTTTAAATCTAAATTTGTAAGAAGATTGATGTGGTACTCTTTATATCTAGTTTAAGAAAACGCAAACATGAGTTTCCTTGCAGTGTCCTTGATTCTGTGTGGTTAAATTGTTGAATTTACTGTTTTTGTCTTTAATTTTATGTTAAACGATTTATTATGATATTTTAAACTTAAATTAGACTTAACTTGTCATTAAGTATGCTGACACGATATAGTTTTCCAATGATTTTATGTTGTTGTTATTTTTCTCGTTTTGACTGATACTGTCATGTATGTTGTTAAGTAAAAAACTTGTTTTTTCATAAATTTTATAAACACTTTGTTATCACACCAGTAACCTTTATTTTTCTTTCATAAAAGTGTATAGCAAAGAAAACATTCGTGTACATTACTGTACTGTTAGTTCACGCGTTGATATTTTAAGCAAAATATGAAAAAAACACGCAAAGCGAGGTGCAGGTTCACGTGTTACTTTGGGCAGGGTATACTCGACTCCAATCTTAAGTGACAAGGATTGCCGGTTTTCCTACTGTAGGTCGGTTTTTTCGGGTGCTCAAGCTTCTTTTCTCAATACAATAGGCCCCAGCGTCATAAAACCTTTTGAGTAAAAATATTTGCTCAGTATGATGATTTTCTCAATTACCATGACAAGGAAAAGAAAAGTTTTGATTGGATGAATATGAGAACAAAAAAAATTTCAGCAAAGAAAATTGTTATGGCGATGGGCCTTGGACACCATGATAATGCAGGACAGTTGCTAAATGTGGCGTTAAAAACAAATCAAGCAAACAAACTTGATATTGTTAAATTTGCTGCCGAACATAAAATACTTTTTAAATTCAGTCAAACAGTATAAACATAAGCTCGAATTATTTCAAACTAATAAACAATAATATATCTAAATAGCTATTTTAGCAATATTTTGTGGGTTCCGACTTGCTTCTTATGTGATTTGGTGTATGGTGAACTAACGTCACCTACTTGTATATAACTTCAACAGCCTATTATTAACCCTTAATGTTTTATCGTAAATGATGACTTTGCAATAATTGATGTCCAACTTCTATTACTGATTTGTGCCATAAGCATTAACTTCAAATTGTATAATTTTTACTTACGAATTATTTGCTACGTTGCAACTTCATTATGAACAATTGCCAGATTTTAATCATGCATTATCATGGATTGATCAAACCGTAAACTTTGGCAGTAGAACGTTGTAAATGAAGGTAATAACACAATACCAAACACCACTGCCACCGTCAAAAAGACAATCCACAAATCAAAGTGAAGAAACCGGAAAACTCCAGAACCAACAACCAACATAAAGCAACTACAACAATGGTCCTGACTGGGACCAGGAATTTCAAACGAAATAGTGAGTTCAACCAGGTTTCATAGCATGCCAAACCTCCTGCTTTCATTGCTATAGAATGCGAGTTGGTTAGTTGATTAAAATAGATGGGTATCATATACCACTAGCCACTAATGGGTGTATCAAACAATCATCGTAGCACATTCACTGTAAACTGAATTAAAAAAATGGGAACTATCTGCAACCATATCTCAAACGAGATGCTTTTCGACAAGGAAGTATCTATAGCAAAACTTATTAGAGGCGCGGACCAGCTGTTTTTTCTTTTAACCTTGGTTTATAAGTTTATCCCAGGTGACTTTCAAATCAGTATATTCGCTTCAAGCTCTTGTATAACTGGTCACATGAGAAATATAGAAACATGTATGCAGGAGAAGATTTATATTGCTGCATATGGGAGGAAAATTGATAATTTTGAAATTAAAATCGTCTCGTTTGTCGCTAAAATTTAAAAACAGATGTAGATGAAGCTGTTTCTGTGGTTTTTTAAAATTTCTAGTTCTGAAGGATATATTAACGGAAGCAACTCAATAAATTTAATGCAGAAATAGAAAAAAGTGCGCAATGATGGCTAAAATGAATTTGATGTAGAAGATCATGTAGAAGATTTGATCTTGCACCGTTATATAAAGTATCGACATAAATACTGACGGTTTTATGTCAGGCCAAACACACAGTTGATACACACGGGTAGATAATATACAAAAGGGAACAAAGACTAACCCTTTTAGTGAAACAAATTCCTTGAAAAGTTTTATAATAAATACGCCTCTATTACCTTCCGGATCCAACGATACAATTAAAATGATGGGATAAGTGAATTTATTGAAACGTTTTATTTATGTGGCAAAAATGTTATATTTCATTTGTGCAACTGTTGGACAAATCTGCTATATATATAGCTGTTGATTGTTATTGTGTGAGAATCCTCTTGAACATCAACTTTCATATGACTAGGTAATAAAACGTTTCGTAGGGTATCAAAAGCGATCTGAAAATGGGATTAATAAAAATCATTATTTTACCATTAAAAATTATATTAATTGAAATCTTAAACTCATGTGAGATACGCTGTGAAATCGCAATCAAGCTGTAAAAATAGTGTACTATTTTCTTTTTTTTTCTTAAACCAATCAACGAGTAATTCAGTTATTTATACAGTGATTAACTCGACTGGTTTTACAGGTATTATAATTTACTTCTATTCACAAACAAGAGTAATAATGTTTATACTATCAAAGGTAAACACCAGGCTAAAAACGTAATTGATTGTACATACGCAAAAGGGTTGATTAGAAGACACCACAACGTAATTTAAAGTGTAAATACGACCACAGCTTACATAAAGTAAAAAAACCACAACAACCAACAAACATTACAAACATAAACAAACAAATAAAGGAGGGAAAATAGCAAAGAAAACCGACAGAAAAACAAGAGCCAAAATCCAAGGGACAATTACAAATCCGGATATAGATAAACATAACACAAAAACCAAAAACATAAAACACAGAAAGAGAGTAACCCGAACCCAGTAAAACAATGGGTGCACTCAGGTGCTCCGGACGAGTAAGCAGTGCCTGCCTCTAATCAGACACCCGTCGAGTTACTCATTTTATTTTCTAGGGAAAAGTCAAATCCAGGAATAGGAAACACTACCTATGACTCAGCGAAAATGTCAGATCGTATTTGAGACACTGATTTCCCATAGCGATCAATTAAGTCTTGGTGCCGACCATAGAACTTCTGGAGAGATACCATCAACATAGGTACAACAAACCCTTGTTTTAGTAGTTGAGCAGTCCACAATCAACTTACGAACATAGAAGTTACATCAGTTGCTGTACAATGGTGAACACATTCTGCTTTGCTAGTGACACTCGTCGCGTATTGCTGGAGGTCAATATCAGTAACAAAATTAGCACTGAGACCAAAAAATATCTGTGGATAAAATTACTTCTAATTTACCAATTAACGATTGGGATTACCATAACTTATTTGTAGAAAACGTCTTGACGTATCAACACATTTTGAGCAAAAAGGCTTCGTCAACGAAATCGAGCCGGAATCTTATGCCCATGAATATCATATAAGCTGTGTTATTTTTACTCCATATAAGCAGTCGAAGCAGGATTATAACTTTACATAGAGGTAAAAATTTAAATTTAAAATTGAAGTTATCTCGCTGGTATAAAGAATAGTATATAAACTCTATTAGGTTTTATTGTCAATTTCAAAATACACACGTAACGTTAGATAAATACAATACCTTTGCCCCAAGATCCAATTTAGCGCCTGCGTTGCACAGTGGAAAGGTGTTGCCATGCAATTTATCTCAAAAATATGTTAGCAACAGTTCCGTATGCATATGACTTTACAAATGTGTATTTACTGCTAAAGACTACCATTTTTACTGCGTGACTTAGTTTGTATCTGATAGGCCTAACTACATTGTAAAACACCATTGATTTTTTATTGTGCATCAACAACTAGATTGGACAATTAAGAAACAATACATCTAAACTTCTTTATTTTTTCAATTTTAAAACACACAAAAAAACAACCCACAGACTCGTTTCAAGAAAAGTTTAATGAAACTGATGATAAGTTGAATGATTCAAAACATGTGCGACACTGAAAATGTACTTAAGTAACAACCCCACAAAACGAGCAGAAATATTGATGCCAAAATCACATAACATTTTCAATAACATGTCGTCAATCGGAACAAAATAATGATACCAGGAGGCTTGGTTCGCAACTCTTAATTATGCAGCAAATTGAACGATTTCAGCATTAAAAGCTAATGTCCTCAAGTAAATGAATTAAACATTCATGAAGTAAATTGTTGATACTAACATTTTCCTATTTGTATTTCTCTCAAGAGTACTTCTTCTGCATTGCAGTGGCTTTAATTTATATTTCAAAAGAGAATTTCATTCAAATATGAATCAAGTACATTTTTCATAATCTTATTGCCTATGCATCTTTCTGTCAAGTGCATACCTTTCGGCTTTACTATGTCATGTATACACAATTTCAAAATTAATATCATTTAAAAAAATGAAATTAATTCTTCAACATTTTAATCCCAATGCTAAATATTTTTTACTAAAATTGAGAACATATCAAGTTGTTGACATAAATTAATAGATTAATGCATCCGGTGCATTATGAATATTTAACATTTGTCAAAATATCTTTTTGGATGAAAGTTTGAGCAATTGAGAAACAAGATTTTCGGCCTGTCGACTGTGTCCTCCAAATTATTATTTTTTAATTCATAAGTGCTCTACGTAGTATGCCACTCTACACTAAATATATTAAACACCTCGTTTACAAATGAGTAGCATAGCCTTTTGTCGGGATATATTAGCCCCCTTTAAGTTTGTTTTAATTATTTAATAGACGACACGTCTATTAAATTTATCTCAGAAGTGTTTGTTTGTTTATTTGAATGGTGTTTTAATGCCACTTTCAGCAATGTTTCAGCTATATCGTGGCGTCCAGTTTTTATTGGGGAGGAAGCCGGAGTACATATCCAAAATGGCAACCACACATATAAATACTGCTTCGGCAAAAGTTAAGCGAATTATGGATATTTTTGGGGAAATAATTAAGTGGTTTTTACATTAATTCATAAATTATCTACAACAAAACATCAAGAGATTGCCACGTGCCAAATAGTTTTGTTTTATGTTCTATATAATTTTAAGCTTCTCACATGTATTTGCATTTTCTGTTAAACGTTGCTGCTGATGTTGATGTTTAAATAAGTTATATTGGGTATAAATTGCATCCACCATTATCTAATATCATGTCTTTTTTAATGTTTTTTTCCACCTCTGTGTCTACGAAGATATTTTGTTGTACCACGTCCAGATCGTAAAACAATGTAAACTTGTATTAAAACAATTTTGGTTATTTTACATTTATGCAATTTTATAGTATTGTCACATTTCTAAATACCGGATCTTAAAAGATAATGAAATCAACTTTTTACACACTAATCTATACTTATTTATTCAGTATGCTTTCATTGTTGGTAATCAATCAAGTTTCAACTTATTTACTTTATTATTTCAAGAAAGCATTTCCTATACATGTAATAACTTTTATTTAAAGCAGATGTGACATTTACTTTTTTCACAATTATATAAAAACCACAAAAATACACACTATCACGGAAAAAACATGTTAAAAAGCACAGAAGTACTGTTACTAAGAATATACATAATCAATACAATATATATTTTGATTAACAATAGCTGTATAATGTTATACAGCATAATATGTCTTGATTTTGAACGGAACATACGAGCCTGTGACAACGCGAACCATTGTATTGTGTCATGTTTTGGAAAGATTGACTACTATAAATCTAAAATCTTGTTAAAATTTTATTGGTTACATTGGCACGTGCATTCAAATAATTTAAGCAATTAATCCCATAAATTAACTTGTGGAATGTGTACATGTTCATGAATAATAATTTGACAAAATATTGAGATAATTTGTCCAATCAAAATTAAAGAGGAGCGGCTTTTTGTTTTTTATATTATGATTTAGTTATATATATCAAGGTTGGTATTGAAATAGAAATCTAGTTCGTAATTATTATAAAAATCATTTATAATAAGTGATTTTGACTGGGAACTCTAATTCTAGACTTATTTGCCACATTCGTGGTAACTTTCGGTTGCAATAGATTGAGTAAGATTAAAAGGAATCCGTGGTGGCAGGGTAATTGATATTTACCATCTGATTTTAGAAATACGGGAATTTAATCTTGATGCAGTCTTTTTTCAAATTGTGTTTAATGATATTATATATATAACCTGCTAAAATTGTTGCAAACATTTTTTTTTCGATTTTTCTAAAAATAATGGATAATAGCAATTGGCTTTAATTTTTGCAGAAATGGCCTCAAGAATTTAAAATTATTTGTATAATTTTAGGCTAGCTGTGACAAGCAATTTTCTTCTGTCTGAAGATTGATAAACCTCAGAGATTGATATTGTATGTAGCAACGATGTTCATCTCAATAAAATGGGATTTGTCAGAATGTATCGTAGTTTAAGAGGCTTTATTATCGCTCATGGAAATGGAACTATAAAACAGATCTAAAGTTGATATTTTATCTTAGATAATACAATTAGTAAGGTTTTACATTATTTTACCTAATTGTAGTATAGCTAGTGTTGTCTCGTTCGAAATAAATTGTGTTCTGTAGTGTTTCCTATATAATGCACATGGAGTTTTTTTTACTACCATGTGTACTGTTGTGTTTTTACTTAAATATAGGTGATATTGCATTTTTTAATGAAAAAAGTTTGATGGAATGCTTAATCATACATTTTAAATCATTTAAACACTAGAGTCTAGGTTAAGATTCAAATATGATTATTAGGTACAAATATCCATCAAACTTCTGTCCTATTAAAATGGGTTTAACCATTTGTGACATGAAGAAATCAGGAAAGCGTTCCACTTTTTGTCACCCTAAGCTAAAACCTAATACAAGAAAGGAATTTGGAGATAAATTTTATAAAAAGTTCTTCAAAAATTAGGTTCCTTTATACCCCACACACTTTTCGGCACCGTGCGTGTACTTTTGTAATGGCTTTAGTTTTGACAGATTGTAGAAATGTTTATGATTAAGAGCCGATGAATTACAAAAGTCACACTCATGCAAACACGAGCTGCAGCGCTTTGTGATTCAGTTTTCAGTTTTATACGAAGTTGAATAAATTAGGCATTTATATTGTAGTTGTGGACGGATCTATTTTTTTCCGTTTTATATTAGCTAATTGTCTGTGTTATTTTACAGACATTTCCTTAGGAGTTAGTTATAATTGAATTTTACTTTTAAAGAGCTTTTTGGGTTTTGCATAGAAATATTTTCTGACAGAAGGACAATTATTAATATTTGTTTTGTATGACATTTGTGGTAATTGCGTCATCGCTATTTTGCAGTATTTTCCTTTGATCTTTGTGTGCGGTACTATCTCATCTCACATTACTAGCGTGAAATGGGCCCATTTCACCTAGCTCTCAAGACATCGCAAAGTAAATACTTTACAATGTTAGAAAACAGCGATAAAACTCGATACATTTCCTGTCATCTAATCTCAAAGCTGTCGCCCTTCGATGAGATAGGGACAAGAAAGTGCATCTCGTTTCAAAAACGTTAATAATCTATTAATTAAATAAAACTTTAACATATTTAAGGGTCATGGCTGGATCCCTACATGCAGGTAGAAATACACAGAGAACTTTGTGAATTTTCTTTGCGTTACACCAAACGTGCCAAATTTGAACAGATCATTTTGACAAAACACACCAAATAAAAAAACTTCAAAAATATACTAACGCTAAAATAACTTTATTGATGAATTTAATGAATATAATAGACTTTAATTATGAAATAGTTTAACGTTATTGCTTAAACCTAGTCAAAACTGATATTGATCTGCGTGGGTTTCACAGATCGTGTAAGAGGACACTGATTGTCCATCGGCGCGTTTTGAATTCTACTTTTGCATTATTGTTTAAATATTATTATGGTAGCCCTTTTACGCCAACCTTAGTGTTTGTTTTCGTTGATAAAAATAATGCGAATAAGTTCGATGTGTGGAAGGGAACCATCACACAAAAGCAATTTATCCCATTAATTAATTAATATTGTGTGCATTTTCGTCAATTGTCATTCAACAAAATATTGAGATGATTTTGCTAATCAAAATCTTAATTTTGATTAGAAAAATCATCTTAATAGGCGCGGCTCACCTATTGATAAAATGAACGTTTTAATAATTTAAAGCACTTTGATTAAATTATCGAAACCGATAACTTCATCGGAATTGGAATTGTTGTTTATTGTTTAAAATTACCTCCTACCCTTTCACCACCCATATTTGACTCTTAAAGTTTGTCTTTTCAAATGGTTACAAACAAAAATGTTAATAATTATTGTATATAACGTTAAGATATATTAGAGTTTGTATTGAGGTTACTTTTGATTCAGAAGCTTAGTTTAGTTGTTTATTTCATTGTATTGTCGTACAGTATTTTCCTTTCAATGTATTATAATTGTTTTATTTAACTTAGTGGTGCCACTTTTTCCTTATCTGTTATTGCTTATTAAATATTGCGAACAATCTAGTTTTGTGAAAAGGAATCTTGACACAAAAAATATATCCGAATATTTCAGAAACGTCGGTGTGTAGTAAAAAGGTTTTTTTATTTAAAATAATGTATTTGAAGTCCTCTAGATATAATCTGAAAATACAGAGCAAAAAGACTTACTTTTGTGGGAGTACTATGTCATAGAATAGTACCATCTTAAAAGTGGCTCTTCGCTTTCTGAACTATAAATATTACTAGCATCAACAATATGTAATAAATATCTATTAACAAGGTGAGCAATACAAATTTGAAGAAACACGGAAATCTTTACCTGAAATTAAAACGAGCACAATCATAATAAAACTTTTACAGCGTATATACATGTACTGGTATATACATATATCTAGTATTTCAAGAGCGGTAACTGAAAATCATAGAGGATGTTTTAACTAAACTTAAGTAAACCGGCCACCTCTGTAAATTGGCCATTTACCTCTGTACCAGTGGTGGCCGGTTGTTCTGTAATTGAGAACAAAATTAATGTTACAACGGTCATAATGTTTTGAAATTTAGAGAACATATTGCAACATCATTTGTGTTTACCTCTAGATGGTGGTTTCTGTTATACCTTTTCGGAATTTGATATTCATGTCGATCTAAGTAGAAAACCATTATCATGTAAGTATCCTCATTTGACAATTTATTTTAGAGTTTTGTTTTGTATTGAAATTTATAATATAATATTGTTTTGAAAAATTGAGAAATTAGGAGGATTTCCAGATAAACAAAAATAAGAATTATAACAAAATAAAAATGATTGGTATTAAACCGTCTTTTACCTCAAGTAAGACAAAATTGGAAATAAGAATTGTCATTGTGTAATGCTTTATAAATGAAAAGAAATGTAAAAATATATGAATAATAAACCCTTTCCAACATTATGTGTCATAAAAGTCAAAGTAAAACAAAGCAGCAAACTCGTGAACCAACAACCAAAAATGAAACAATCACAGCAATAAACCTGACTTGACCCGGTAAGGCATTAAAACAATTTGTGGGTTAAACCAGGTTTTACGGCATTCCAAACATCCTGTTTTCATTTCTGTAATGTTTGAGTTGGTGTGTTAATAGATATGTTGGGTATTATACAAATATAGTAATTAATAGGTTTGTAACTTTTGAATTTCTGATTAACTACTAAAAAGCTCACCCTCTGAATGTTCCAAATATGTTGTCAAACACGATCGGACATTTTCGCTGAGTGATAGGTAGTATTTCAGATTCCTGGATTTGACTTTTCCTAGACAAGACAATGATTAACTCGACGCGTGTCTAATTAGAGGCATACACTGCTTACTCATCCGGAGCACTGGAGTACACCCTTAGTATTTATTAGATTCGGGTTACTCACTTTCTGTTTTTATGATTGTCTATATCCGGATTTGTAATTTAAATTTCCGTTCTTGTTGTGTGGTGTGTTTCCTTGCCTTTTTATCTTTTTGAACGGAAAATTAACCCTAATTAAACCTGTTTCTCGATAGTAAAATAACTTGTTTTGTTTTTTATTTTTGTAGAAAAATACTTATTGTTTTCATCTAAAGATACATATTTGTAGGTATATGTGGAGGCAAAGGTATGCTTTCTTGACGACGGGATTCTAATTTATCGTGAGGCAAGGTGGTATAAAGAGTTGACAAATAATAGGTTCTTATAGACAAACATTTTGATTCATCCGAATTTTGTTTAAAATACACATGTGAGTGATATTACTTCTCGAATACACAACTTTGCTGTTTAAAGCAGGCAATAGCTTAGTCAACCGCATGGAAAACTATTCGGTAGAGCATTTATATGAGCCGGTTACGTAGCTTTCATTGTAAGGATTTAAATGTTATTTTGAAATCCAAAACAAATATGACACCTTTCTGGACTCTGTCGTAATCATTGACTATTTCAAGAAGACATGAAGTACATAAATACTATACAAATGCAAATGGTTCGTAAAATAGTGTTAATAATCATCTATGTATCAATCATGACATATGATTATGGACAGCCTAAGGATATTTCAATTTTTTCCTCCCGTCCTAAAAACCTACAAAAACTATGGATTGTGTCGACAAAATATCCTACCTCTAACAAATATTAAGTCAGATTATTCCAATAGGTAAACTTGCACATTGACCAGGAAATCCTGTGTACCACTAATATTTGTGGGTATTTTTTTATACAAAGTAAGTCACAGATCGATCCGGTATGCATTTATAATACAACACTTCAGTTTAATTTGACAAGCAAAAGCTTTAAAAAAGCCTTGTAGGTCTCTGTAATCATTTAAATACTTAAAAATCTCACCGAGTACAAAGACCCCAATTGTAAGAATTATATTCAACATTACTACATCCTTAAAAATGATTTAAAATGATTCGAAGATAATTCTATTGACAATTTTTTAGACGTCTGAAGTTGAACAGTATCAGACGTGTTATATTTGGTATTTTGCCTTAGAGTCAATATTTTACAGTTTTCGTAGTATGTCCTTTATAAAGAAGGAACAGACATTGACTTAAACAAATTAGTCTTGATCACCCAAACGCATATATAGATGCATGTGGGATCACGTTATTCTAATTTTGCTACCAATAGGTGGAGACAAAACAACCAATCGTTGCCCTATTTTAGGAGACCAGAAAACCAGAACACTCACAAATGCATCCTCACAAGTCAGGGTTTGTGTCCTGATGTGTCCACGAAACCCTGACAAACTGAGCTAGGAAATTACCGGGCTTAATTAAATAATATTAATTTATATATTTCATACAAATATTCAATTGTAAACGTTACATAATTACTTGATAGACTTTGTAGTAGCAAAAGTAATCATTTATTGAATAAAATTTTTTCCCCGCAACAATAAAAATTGCAATATATAGATAAATCAAGACACTCAATATAATGTCTTGAAAATTGAGAATGTGCACGAATTATTTCAACAATATACAATTAATTCCAAAATAGCATTGAGAGATCTATTTCATTGGACTGCGTAATGACTCGTTAACAAGACGGAATACTTCCGACTCTAGCCAAAAAAGTAGACGAGTATAAAAGACAAATGTAAAAAGGGTGTCGATGGGTGGAACCCGACACGTGGTAAATTTTCTTATCTTGAAGAAAAGCATACTGCATACATTTCAAATAAAACAATCAATTCATACATTTTTATTTTCATTTACAACCAAAATGTGCCTATTTCTAGATAGTAGGTGATTAACATAAAGTTGAAGGAAATTAATGCAATAATGTTTAAGAAGAATTCCAATTTATTAAGAACTGGTCAAGGTGTTTTGAGGGAGTATGATACATAACAATAATCTCCAACAGAACAACAGTCAATGAACAATAAAGATACGGATTAAGACAAACATATGCAACCCAAAGAAAAAAAAACATAAGCAAAAAACAGAAAGTGAGTATCCGACCTCATTAAAAACCAGGGGTGCAACTAAGGTTATCCATACGAGTTACTAATTCTCTTGTCTAGAAAAAAGTTAAGGCGGGAGTAGAAAAGACTACCTATGATTCAGAAAAAATGTGTGAATTTAAGACATGGATTTTCCATAAAGATCAATTATGTCATGGGGACGAGTATACAGCTTCTGAACGAATAACAACCTAGAAAGTCTAAATACCAATGGGAGGATCTAGCATAACGTATAAGTTGTGAAATGTACACACTAAACGCCGGAGCTGTTGGAATGTTGGTATCGATTACCGGGAAGTTGACAATTATAACGTCATCACGTTTGTCGTAGGGTTTTGTGTACTTTTCCAAATCCATTTCTAGAAATAGGTCTAATTAAAAGGCCGACCTAAATATTATGGAGGTGTCTTTAATTTCATGCTCGCTACGGTAGACTTAATGCAAAAAGTCATCGAATTTAGTATTATTGTTTATGGGCAAGACATCATCATTATAGTGGAATGTCAAGTTAAAGGTCTGGGCCAGTGTCTTTTCTTCTTTTTGCGAAATACAAAATCAGGTCGGCGAAGGGAGGAACACAATTAGTACCCACTGAAATACCAACAATTCGGTTGAAAACTATTTTCTACAAACAAGACAAAGATTTTTTATACAGAACACATTTGACAGTTTATTTATTATCTGATTTAGAATTTTTGATACGGCTAATTAGCAAGTATTTATATCGTCTTATTCCTTTTATAAAAAGCAGCGTTTTATAAGTTGTATATCGTGGATGGCCGTATAGAGTGTCAAAAAACATGCATTTTAATGCTGTTACATAGTGGAAGACAATCGAACCTTAAGATGTCTATCTTGTCTTTTGAGTTATTTAAGTATCCTCATTTCATTTATGCTACTCCTGGAGTATCAAGTATCAATGTACTTTTGAAGCCCCAATTGTCTTGCAATTAATATAGTGATCTGGAGTTTTGATGGAGATTTTGTGGAACAATTATTTGATCCTGCTATGAGTCGATGTTTGTATGGATTTTTGGAATGGTATCATTCACAAGGAGGGTAGATCACAATCTTCGACTGTGATATGGAGACCAAAGAATTCCAACACAGATTTCAAAGAAATTCCTCTTTTGTAAGCGTAGTGGATTTGTCAATAGGATTGCCAAGTGGAAGTTTAATGTCATATTTATTTATTAAAAATCCTACATAATGTAACTTGCAGATAAAAATAATGTTTTTATGCGCCTTATCTGCTGGCATAACACATATGTGTCATGAATGTCAGTCATACTATTAGCAGCATTAAGATTTCTGAAGACATATGATTTTTTAGTACTCATAGACAATTTTAAACGAGTAAGTCAATGACCTCAATATGTTTACCAGCTGGGAAAATGTATCGACCTCCTGTTCTTCTAGAGTTGCTTCTTTTCTGGCATAACTTTCTTTTGAATCGATCAAGCATTTAAATTTGTAGTTTCATTTGATTGTTTAGGTTCATGATATTTCGGTCCTATAAACAAAATATGACACATGCTCTTATTATCAAAAATGTTCAGATCTCCAGTTATCACCTGACATGAAGGACTGTTTATGAATGGGGAATCGTGGCAAGAACATTAACGAAGTCATTGATCAAATCTGTGCAACTGATATTAAGCCAATACATAGCAAAGCCTCGAATTTCAGCAAATAGCATGAACCATATACCATAGTATAGCTCTACTAATAAAAATCTGCCAAGATGTGTGTTCAATGTTTATCCGGATGGACTTGTTTCCAGCAGAGGTTGCAAAACAGGACCCAGAAAGATTAAATGTACCTAATCCTAGAAAGATCACGCATATATGAGGCATGTTTTGCTAGTAAAGTCCTATACAATCAATCTAGATGAAATCAATTCCGTAATATTACGCCAAGACTGTCGTTAGTATATTGATATTCAAGGACAAAAGGATATGTAGGGCGAATTGGTGCGATTTTATTTTTTGCACATTGAAAGATTTTATTCACGTTAAAATTAAATTTGACAACTACTTGTATGATATTTTAAGAAATGGGACGTGTTCTTCAAGAAGTGGTTAAAAATGTTAAATGTTGAGCACTATCTAAATATATCTTATATCTATATTTCTAAGTCCCATTGTATTGCATAGTGCACACCAGGCGCAGTATAATGTCTGTCTGTAAATATATTTTTATTTACACTACTAAGCCTAAAGAAATACTTAGTATTTAAATTTAAAGAGTCTAAATTCCTTTTAGTATCAAGTTTCCCTTGATAATAAAAGGAATTTAGACTCTTTAAATTTAAATACTAAGTAAATACTGACAAACATTAAGACAAGTGTTCAATAAGGGCAGCACACTTTATACTCATTGACATGCCAAATGTTCTTGGAAATCATGTAAACAATTTGTTTACTTGCTTATTATTGTGTTACCTTTTTCCGTAGAATCTATAATAAAATTGCAACGTTCTATTGCTTGATATTATAACATATAATATATTTTAAACACATATCTTTGAAACAAAATTCATAAATTAGGTTTTGTTGTTTTATGTTTGTTCAATCTATTTTCAATACCATCCTTATGAAACAATTTCTGTACATACTTTTTATTGTTTCTACTCTTTCTTGTTCAATCATTAGGACACCTGAATTTCATAATTCATCGATATTTTTTCGAAAACATCTGTATCATCGAATTTCTTTCTATAATTTTTGAAAGCAGACATATTTACCATTGATATATTTTTAGAATCTGCAAATATATTAAGAACTTGGAGCAATTCTAATTCCTTTCGGTATTTACTAGCGTTGGAAACCACTGTTCCACTTTATATTGATAGTGGTATTCATAATAAATGCTGTTAAATAGTCTTGTTATCCAATCTTTATGGTCGCGCAATTTTCATTTTAAAATTATTTCTTGTTCAGATACATTTCCGAACCTCTCAAAAATTATCATGATACAAAATTTAATTAAATTAAATGTGAACATTTTTGATTCAATTTTGATTGAAAAGTCATTATGAAATTTATTTTTATTTCACACCCTGTTTAATGTCAAAATGCATTGATAAATCGTGCAAAGAAAATATTGTTTAAATAGTCACCTGCAGACTCGTCTAAATGTTTTCTTCGGTGGTCTTTTTGTACTGTGGTTCTCTCTTGTGTTGTTGGTGAATTTGCACTTTTAGCTTTCTGTTTCTGAATTTAAAATCTATTATTTAAACTGAAACTTATGTCACTTGTCCAGAAAAAGTCTTTTTTATCCTACATTCAATTTTAAGGTGTCCGATTTGTCCATACCTCCAGCATTTATATTTCTTTTTGTGGGTTGCCCTGTCTTTTCTGTTGCCCTCTACCTCTTTCTTCACTTAAACCCTTAAATGGGAGTCCCTTTTTGTTTGTAACTGCTGCCACTGCTTGACAGTTGCGACTGACTACCTGAAAACTAAGTGATTCTTGGTGGATGTGTTGTAGACATTCAGTTTGTTTTTTTCCTTTACTTGTTTCTTTGAGGTAAGTTGTCTGCTGCAGTTAGATGAATACCTTAGTTTGCCATTTGGTTGACTGCTGTCTTGGTGGCTTAGTCTGTTGCTGCCATCCAGGTGGGTTCTGTTTGTTCTGTTCTTGCTTCTGTTCATATGAATCTAATTTGGTGGTAATCTGGTTGATAATTTCCATGCATTACTCCTTTTCAGACTGTCCAGATCGCATTTTGTTTTTATCGATTCACGGTGTACGTGGTCAGTTTCAATTTGGCGTAGTGCAACTCTCAATCCTTTGGAGTCTTAAATGGGATCGTACTTATGTCCAGATATACCCTTATGCCATGGTTTTAAACCTGTCCATAACATGAAAAGAGAGTTTCATTGAGATATACATTAATGTGTTTCCTTTCTATTGATTCCCGCTTAAATTTTCTTAGGGCGACAGCTACAATTGGTAACCAATTCATCCCCTTTTGTCGCAATCGATAAATTTGAGATAACATTTCCTTAGGTTTGTCAATATTTCCATTATATGAGGTCAAACTGCGCTAATGTCTCTTCTACCGAGTGAGCAAGAGGTAGACGTAAGGCGACATCTCCTGCTTTCCTTCTTGGAGACTATTACATTGCATTCAAAATAGCATCTTTCTCATAGGACTGTTTCATTAAACATCTCACTTCTGGTTTCCATGGATCATATGGCATCTCCCCTGACAGCTGTAATTCACTTCCAGAAAACCAAATGCTTTTTGGTGGATGTGTTATAGACATTCAGTTTGGTTTTTCCTCTTTCACTTGTCTATGTAGAGGCAAGTTGTCTGCTCCAGCTCGATTATTTACCCTAAATTAACACCTTGTGGAGCAAGTTCAACTGATCTTAGATATTCTAACATCCAGTTTTGTAGATCCTCTTGTGTATTAGCTTTGGGCCTAACACCGATCTTAGCAAAAGCTTTCATTACCTTTCTTAATTCAAGCTGTCTCCTCTGTTTTGACAGGCAGCGTGTCCTCTTTTCCACCATAAGCGATGTTGATATTTCTAGTTTCTAAAATCTAACCCTCTATTCTCAATTGTCTTGTATACGTACGAAATATCTCAAACAGAAACACATATATTCCAGTTGATTTTCCTTGAAATATATGATAGGATAAACCAGCTCAAGGAACATTTTTTGTTTATTACATAAAAGTCGGATGCAAATATCGTTTTGTAAAGTGGACCTTCAGTCAGAGTAAAAATATGAAATGATGTTGTATTTGAAATTTTGTAATTTTATTTTTAGACTGACTAATTTACGCTGCATAGGTAGGCATTTAGGATAGCTACAATATTTTTACGATAGAACATGATAAAAAAGCGTCTTTTTTCTCTACAAATTACATTTTCATTATATTTAAGCCTTTGAAAATAAGGATAATCATTTGAACTTTTGATACCTTTGCACTTTGAATGCTCAGTTAAATATTGAATATTCAGAACTATATTATTCGCCTGTACTGCGTAAGAAAATTAGAAAGGAACACCGACCTAACAACAAGGACCAAAATTTAAGAGAAATTTAAGAGACAGTTACAAATCCGCTATCTCTCTGCTGTTGCACATTTAAGACAGATGTCAAATACTTCATTGCAATTATTTTAATATTGATTAGTGCAATTGTTTTAAAGAACAGAATTTTGCGTTTATGACTAATCTGAGGTTTTCGTTTTATATTTCAGATAGCATTCCAAATACAGACATGTTGGTATTTATTCAACTCCAAATAACACTTCTTGGCCTAACTCCCCTCATTGGCGCAGTAAACATATCAAATATACTTGATATCTACAGTGCAGTATGTGGTAATGTGTTGTGTGACAAAAGTCTAATAAAACATCCATTTGATGTCGATATTGACTCAGTTGTCCGAAGTGTACATGTGACATCTCATGTATTCGTGAGAAGACGTGTTGCCCGGATATATTCTTACAGTTACAACCTAAGTGCATAGAATCTACCTTACTAGCAGATAACCCGATCTTAGCAAACAGTAAAACGCGTGTGTTGATGATAAATACTTGTCCAGTTGGTTCCAAAAATACTATTAAAGATCTTTGCGAGTCTCTCAATTATACAAATGAAGACGTCGTGACAAACCTTCCTGTTACATCAGAAAAGACTGGGCTGACATACAGAAATGTTTACTGTTCCCAGTGCTTTAATGAAAGTCATGAAAATGTGAGGTCCTGGAAGTTAGAAAAAAACTGTCTGCGAGAGGCAGATTTTAACTTTCTATCATGTTATAATGAATTATTTGACCTAGCTAAAACAAATTACTGTTCTATATACTACGAGAACAAATCTCGAATAAAACCTTCATGGTGTCATTCCAATTCATTTATAAGCACTTGCAACATTTCCGGAACTTGGCAAGAATATGACTCTGATGTAAAATATGCATGCCAGACATATAATAATAGGTATAATACCTTTAATAATGTATTCTGCTATATTTGTAATCCACCTCGTTCAAACAAGCAGGTAATAAGGCATTGTAATGCTTCTGGTTTGTGGACACCATATAACAGCGATCTTGAGAAAGCTTGTTCTGACACACGACATGTGACAATAATGGGATCATATAAAAATATTTATGGCTACTTATGCAATAGAAACAACATGAAGTTGACCGATGGTTCTATATTTAGTGACAATACAGTTAACATGTCTTACAGGTCTTTTGTTAGAAGCGGACAGTTTGTCTTTGAATATCGTATTACCGATGCTGACATCCCACAAATTCTACGATACAAATGGCAATAATACACAAATGGATGTGTTGAATTTACTCAAATATTACTATGCATTTACAGGAAGGAAAAATTTCTGTCAAAATTATTCTTTTTTCCACTCGTTAGTCAGTTGTAGTTGTAGCGACGACTGCTATTTTAAATCATACCGATGGTGTATTGATAAGCTTTTAGAGAAAAAAACAAAAGCTATAAAGTGTACCGATCCAGCATTTTCAACAGATAGTATTAGCTTTGCAGTATACAGTATATGTGATACACAACAGGACCGAGTGTTAAACGGATTGTGCCTTTCCACCAATCCGAATGATCTTTTTACGTTACTTCAAGTAGAAGCACCGACAAGTACGGGCGACATTATTCCATATAAGAACATCTTTTGTTTTCTCTATAACAAACGTGCTAATAATGAAGAAATGCATAGATACATTCATAATCAAACTTTCTTTTTCTGGACATTGACAGTGGTTTGTGACCTTTACCTGCCGATTAAATACCATATTAAATTTGAAGGTTATATAAATTTTGCAAAACAAAACAAATGTAAATTTTACTATCAACCAAGTTCAGATGAAAATGATTTTGATGAATTGCGACGCCACTGTGAAACAAACACGTTAGACAGATGCAATATTACAGGGAACTGGAAATCATTTGAAAATGACATATCTATTGCATGCGAGTACATTAAAAATCAGGACTCTAATTTTTGGTCTATTTGTAATCCTGAGAGCAGTGCAGAAATAATATATAGTACTTGTAATGAGACAGGATTATGGGGGAAGTATGATGCAGAAATAAGCGATTACTGTCATAATCTTCCTAAACTTGATAGTCTTGCACCATATAAAAATCATTTCTGCAAAAATTGTAATCCTCAAAACTTAAGCAACCATCCTTCTGGATTATCTGGAAGTTCAGAAGTAACGCATGATTTTCATTATATTAGACTAATTTTTGATTTGTCGAACTATAGGAAAATACAAGTTGAACCGAGTAACAACTGCAAGGAAGGCCAAATTTTCATTGTCTATACGGTAAGACCATAGAAATTAGATATTTGTCAAATACAGAACAATAAATTCAAAAAATAGGTATTACATTTAAAACGAGTTCTTTTGTCATAAATTCCAGATGGCGAGCAATTTATCAACCGCATGATCTAAGGTCACCTAAATATTACCTGAAATTAAGAGACATTATATGTTGCTGATTTTATAAAATTTGTGACAACGGCACCGGTCTTATATCAATTTATTTTTAGCACTATTTTGCACTTAAATTTACGAAAATTTAAAGTATTGTTGTGTTATTTAAGTTTTGAAGCCAGAGACAATACAGTGTTACTTCATTGAAACATGCAGGACATATAATGATAATATTTGACATATAACATAAAATAGCATAGTTACTAAGAATGGGGATTTACTTTCAATCACAAGACTTATCTAATCCTATTTTATATTTACGTTTTGCAAATAGTTCTTTTACCTATTTAGAATGTTAAAAGTCAGATGTATTAAGATACTGTCTGATTCTGCAGAGAAATATAGTCATATGTTTTTTCTGCATTATATGTTTTTTCTGCGTTGGTTTCAGAATGACTATAGAAATGTTAAGTGTTATCCTGGAAGGATTTACACACTATTGGAAAATGCCAAAGACTTACGTTATATTTTATCGATCGGAATGAAAGGAACATTGGTAAAAACTATAGATAACATATTATTATTCGTTCAATCAATAGAGATGTCATTTAAAATATTCTTACAAGGTTTACTTCAAGCGTTTTCCCTAACTGAATCTACAATTCTGTTGTCAAATTTGTCATGTTCAACTCATAGTAAATGGGAAAAAGAAAGCCATGTTTGGATATCATTATATCAAAAGATATTCATCGATAAGTATGTAATCGAAGAAAG
This sequence comes from Limnoperna fortunei, assembly GCA_944474755.1. Lineage (NCBI taxonomy): Eukaryota > Metazoa > Mollusca > Bivalvia > Mytilida > Modiolidae > Limnoperna > Limnoperna fortunei. The sequence continues at coordinate 5,578,096 of OX104118.1, read as the reverse complement.
ACTGTTTCACTACCCACTACAAAGTTTACCGTATCGTATGAAGATATTGTTCAATCATTTGTTCTAACTAAAGATAAATATATTTATTTCTTGCCAACTTTAAAGGGCATTTTTTCCAAAAACTGTTTTCTGAATATTACAAGTGTAGTGGAAAGAGCAAAATTCTTTATACATTCCCATGTGAACACACTTCTAATGTGTGAGCAAATAGAACTCAATGAATCTGAATTGTCGGTGAACACCAACAATTTAAAATTATCATTACCATTTGTTGCTACATAGCTTAATTATGATGAGTACATTCTGGTTTCATCCAATAAAGCCAGATTGTGTCTAAATACAATGTACCATAGCGATGATCAAAACACAATAGGTGTACTCATTTAAATAGGTTGTACGTGTATATCTTTGCTTTGCCTTTTATGTATATTCGTAACATATTGTTTGTTTCCTATCTTACGATCCATACCTGGAAAAAATAACATGTGTTTAATATTTGCAATGTTTTGGGCTCATTTTATTTTTCAGTTTATAAATATAGGCAAGAAATACGAAATTGGATGCAAGATGCTGGGTTTATTGATACATTATTTCTGGTTAGCTACATCCGGTTGTCTCAGCGTATGCTCTTATCATAGGTACATGGTATTTAAAAGTAAAACTGGCCGCCATTTCTCGAGAAGACGAATAATAACCTATTTAATGTATTCATTTGGATTACCAGCGCTAATAATGACTATTAACGGTGTAATAACTGCTAGCATTACAGACAATTCTTCTACTGGCTATGGTGGTCACTTGTGTTTTTTAAATGAAAAATCGCTTTTATTGTGACATTTATATCGCCTATAAGTTTAATTTGTTGTTTTAATTTGTTTTTCTTCATTTTAACAACACTTAAGATAGCTAGAACTCCTAAAGTAAAAACGGAAGAAAAAATCGAATCGAGTTAATCAGATACGTTTACAGTTTACGTTAAATTGTTTACTATTACTGGAATATCAAGTTTATTCCTGATAATAGATTCAGTTCTTCCTATATCGGCGTTGTATCTATTATGAATACTTTGCAGGGTGTTTTTATCTTTGCGTCATACATCTTAAATAAACGTATATTCAACTTGTACAAACATGCTGGAAATTTGTTAATGAGAAACCCAGATCCGGAACTTCTACCAGGAGAACAAACTATTGACAGATTGACAAAGTCGAGTTCTGTTGGTTTTTTGAAAACGTGAGTGTCATTATTTGCATTACACATTGGTGTCTTTGTTAAATTTACAAAAGTGGGCTTTTTGAATTTTTGTGAAAACTGATGACATTCTATCTATTTGTTATTAGTTGTAAATAAGCTATTTCACGCGTTGCTACAATAAAATGTTTATGTATGTGATGTTTCTCCTATGTGTTATTCGACCATAGTACAGTAGAGTTGATAATACAATTTTCAACACTATTCATTTCCAGTTTTAATTTTTAGATAAACTCTACTGACATGGTAGTTCAAATTTACTTGTACGGCATTTTGGGGGAAACGCTGACAAATGTTTACTAGAATTAAACATAAGCAGGAAAACGTTAGTTCAATATGAGGGATTAATTCTTAAAAAATATTTTCGATTATTCTGCCATGCTAGCGAGTTTTTAGGAAAACAAAGCAATTTAAATAAATTTGCTCAGCTGCCAAAACACAAAAACATTGAAAGTCAAAACAAACACTCTTACATGAATTCATAAACGTTATCAGTTTGATGTTAAGTTATAAATTTAGAGTAAATTCAAAAATTTTTTGTCAAACTATGTTTCATATAATTACATAAGGTGGATAAAAAACAAGGGACACATTTGGCAAACTATCCTTTGTTTTAGGTTTTTGCCTCTTTGTATATTTGTTTGTTGTTTTTTGTAACTTGTATCATCAGAATGCTTGACTTTCTAAATGATAACATATTTGTTAGGTTTTACAACAGTCCGCCGGCATTCCAATGAGTGTAACTCACCTTCCGCTAAACTTTAATTTTGTTTTGCTATATAGATGACGTGCGTACTTGGCATTGTGTTGACAGCATCCACTCCATTATACCGGAAATTAAAAACAACACAGACACAGCTAGGCCTGCCGTATAATTTGACCTACATCACTAGGAATTGACAAAAAAGACCACCATTTCCTTCAAAAGGGATGTATTAATTTTCTATTTGTGTTTGGAAACATTACAGCAACGCCTGCATATAAACTATAACTGATCAGTACTATTCAAGAGCTTGTATCTTAACATGAGTAAGCGCTGTGTCATATAATAGTCATGGCACTTAACTTACAACACGGAGTATAGTTTGTAGTTCTCTTTGCATCCATACCCTTTTTTCTCAAAGTATCTTCTAGTAGCTATTCGCCTAAAAACGAAAAACAAAAACAAAATCAAATTTAATAGCGAAAGACAAAGTGAATAGCGAAACACAAAATGAATAATGAAATACATTGTAAGATAAACAAAATAAAAAACGAAAAATGAAAAACCAATTGAATAATGAAAAACGAAATGAATAACGAAAAAGAAAGTTAATCACGAAAACATTAATGACGAAAAACTAAGTGAATAACTAAAACAGAAAAACAAAATGAATAACGAGAAACAAATGAATAATGAAAATCAAAATGAATAACAAAAAACAAAATGAAGAGCGAAAAACGGAAAACAAAATGAACAATGAAAAACAAAATGAGAAATGAAAGAAGAAAAAGAAAATAAAAAACGAAAATACAAATGAATAATGAAACTCAAAATGAATAACGAAAAACAAAATGAATAACGAAAAGTGTAAGCGTACTTTTATTCCTGCGTGTATTTCTTGCTTACACTAGTGTAAAACTTCTATTGGAAATTTAACACTAGTGTAAGGAAGAAATACACTGGTGGAAACAACACACTGTTACACGTGGAGTTGAGAGTACCCAAAATTCAGTATTTTTTAGGATTTTAAGTCTGAATGAGACTTTGAAGTCTTATATTTTTGATTTAGGACACATATTATTATCGATGAAGCAAAATTTCTGAGAAGTCAGGTAAGTTTATAAATGACAAATTTTGTCTAACAGTTGTGCTTGTTTATTCAGAAGGTTTTTATATCAGATTATTATGAGGAATTTGTAATCTATACGGAAGTTAAGTTTAATGAGCAGTGAAAAGTTACAATTTAAAAGCTATTGGCGGAAGATAAAGTGAGACCCAAAAAATTCATACTAGAAATAATACATGAAATGAATAGATGTATTGGCGAACCATCACATACCTTAAAATCATACATAGAGTAGGGGAAAAGAATTCAGAGTAAAGATAGTAGTAATCCGTTTTTACTCTGGTCGAATCATTACCAGCTTACAAGGCTAACATCTTAAACAGATATTATCGCTACGATTTATGAAAATGGAAATTCATAGGAGATTTAAAAAGGTTAACCTCAAAACTTATTATTTTTGTAATTTCAGCTAGTTTTCTCACACCCTTTTACCCTTGTCTACAGATTTCTTCAGTTATCATGATCTTAACTTGATTTTCGTCTGCACTTCTCGGTAGCCATGCTCAATGTTTTGCATCGATGTCGTCACGTGACAGTAAGATTTTCTCCTTGAATTTTAATGGTCTAGACGGGGTAGTTTTGAACTAAAAAAAATCACAAAAAAAGTTTAAAATTCCATTAACTTTAGCTCTTACTGACATTTTTTGTGTAATTTAATGGGTTATTGCACATATTTGACATATAAACAATATCTCATCTTTTTTCTATCCTTTTCAGTTCACTTCAAATTCAATGAAAATTTTCTTTCAGGTTCAACCTAATAATGTATCTTACCAGATGAAGCATTAACTTCTTGTGTACTACGTCATCACAAATTATTTATCGAAAATACCTTACGTTTTTGTCTTATACATTATTTACACAACGTATAATGTATGTATGGTACAATAATGTGTATATTGGCGCAACCTAAATGCGAGCATCGCATATTTTATGGCTCGTGAAGTCACTTCAGAATACTCTAACAGTGCCTCTGCATTCCATTGGTTACTTGACGTCTTTCATTTATGTGTTGGTGACGTCACAAAAATGACAAAAATACAGTGTTTCTGAGATTGCAAGAAATTTGTTTCACTTTTTTGTTGCTATTTAAAAAAAACACTTCAATTTTATTTATGTCAAAATTATTTGTGTATCCTTTAAAATAATTAATTTTAGTACTCGTCTACAATTTTTTCTTCTGATCGCTCAGCTACCATCTGAAATGGGTTTGTTCATATGGGTCACGTGACTTTTTTCACACATGCATGTAACCGCAGAGCTCGCATCTGCGATGCTTGCTACCAATACTAATATAGGCATGGTTCATGACGTTACTTCAGCCGGAGCACCCTAAGAGTGCCTCTGCATTCCTTTTGTGAAGTGACGTCTTTAATGTGCTTGTGACGTCACCAAAATGTAAAAAATAAATAAAGCGTTTTTGAGATTGCAAAAAAATTGTCAAACATTTTGGTTGTTAATTCAAAAAATAGCACTTTAATTTTATCGATGTAAAATTTGTTTCTGTCTACTTCTAAATAATTTTTTTTTGTGCTCGACCACAATATTTTCTTCTGACAGCTCAGCTACCATCCGAAAAGGGTTTGTTCATATGGAGCACGTCATTTTATTTACACACATGCATGTAACCGTATAGCTCGCATCTGCTATGCTCGCTAATAAGTAGAGGGATCGATGTAAACGCGGGAATTGGACTCAGTATAAAATAATTATTTGCTTGTTTATCTACAAATGCACCGATTTCACTGATATAAATTAAACTAGCAAAAACGCGTTTCACAACCATAGTTAAAATATCAGTTTATGTTTAGTCTAAATAATTACGTCCTCATGCATGTCAGAACAATTATTTTCGTCGGCTTGAAGACTACGCAGTGATTATATTTTTATATATGCCATGTTTATTGCAAAAAAGAAAACAGGTTATATTCAAAGGTTATTCTTAAGTACAAATGGAAATATTAACAGGACAAGAGTCTCAATGTGATAATACTGTCGCCACCTAAATGACATCTTTCCGGCAGACGTGTATGCTATGTGTTCCATCTCCAGTGTACTTTCTAGGGTGTGTCTTAAATAAACTCTCAATATTAGTCTACTTGTGAGGCGAAGTCTTAAATATACCCCTAAATATTAGTCTTCTGATGAAAAATGTCTTGCATATTTCTTTAAACACCAACCAAAAAATAATACATTTATGCCACCGTTTTGTTTACACCTTCTTTTGGAAATAGACTAAGAAAACCTTTAATCTACAAACAAGACCCAACTACTATGGTAAGACTTTCTAATTGTCAACTTTCAGATAGCAATGTCTTGATAGCAAAATTTTAGCTACTCTAACGTATGGTTTGTACATTTCGCAACATTTTCACGGACATGACAATGAGTAACTCGGAGAATGTTTGCTGTTTTTTAACTTCAATCTTAACCGAGTGGAATTGACAGTGTTTCGACCGTTCGATGTCTAAGAATTCCGTTTTCTCTCAGAACCATATTGCTGAAAATGGCTGAAAATTGTTTTAACACCATTCAAACAAACAGACAGACGATTGAGACTATCAGTTCTACTAAATCTGTGTCACTTTGATAGCAAGATAGGCTTATATTAAATGCAAAGGTTTTAAAACATAACGTCTAGTAAATAAATTATAAGTTGTTCGGGTATTTTGTTAGATGTATTTCTTTTAATGTGTTTTCATTGTATAAAGAATAAACGTTTAAAAAAATGTTTAAAACTTTATTAAAGAGTAAACATGCAATTTGAAAAAACATGCAAACGTATGTCAATAAACAAAACAAATTAATATGCAAATCAAATTAGTTTCTAATTCTGATTACTTTTAACACATATTTAACATTGACAATTCTACAACGCATTTGATTTTGATTAAATTCCTATAGAATTTACGATTCTTTATTTTGACAACAATGTTAAGTGCAAATGGTAAATTTGACATAAGATAGTGACCACAATATTGCATGTTTGACACACATTGTTGTACAAGAATATATAGCATCCAATAGGAATTCTTTGACAATTATATTACATTTAAAATATTGACACAAAATTCTAATTAAACACATGGTTAATTTATAAGTTCATTGAAATGCTGCTAAATTTGTGATTCAAGTGGGGAAATTGGGATTCGCCGAAAATTTGAAAATTTAGACTTCCATAAGGCCAACAAAAAATATGTGTGTTTGGGGTAGCATCTAAAAAATTACTAGGTAGAGTAGATAGGTATTTTCTTTTTAATTTTTTTTAATGATGATATTTGAAGGTCAGCTTGCTTTGCTTATTGAAATTTCTACCATTTGGCCTGGACAGACATAAAATGCTTCAAATTTTTCAAAGTCCAATAATGTTTCACAACACTAAAGATTCTCTCCTCTGGTGCATGTTTGCATTTTAGCTTCCAAATATTTACAATGTAACAAGATGCCATATCAATGACATATTTTTCTACCTAAACTGTCAATTTAAAACGTTTAAAACGTATTAAAGATTTTCTGTCGGTAAAGCGCAATGAAGACTTCGATCATCGCTGTACTGTTTTATTTAGTTTTCCTTAGTCGGAGCACATTCAATCACCACTCTTTTACCGCAATTTTAAATTTTTGACAAGTATAACTTAAAAAAGTAGGGTTCGGGAGCGTATCAGCTGGTAAGGTCGGGTTACCCGAAACTAACATATTTTTCTTGGCATAAGATAAAAGTATGAAAAACTGGATAGGTACTTCATGATCATGTCTTTTGTAGTTCTACGAAGAGTTTTTATCAACGCATGTTGCCACTTGTGTAATACTAGACAAACCTTTATGAAAGAAGAGCCCTTACCAGCTCTGTCGGAAACTGTGGTAGTTCCCAACTGTTATTTTCAGACAGTCTAAAACAAAAATGTGTTTGTTAACGAGTTATAATAATGTCTATATATGCTGTATTGTGTATTTACACGATCCCAGCGGACTTGTATTATTCCATCTCCCAATGAAGAATATCTTAAGCATTTAGAGTTAAACGCCAATGATGAGTCTTGAATAGTCGAAACGCGCGTCTGACGTATTGAATTTATCACCTTTGTAATTTTGATAACATTTTGTTGGAATATTTGAGCATTAGTATATATAAATAAATATATATGAATAATAAAACGACAAAGAAGCAAACATGAAACAAAAAAAAACATTGGACTGCTGTTTGAAACCAGTCACCGTGCTTTCTTGGTCCTCCTGTCATTTAGTTGAAATGACAACAATACATCTTTCTAATTTTCAATAATGCTTTAGACCAATTTAACATGACCGAACTTTGGTACATTTGGAATCAGACTTTTAACACAACTGTATTCGAACAGTTTTGACTCAACAAAATAGTATTTTTTATCCCTGATAAAAAGATGAATATTTACTATTGTAACATAATAACATATAAATGTTATATTAAAAATTCAGATACACGTTTACTCAAGACCTACATCCAACAATTCTTCATTTTTACAACAATTTGAAGTGCACATCACATATTAAAATCTATTATAATCAAATTTTTAAAATCATTGTCCTTTAGTACATTCTTGTCAAACGTAGGAAACGATGTCACTATATATTTTAATCAAATATTGAGTTTTGGTTTACTGAAATTTTCATAAATGTCGCGAAGTATTTGAAACTTATCAAGTGCGAAAGAAAGCATGATTATGAACAATTTGGTTACCATTTTAAAAGTATGGCGAGTTGGGTACATATTTAAGATTATGTCTTTTGTAACGTCACTACCTGTTACTGTCAACGTACGTTACAACTATGGTCAACAAACGGACTGTACTCATTATAGCAATACAAACCCTTACGAGAATACAACTTCAACTGCCATTCGCTGTGCAGCTCTTTTGAATTGTCTTACGAACTGTTGCAGTACCCCAACTATTATTTATTCAAATAGTTTTAAACAAATTGTGTTTGTTCAATTGTTGCAAACAAATAGTGTTTGTTCAATTGTTGCAATAATAGAAAGTAATAATTAATAAAACATAAAATCAAATAAATCAAATTAAAATCATAAGTCAGAAAAACGAACTTCTGTTTGAAACATGTCATTGTACGCTTTTTTAACTACCGGGTTTTTTCAGGAAGTTTTAAGAACAAAAATATAGATATGTAAATATGTTTTAGTTTAAGTGGTTTTTAACCCACTTTAACAGGATAAAAAAATCCGCTTTTATCCTGTTCCTATTTTAATTAAACTCAACATTTCTAATTTACGCTCCAAATATATAAATATGCACAAAATTCGGTTAAAACGTTTTGGAGTTAACATATTTCGACCAAAACGGTAGGTTGTTCATTCAGATCTTAGCCTTCGCTATGTTCCTTCTCCGAAGCAATTTGAATGTTCTAATTGTTTAGTGCTAACAATTATACAAAAATTAATGTAAGGCATGTCTACGAACTCAAATATAACCAAAACATTACATGTCACACAATGACACTTGAATGAAACTACTTATATCAGAGTATGACAAAACATAGAATACAATGTAAAATATACAAAAACAATATAAAAAGCAACAAGTTAGACCCCATTGACATTTTTATATCATAGATAATAATATAATAATAATAATATGTTCGCATGATTATAATATATACTACAAGCACACATTGTAAATTAATAATAGGAAAAAACTAAAATATATCAAAACAATAACTGATATTTGGTCCACAAGCACGTGTCACTTAAATTTAGTCAGCACGTAATTGACTTTTTCATTATTTAATATAACTCTTCTTAAAACTATTCTATCCGTGAACAATCCACACAACACTGCAACTATATTTGAATATTGAGAATTAAACATAACCAAACAAGTCCTAACGCCTATCCCTCTAGAATCCTTTAAAGAAACCTATGGTAAATCAACAGACTAAACAATATCACATTAAGTCTTTTCTCATTTCGTGGTTGTTACAAACCTTTGTAAATTATCTCTCTGCATGGCCATCACGGCATAAGATGCCTACACTGAGGACGCAAGGATCTAGTGTTCGTTATTGTTTAGGTTTGTTTTTTTGTAAATATTTTTGATGATTTAGGTATATTGAAATTCTTGAATAGGAATATTTGGAACTTTTTTTTTAAACATAAGTTTTCTTCCTACAATGTTAGTCATGAGAAAGAAAGAAGACTCTTGAAAGGGAAAAACATTTAATAATGCAGAGTTATGAACATTTGACTACTACGAATTTTCTATTTTATATTTATTTATATTTTTGTAACAATTTGTATAAATTGGGTAAAAAATATACAGTATGTCCTCAAATACGTGCTATGATAAAACTTAGGATGATCTCAAAACTGACTTTAGGCGTTTAAGGGAACTATCTTTTATATATTTTATAATTGATTTACCAAAATTGCTTGGTTTCAAAAATACTTGTATTATATGCACATGAATTGAATACATTGTGACATTCAATTTATCGATGTGTAAGCAGCGTTTCAGATTTGTCCAATCAAATTGAAATAAACAACAGAAAGCAAATTAAAATAATAACAATGAAGTTACAAACACATGGGCTTAAATCTGATCATCTCAATGTTACCAAGAAAATAATTAATATCTCAATACAACATAAATGAATTTCTCATTTCTACCATTGCTACCCTCAACACCCTTCAGGCTTCCTTCAAAACAGCTTCTTTATGATTATATATTTCCTGTTAGTGAAAACAATATTTTGTCTCATTTTGCTAAAGTTATCAATGTAAAAATAAAATCAGATACAAAGACAGACTTCTATAACTATTTAGATTACCACTTTGTGATGGCATAAAATATCGTAATTTCCATCATAATTAAGTTCTGTTGTAAATCATTTAAAATATTCTATCTCAGAAGTAAACGTTTGCTGTTTTCTTACTTAATTTTAAGGCACGTATTTTGTTCCATGGTGTGAAAAAATTAAATTGCTACAGTAGAAATACATAAAATTGATTACTAAAATTAGCAAACAATATGTAAATAATATATGTGTTATTTGTATATTTTCAAGCATGTAATATATTAATAAAAAATACTATTAAAGTTGCATGACACATTGAAAATGCATTGCTAGATATTTTAAGACGACCAGGTAAAACCTAAATTTTTTTCCAATTCCCTGTTTATCCATTACAGACAATATATATTTTTATTGTGTTTCTAACAGGTGAATCAACATATTCTCATTGAATCAAAGGGAGATATTGGTTTATAAGTATGTTAATATAAAATGTTGAAATGGATTTTTTGAAATTTGGAGGTAATTCCAGTTGAACGCATTTCAAATGCCTCGCGTTTCAGGGTAGCATATTTTCCACCACAAAACTAATTTTGTAATAAAAATATATATATAAAGAGGCATAACATATTATAGTAATAATTAGATAATTATACAATTGTAAACTATAACCAACTACTTTTTGCCAACGTTATGTCAACAATAAAACACATCATAACTTGTTCCTTTATATTTAGCAGTAGCTTTAATTGGAAACCTCTCTCCTGCACTGCAATTTTATATCTTTTTTGTATGAAATACAACTAGGGGAATATCATTCGAACCTATCGCTCCATCTACAAAAATATATTACTTTATAAGCTTTTTTTATGACAATCTTATTAAAAAATTAAATCCAAAATACAGACATTCTTCGTAAACATTGGTTTCATAAGATGACCAAAACTACATAGCAAAGTTTAAACTTAAAAAAATAGATAAAATTGCCATTTGTTTATTAAATGAGTACATTAGACTTTCAAACCTCGGAGTCTTTTGAAGGAACCGGCCTCAATTGTTGATCTGACAGTTTCAATGTTAGCATTCATCTTTACTCAAACAATGTAACACGTGTTCTAGACTAGAATATTTCGCTACCGTGCCAATATATATCATATCCTTTAGAAATGACAGCTAATGACACGTGTTAAATGAATGGTACTGTTTGATTACTTAACAGACCCACAGATGGATAAGGCTTTCATATTTATTGTAGATTGTGTTAAAAAAATGTGTCGATATTAACTTCTTACTGCCTTACCGTCAGAAGAAAACGTCGTTGTATCATTCTTGGCCTATAAAAAATACCAGTGTTGATTATAGTTGACATAAATATCAGACAAGTACAATGGTTTCGCCTATATTGTACGTTAATAATAACTGCCTTAAAATTGTGTTTAACCTCTTAATAATGAATCAATCATAGTTTAATTTGTGACGAGAGTGATATCGCCAACATTAAGGTACAGCTTGCAAGCATAATTTATCGTCAAATAAAAGTATGTATGTTATATCATAAGGAGGGTTAACACCTCATTATCTTGATCACAAATCACTTACCTATTGTATATATATTTCGAAAATGTTAATTTCAGATAGCTTTGAGTTAGAATTGAATTAAATGTTTCAAAACACAATACGTCTATTTTGATTATTTAAAATTATGAAACCGATTTGTTTACCTAATTTTAATTTTAATGTAATGTTGATCGAAGTAGGTAAATGAAGGTGACTTAAAAACTTAAAAGAAACCAGAAGAATATCCTAAGCTGTTATCTTCATTGTTGACGGTCTAGCGCAGTGCCTACATATTCTTTTAAGCTGTTAACTGTACTAATACCCACTTTATGTCATTTCACTTATGACAGTGTAGCGTAGCGCATATATACCCAATTTATGACACTTTACTAATAACGATTTAGCGCAGCTCCTACATACCCACTTTTGTCACTTTACTAAGGACGGTGAAGTACAGTGCACTCATAACGGTTAACTGCACTAATGACGGTCTAACGCATTGCATATAAAAACCTCTTTATAGAACTTCACTAATGACAGTCTAGCGAAGCTCCTTAATACCCACTTTTTGTCACTTTACTAATGACGGTCTAGCGTAATACCTAAATACCCACTATAATAATAAGGGGGAGGGGAGTCGAGCTATGCAGAAAATCTTTTAGAATGGTGAATGTAACCGTGCACATGTCTAAAAATTATAGTGTTTACTTCGTTACTAGGGCTATCAGAACCAAATAGGACAATATCAATAGAGAAATTAGTAATTCGCATTAACGAATGTAAAAAATTATTTCTAATGTTACGTGAGGGCCTAGCGCAATGTCTACATACCCACTTTTTGTCACACCACTAATGACGGTCTAGCGCAGTACCTACATACAGTCTTTTTGTTACTTCACTGATGACAGGGTAGCGCAGCTCCTATATACCCACTTTTTGTCACTTCACTAACGACGGTCTAGCGTGTCGCCTGCATACCTACTTTTTGTTACTTCACTTATGACTGTCTAGTGCAGCGTCTACATACCCACTTTTTGTCACATCACTGAGGGTCTAGCGCAATGTCTACATACCTTCTTTTTGTCACTTCACTAACGACTGCCTAGCACAGCTCCTACATACCACTTTTTTCATTCCAGTAATGACGGTTTTGCGCAGCGCCTGCATACCCACTTTTACTCACTTCACCTATGACCGTCTAGCGCAGTGCCTACATACCCACTTGATGTAACTTCAATAATGAAAGTCTAACGCAATGCCTAATACAGTGTTTATATTTATAAGTGCACTACTTATGGTCTGACGCAGCTCCTAAATACCCACTTTTTGTCATTTCACTAATGACGGTCTAGCGCAGTTCCTTTATACCCTCTTTTGTCATTTCACTGACAGTCTAACGCATTGCCTACATAACCACATTTTGTCACTTCACTAATGACAGTCTCGCACAGTGCCTACATACCCACTTTTTGTCACTTTACTAATGACAGTCTCACGCTGTGCCTACATACTAACTTTTTGTCAGTTCACTAATGACGGTCTATCGCAGCAGATATATAACACTTTTTGTACTTTTAATAATGCGCAGTGCGTACATACCCTCTTTAAAATGTTTCTGGTATTTGTTGTGTCCGTCGATTGTGTACCGTAGTCTTGTTGTTTTCTTAATCGGGAAACACTCTTCCTTAAAGCATTTCGGACCTAATTATATGTAAAAACAAAATTGTCATCAAATAGTTACATGTATCTTTACTTCCTTGTTATATGACAATTGTTGTAAGTTTGTTGCATTTTGTTATAATTTAGGTGTCAGACATTATTAATGAAGCATTATATAACAATTTACTTATTTTAATACATCAGAACAATAAATAGAATACCAGCAAGTTATTTCAAAGTTAAAGTTACCAGCTGAACTAATCACACGAATGATTAGAAGTTCTTCGGCGCGCTTAACATCTTCCGAGTTATTAATGTGTATTTACAGAAGAGATAACCCCAAAATACATGCATATTAATTAAGTATATCAATTAGGGAGCGTTATAATTTAAGATCAATTGTAAGTTGATATTTTAATGTGTTACATATGCATGCTGTTTGAATTGCTGGCATATTTGAAAACAAATAACACACAGCAGACCTCTATGTTCACAAGCATACGCGAAAAATTAAAATTATTATCAAAATATCAATAATTCGTTTTTCAAAGTATATTCCAGGTAGGGTCAAATAATACTCAGTTAGTCTTTGTTTACAACTTTGTACAAAAACTAACCAAAGTCATACAATAAAAGAAACCATGAAACTTATAAGAGTGTCATGCAATTATTAAGTTTGTCCTCAAAACTTTGGGCAATGGAATTTGTTCATATGATAGAAACACTGAAGAAATGATAGAAAGTATTACGATCTAGATAAGTATCCATGAATAACCTAGCATTTATTGAATGTCATGGCCAAAAATTTACTGTAGCTGAGAAAGAACTCTTAGTCGAGAATCTGACCTGACAGAATTATGGCCGACATAAGATGCACAATACTGTACTACATTGCTGTAGATTATTTTGTATTGAATGGCATAGTCGCAGAATATTTGATGTAAAGATAATACTAATTTGTTTAAAGTAACAACTACATACACTCGATATAAGATTTTTTGTTTGAATGATGTTGAAAGCCGTTTGTGAGCTATATCTTGATGTTCAGTTTTGATTGGGGAAAATACAATATACCCGGAGAAGATCCCAGAGATTCAGTAGGAAAACTGGCTCTCCTTGTCAACTAAGATTGGAGTCGATCGCCCCTGCCCGTAGAGAGACTAGAACCCGTTACTGCAGTGTTGACAGGCCACGTGACCAATTAGACGAATTACCTTAAACACTCATTTATCTGTAAAATTTCGTACATACCTTGGGCCTCTCCAGCCATATAAGAAATTAAACAGATAGAAGTCATCTTGAAATGTGTAAAAACACAGAAACAAAGATATGAATGTTGGTTGTTACTATTCAAGATGTGAACTTACACTAATCACGAATCTTTTGTAGAAGATGAACTACATTAGGTGTTAAAAGTTGAGTTAAATACTGTGGTTTCGTTATAAAATACATGACAGAAACTCTTTGAGAACATTTATCCGCGGTATGTTTTAATTTCACACAAAGGCTGTTTGATAGATACAAGTTGATTTCAACAGATCAAATAAATTGTAATAGATTTAATAAGATAGGTTTCTTACACCATCATCCAGAACAACGTGTATTATGAAGATGGTGGCACCCTAAAAAAGAAAAAAAATCGTAACATATTTCTTTCGATGATATAACTATAAACTAACATATGCTAGCTTATATTATAACTGGCTGTTTAAAACCATGTACGCTTGCATTGTTTATGTTGAACATAAATTATTGAAAACTGTAAATAGTAAATTATATTGAAAGCGGTTTGACATGCCACAAAACCTGGTTTAACCCACCATTACTTTTCGAAACGAAATGCCTGTATAAAGTCAAAACCATTGCTTTAGGTGCTTTATATTGTTGGTTATTGGTTCTAAAGTTTGCCGGTTTCTTGGACTTTGATTTGGATTATCTTTTTGTCGGCTTCCATGGTGTTCGGTATTTTATTGTCTATATAAATAACGGGGATTTTTAATAATAACATATGAGATAGGCGAGTCCATCATTTGATACGATGGCAAATTATGCAACAAAATTAATATGTTTTTCAAGAGATCAAATAAGTTGTAAGTCAATAAGATTTGGTATCTAGTTACATTTCTTAGTAAAAGGTATTAGCTTCCTGGTCAAAGTAATACACTTGTTCCCGTTTATCAACAATTTACTGTTTTAATCTTTTTGTTTTAAAATCTTTTCATTGTTTTACTGAAATATTGTTACATTATCATTAAGGAATGACCAACCAATGAATAAACACAAACAGTTAACAATGTCAAACAATAGAAAGCTAGTATTCCACTTGGACTTTACATATACGATATCACGACATATCAAATGGACGTTGATATTTTAATATGTGATTCTCACACAACTAATGCTGCCCATTAGAATGAACTTGAACATAGGTTGTATTTGAATTTTATTACATTTCTTGATTCTGTGTTACCTGTAAGGAATTAAATATGACAAACAAATAGCTGAAAACTATTGAATGTTCACTGAACGAGAATAAACCAAAGAGCCACGCCAGTCCGAAAACAGGTGCCATTAGGAAAAGGCTCCGGATACCAATTCTAAAACATAACACAATATATTTACAGGATATCTTTGTTTTAAAGTAAATGTTTTTAAACTGACTTATGCCTTTTATTTAGCAATTATATACAACCATTTATTTTGTTAAAAGTTTATAAACGACTAAACTATAATATAACTCAAAAGGCTTTTGTATAATAAACTATTATACACACTTATCGACATATGATAAAAAAATTAATATTTTTAATTATTTTATTGTAAAATTGCACTGAAATATCTGTTAAATGGTTGATTTACAATTGTGAGCTATGATGGCGATACAGTTTATTATTGTAAATCAAGCAATCCCCAGACATGATGATAGCATAAGTAGACCAACCTTTTTCTGGCGTTACATCCAACATCACGTTATGGTTCTAGTGATACTTACTTAAGGTTTTCTCTTCTAGTCTTGTCTTTGTTCGCTTTTATTGAAATAACAGTTTTCAAAAGCACACCAGCTATTATCCAGTTAACCTAAGAAAGCAAATACTTAGATCATATCAAAAGTTACAAATAACACAATCTATAACTTAAATTATAAAGGCAGAGTTAAAACATTTTTGGTTGAAATATACCTTTATACAAAAGAAAACCTGGCTAAGAATTTATGTTGGTGTGTTAATCGAGGAACCCCATCTTCCTTGAAAATTAAAGAATCCTCTAATATCTGTTAGAACAATATCAGCCGTAACAAAACATATAAGAATGTTGCTTCGCCCGCTAGAAATTATGCATTTCCGTTCATAAAATTCATTTTAGCATGGAGGATCCGACCTTATTCTGGTCTTCCCTAATAAATTTGAAAATTGCTGAAAGTGGTATTAATCATTATTCAAACAAACGAACAAATGCATTTTATTGTAATTTGCACGTTACTGTCCCCGTAGAAATGTTATAATTATTACAGCTTTTAAACCAGAATATGAGCTACAGCGTTATGCCATCGCTGTTGTAAAAACCGGTATACTAATGCGCACAAACTGTGTTCCCAAATTTGCCGACTCGTTTCTTGTTCAAACTTTGTCAGTCGGGGTAATTAGCAACATTATAAAGACAAAACTAATTTTGGAAAGGGTTTTGACTGAGACACTAAAATATGAAATGGACTTTACATAGCCTAAAAGCAATATAACAATAATGTCAAACATTATATCATAAATTTTTGATTTAATGTCAATCATTTATTATACCTTTTATGCGGTTGAGAGAAATACGAACGTCGTAATTTAGATCTTATCAATTTATTGGAAAGTTACTTGTCAAAATTATATAAAAGTTTTAGTATTTTATGGAAATATTACTTTTTATAGTTTAATTTCCTTTCAGTTTGCCAGTACGGAACTCGTTTTAGTTATAATTTGTTTCAAAACACCAATAAAATATAATAATAATAAACATTATTATTATTATGAACCTTAAATTTTTTTTAAATGTCTCAGTTAGGTGGATGTTTCCCTGTGCCTCCTTTATTATATATTCCACAGATTGTGTTAGTGTATCTGCACATGTACATGTGTACACGTATTTGAACTGTACATTACGATCAGAAATATTAGAAACTAGTTGGTATAGGAAGTCAAGAAAACGAATCTGCAAATATTATTTGATTGCTGTATCTACCGTGCTGGTTTTCATTAACACTTATCTGTCACAAGGTAACGCGCATAGTTGCTCTGTGTTTCTTCTTAATGTTTTTCTGTTCTTTTTTTCGTCATATGTCTGTTTGCTTTCGTGTTTCGTTTCGCGCAACACATTTTAACTTTTTTAAAGGTGCAGAAATACAATGATATTTGTTTAAAAATTTATTTTTCACAAGTAAAGCATTTGCACATAATATAGCAATACTATATGTTGTGTGATAATTTATTACTTGTATGACAACACAAATTATTTCTCTGGTTTAATTAGTTTGAGTATTTAGTTTAACAATTTTAAAGCATGTTTTATTATCGACAGATTTTGCACAAATTATCAGCTGCTGTTGACTGCATGTGACTATCAAGTGTTCTTTCTAAGTATAAGAACTGTTTTTTCAAACTTAGTATAATCATTATTCTGCAGTAGGAATTATATTATTTTTGTATATAAGATTAACTCCACATTAACAAGGATGATTGAAATTAGTTAAGGACATATCCTACTATTCGATCTTCATATGATATTTTCTTAATATTTTGTCTTAACTTTCCTTATGACAAAATCTTTAAATAAAGCAAACAAAAATTAGTGGTCACCGACCGTATTAAAAAGTTATGACGTCATCTGTATCATCTGTTTTAGGGTACTAGGATTATGTGTTATTTTAGTTATATTTTACCCATAGTTTACTGCTAGAATCAACTTAAATTGTTTTGAAGGTTTCATTGCATGTAGAAAACAACTCTGCCATAATCTATTTCAAAATACGTAATTTCGAGCATAAATGTGGAATTTAATACGTTCCCGCCATTTTTGTTATGCACTCGGAATACACAAAATCGCAGATCGCAAAAAACTGACCTATGATAATAAAACTATATTTTCACAGAAGATAGATGATAACTTACTCTCCAAATTGAATAAATAAAAAATATGGGCACCGAATCAGGGGAAAAAATATTTGAGAAAAATAAGTATAGGCCAGAATTGGCAGGAAGGAAAGGGCGCGTTTTTCTTCGTATAAACTGCAATACCTTTTCTAGATTTGTAGCGCAGAATACAATCACAAAAGTAAAATAGTTCTTTTTTTGTGTATGTTTGCTATTGCAAAGTGATTAATTTTGTTTTTTTCCAAATTCTAAAAGGCTGTATTGCTTTTTTACTCATAAAAAAAACTCTACGGTGATCCAAAAAGTGTACGGTAATTAAAAGGGAAATTTCGCGGAATTTTGAAGACGACGACGTCATAAACGAATTACGAAACAATAATGTTTAAAATCAAAATGCGCAGAAACAATAGTAGGATATGTCTTTAAGTCTGTAGGCATCTTACGATGGGAATATGCTGATAACAAAATATAAAGATATATCTAGAAGTACTTACCGACACTACAACTATACATGGAACAAAAAAGCCATAAATCAGTCCCCTGCCAACTGACAACCAACAACTGAAAGTATTGTATCAACTCATTATCTCATGTTACAAACATATTGGCATGGCAAAAAAGCATTTCATAATCGATTGACTAACAAAGCTCAAAACTATCGTTTTGTCATGATAAAAATAGTTAATCCATACAATTTATTTTCAAACTGTACTTTTAACTGTAATGAGTTTACTTACGCCTTATCTGTGCCATATCCATTCAGTCCAGTTACTACTCCAGAAATAGTGACTATAATAACTGGAATCACTAAAATAAAAAGTCTAATTTATTTTGATTTGTATAAAACATATGACACTGACACAAAATGGACATTCATTTAATTACACCAACGATACGATTATGATTTCAAAAATCTTCCTAACCTATGCAGCAATATTACAGCTTCTCCTGCATACGGTGTTTATATTTCTCAATTGATCAGTTAAGCAAGAGCTTGCAGCGAGTCACCCCTTTCTTTGGGATAAACTTATAAACCAAGGATACAGGAAAAAAAACGACTCGGCTGCGCCTTTAATAAGTGTTAATATAGATGCCACTTTCTTTTCGAAAAAATTCTCGTTTGAAAATATGGCTGCAGAAATCAGTTTACAGAGAATGTGATACGATGAATGTTGGATACAACTATTAGTGACTAGTGGTACATGATACCCATCATTTTAATCAACTAACCAACAAACATTCTACAATAATGGAAGCAGGAGGTTTGGAATGCCATAAAATCTGGTTTAATCCATAATTTCTTTTGAAATACTCGTTCCAAGTCAGGACCATTGCTATTGTTACTTTATGTTCGGTTGTCGATTCTTAAGTCTTCCTGTTTCTCGGTCTTTGATTTGTGGATTGTCCTTTTTGACAGTTTCATCGGTGTTCGGTATTTTGTTTTTACCTTCATTATACCTTAATCGTTTCTTTAATGAATACACCCATTTAATAATATCATTCAATTAAATATAGTTATTTTGTAATTTCACTCACCAAATGAAAATGGAATCAAGTATTTTTTCATCGATGAGCGTTGTTTAAATACAGCCATTACTAAAACTGCATGAATGATGCCTTCAGCGGCCATGAAACATAGCACTGTTAAGAACAGGAAATGAAGAAATACAGCAACAGCTGTACAAATGACCTGAAAAATAAATATATCTGATATTTTGTTTTCATAATTAAGGAATAATATTTAATAAATTTAATTTAATTCAATACTATATACTTTACTTCTATTTCTTCCAAAAAATACGAATAATATGATATCGACAGTAACTTTATTTAGGTATTTCGACTTTCGTTTACAATAAACCAGTTGTCGCATACCAAGCTTAAAAAATGGCTTAAATTGGCGTCAAAAATCAACTAATGTTTTATTAATACTGTGTTTTAAAGTAAATTGTCTACCGAGTAATGCAAATAGAATTGTTAATCCTCATGATACAGGCAGCACCAGCAAAACTCCCACAGCCACAGGGTCATAAACATAAGACTAATTGTCTAAGTATTACACTGTAAAATCCTAGTTGTTAAAAAGCATAAATGTGCATATACAAAGAACCAACCTTCAGTGACGTATGCATATTAAAGATTGCTACAAATACCAGAATTAACTTGACACATGCAAAGATAAAAAGCTGCAAAGCAAAAACTTGTTCATCAATTTAGTCAAAAGGCACTATTTTGTGAGGGAATATTTTTTCCAATTTCTATGGCATGGCACCAATTTAGTTTATTCGTTGATGAATTGGTGTCTATGGAGGTATCAGGAAAGAAGTTTATCACTATGTAAACTAACATAACTTTACACTCATCTAATTATAAAAAAAATAAATTCAAAGTTTTTTCTATTCACAAGATGAATATAATTTTAGCCGGATTAAACACAAATTTTGGAATGTTCATAATAAAGCAGTTCAATATCGTAAATTTTCGGCCTTTAAAAAATTAGATTTCCTCGCTATTGACGAGACTTAAATATTGCCTTTACCATCCGCTACCCGATGGTGTGGGGAGCTATCAATTGGCTTTGTTCAAATATTCAAATAAAATGTTATCAAAATTGCAAAGGTGACAAATTCATTACGCCAGACGATCGTTTCGTCTATTCAAGACTCATCTGTGGCGCTTAACTCTTAATTCTTAAGGTATTCTACATATGACGTGATTGGGTGATGGAATAATATAAGTCCACTGGGATCGTGTATATAGACAATACTGGTAGTTCAAAATTTAATATTTTAATAGCATTTTATTGGAATATTTTAACAAAGTCAATTGACAGCTCCCCACATAGCGGATGATAAAGGCAATATAGGGAAGTTTTAAGTTCTTATGACTTGTTGACGTCATTTATTTATATTGGCACTCAAAGACTAAGGCCATTTGTTGGTCTGTCTGTGTCTATAATTTTGACAAAAACACCGTCATTTGTACCGTTGCATAATTTTCTAGGCTTGTATATTATTATTTGTTTATGATGTATCGTCATGTTTGTCGATCCAATACTTAATAAGTGTAGTGGTTGGTAGCTTCCTTTAGACCAACCAGTGCACTTATTTATATAAAAACGTCTAAGTATTATGGCAACCATATAATATAGCTATCAAGCGGATTTCTGAAGCATCAGAAATAGAGGGTTAATATCAAATATTTATATATACGTCTACAAATTGAGCTTAACACTATTAGAATTAGATTTTTAATACTGTCAAATTTGTGCTTACCCTCAGCGGGATTCGAACTCACACCGTTGTGAGATTGTGGCACCACTTCGCCTGCACTATGTCCAGCTGTCTAGACCCCTTGGCTAAATCCGCTTTATAACATATAGCTTCATTAACCGGAGTGAATCGTCGACATATACATAGTACATGTGTACTAGCGTGTGACGATTGAATTTTCGTTACCAATACGTATTATTCTGACTGTAATCTTATTCAGCATTTTTTTATATATTATAAAGGATGACAAAATTACTTGTCATACAGTTACAGTAAGTGAATTATATACAAACGTCTAAGTAATTTGACAACCATATAATATATTTATCCAGTGGATTTCTGAAGCATCAGAAATACCTGGTTAATATCATATATTTATATATACGTCTAAAAATTAAGCCCAACACTGTTATATTTTTAATGCTATCAATATATATATATATGACCATAGCCGGAATTCGGATGGCATTTTTGTGATTTAAAGCTTTACAATATCTTAAATATTTTATAAACTTTCGATATGTTTGGTTTGAACGCCACTTATACTATATAAATATACGGAACGCATGCCTACCACTTTTATTGTAGACTTTTTTTATACTTCATAGAGGTTGACTTGGTGGACGAGAGGTAAACGTAGTTTACTATTGATCACGTGCCTGCCAACACTAAGCTTACAGGTCACACTGCGGACAGGGTGTACTCGACTCCAATCTTAATATACAAGGATTGCCAGTTGTCCTGCCGGATGTCGGGGGTTTCTCCGGTTCCTCCCCATTAAAAACAAGACGTCATTTCATAGTTGAAAAATTGCTGAAAGTTGGGTTTAACAACACTTACACAAAAATAATACTTGCTAGATCCTCTGCATATTATAAATAATGATATGCAAATACCAATATTAATATTGCATTATATTTTAAGGAAAGACAACTGTTTTAATATACAAAAAGCAAAAACAGAGGGATTTGTTGATTGATTATTATTAGAAGTTTATTAATGGAATTAACATGAGAGTCAATATGTTTTGAATTTCGACTGCTGAATGAAGTCAAATATTACAGTTAATTAAGCGGTCAAGGCGGTTCTATGTAAAAAAAAGACACATCGTCTTATCACAGTCTCGTAATCGGAATGACAGACACACATAACGATTAAACTAAAAATAAAACAAAATGCAAACGCATATAAAGATGTTAAATAAATTGGGATGTCAATGAGAACGGAAAAGAAAACTATTGGAGTTCCTAATTTCTTGGAATTTTGTTATATAACATCACAGACTAGGTTAATTTTTAAAAGGAAAGATAGCCGATTCCCAATTTGTGTATCCCCAGTTGATACCTAAGAAAGAAGTATCGAAGTCGGTCCAGTTGAGAGATAAATAATGCATTGTTAGGTTTAAGAACGTGCAGAAAACACTCTTGTGAAATATACCTTGTTTTGAGTTCTGTCTATTCCCAACATGAATGTTAAGTATGAACAAACCAAAGAGAGGCACAGTAAAACCAAAATAACGTCTTTATCAGAATTCCTTCTCCTTCCTTTGTCAGAATTTATATTCCTAAATGAAAAAATTAGTCACTATTATTCGAAATAGCACACATAAATTGTTGTTTGCTTCAAATTTTTTAAGGATTAACATAAGCATTACATATCGTAATGATATCGTAATGAATAAATTTGAATAAGTAAGCATCAATACCATTTTCGGGAACTTTACAATAACATCTCAGCTACCATTTGTATTCGCTCGATTGTACTCAATACAGTGTTTAATTACGTAGAATAAACTATAGTACCTCAATGCACGTGTTACCAAATAATACCACATTAGGAATAAATCGTTTAATTTGTAAGTAGAAATAAACCAGGGTTCTTACACGACCTTGAAAACTAGAAAAGAACGGTATTTTATTTTTGCGGTAGGGAAAGATATGGAAATTCAATAAAAATCGCTAAAATTAGGGAAAACAAAAGAGCTATTGAAAAGTTTTATGAATTTTACCATACACATTTAATGAACACAGTTTTGCTGTCCAATTGTTATTATTAAAGGGACAAGTTAATTTGTAACTAAGTTTTAAATCGGGATATATCTTTAAAAAAACTCGAGTACTGCATTAATATTTCATTAAGACATTGTAAATCATTTTGGAAACACGACAAACAATATTCCATATGGATTTTCGTATGTTTTGACCACGTATACACCCATTATTCTCAGTTCTCTAATTTCTTCCAGGCAGAGTTTAAGCTTCAGTGTACTACATTTATTAATATATATGATTATTATTAATTGATGAATAGCAATACACTGAAGCAAACGTATTTTAGTTTTTTTTTTACATGCATTCACACAAATTTTGTTTCAAATAGATTTTCATTTCATTGAAAATCCAATGTTAATTTATAAAAATGAAGCGTAAAGTCGTCTCAATGATATATAATTAACTTAAATGTAAGGTTGACGTTTACTTACTTCCACATAAGTGCATAGCAAATAATGGTTAAAACCAGACATACGATAGAAACGGTACAGCCAGTTATAGAAATAGTTGTCAAGACGCCATGATGTTCGTCACTCTAAAAAATAGAAACATAGCACTTATATATGAAACAAAATATAAACTAATCAATATGCTGTTAGTTATAGGAACTATAATATATTGGTAGGAAATGACTGCCCGAGACAGCATGATGTCATACACTTGCATACGTAACATGAGCAAAATTAATAAGGGAAAATGTGTTTTCGCTTGTAGGTATGTAATGGCGTTTAGTCTTTTTGATTTTAAAAATAACTCAGACCTTTGTATAAAGAAATTATTGCCAATGAGGGCTGTATTCTTGCCCAAAGTTGGTTTCGAACTCGCAACCTCAGTATTGACATACCGGTGATAAAAGACATGTGTATCGATTATTGGTTAAAAGATCTATTAAATGTGTTTTGTTTTTAATTTTAGCAAAATTCATGTATTAACGCACAACATCTATAACCAAACATTATTATATACTATTTCTATTATGCTAAGTAAAACAGCAAAACTGGTCATATGGTCACATCTGCATTCAACTGCACTTTCATTTGAGAAGATTTTTTCACATCCATCTGTCGCCCAGTTACCACCGTATCTGAAAAAAATTAAGCTGTTATATTATTGCATCAAATTTTCGAAACATTTTACAAGCTATAGTAATATGCAATATTAAAGATGCATTATCGGTTGGATTTATTCATTACAACGAAAACCGTTTTAGTTTAAACACATTTTCAATAACATACATATTACAAGCAGACATCTACCTACAACACAAAGGATTCGGAAAAAAGTTAATTATAGCTTATATCAAGTCCGTTTCCTATTTATTGAAAGAATACTATTTGATCAGGATGTGTCAACATGCTACATGAAGGAAATATATTATTTTATGTAATTTAACACTTGTTTGACAATATATAACTAAGGAATGAAAGAAAGAAATATGAAACAAAATTGTTAAGTAATTATGAAATGCATGTAAAATATTATATTGCTTAGAATGCTTGCTATTACTTGCAATGATGAAATTTTGAGTTTTGGTAAATATCTGTTCCAATTTTAATGTAAACTTGTTATTATTTGGGTCAGAGAACCTAAGGTTTGAACAAAAAATCTTTTTGTTGCGCAACTCGCAAGAAAAGGACCAATTTCCAAATATTTTTATGATTAATAATACTTTTGATTGCTCTTTCATTGCGCAACAATCTTACTATTTGACACACAATAATATTATCTTATGAGCTGTTAGATATATACTACGATGAATTATAATGTGATACTGAAAGGTGACTGTTTCTTGAAGTAATTGTATAACAATAGTTGAAGTTAAACGAATGTGCTCGGGCGTAAAATATTTTTAAAAACTCGATAAAATCTGCCTTTATTGAGTACAGACATGTCGGCGAGTACAGAAGAATGTTAGTTTGCCAGCTGATTGTTGATTAATGCGCCCATTATACACAAAATATGGCATCTATTACCGTTTGATGATATCTTCTTTAGTAAACTTGTTGTCAGAATCGTAATATTATTAATTCAGAAATTCGATTTTATGTAATCCCATAATTCAATACTGCTATCGGCAGTTATCACGTTTGTTTGTAAACAACGATTCATTTTAAAGATTATAGTTATATGTGTACATGTAATGTTGAAATAGAAGGAGATTTTCGTAAATATCCGCATCTAATTTACTTCATGTATAGAGAAGCGCGTAATACAGTTTCACAATATTTCTGTTTATGTTTGATTTATATCCGGTCAAGATTGGTCTTTTCTTAAATTTTGTAACACTAATAACCGTGAATGTTGTGCTTTATTGAGGACGCAGAAGCTATCTAAGTTTAGTTAAATTTCAACAGCAAGTTCATACCAGATGTTGACTCAATTATCATAAACACTGTGTTTAGTATTGCATCTATAAACCGAAAACGAAAAACACATTTTGGGGCAAGGCAATACATTAGCAGAAACCCATCGTAAAATATTCAGAACATAAGGGTTTCATTTAGTTAATTTATGAAAATCGAATCATTATTCCATACAGTACATTTAGCTTTGTTTTTTATTGTGTTAAACACCATTTTGTCAGCTAAATCATGGCGTCCAGTTTTTATTAGAGTGGAAGCCGTAGTACATGGAGAGAACTGCTGAGAACTCCGGTTGGAAAGCTGACAATCCTTGTTAATTAAGATTGGAGACTAGTACACCCTGCTGCAGTGCGAGTCGGACGCGCAACCACAGTGTTGACATAAATGTGTTCAGTAGTAGACTAACTTCATTTACGGCTTGGCAACCGTTGCCCCATATTTATTGCAGATACCAATAAACAGGGTTTATGATTCATTCACAGCAATCTAGATAGAATTTAATATCAAATTTATGCTTGCAATCTGTATAAGGATAAGATTACACAGTGAAAACAATTGATACTTACGGTAACGTAAAGTCCCAATACGAGCATTCAGCAGTAGAAAAATTTGTCTGAAACGTTAAATTAATAATCAAACTTCATATGTACCATACTAAATCACGTTATTCCATTTAAAACCCCAAATGCCTCTTTGCAAATATCATACTGTAGTCGCTGTTTTTGTTTAAATTTTTCAAAAATGCTTGTGTTTATTACAATATAATTTAATACATGATATAATGTATAGCTAAATTGATGAGCCATTGATGGGCAACGAAATGTACGCGGTGTCCTCTTTAATCTCTAAACAAGTTACATCTAATGTGCGGACAGGCAGGTTCCTGTTGCCTAATATTGTCTAGCGGGAAGGTGTATTACACCCACTCTTTGGAGACGCGATGGGTAACTTCGTAAGTTAAAAACTTCCTCGTATGAGAAAAACTGTGTGGTGTTGATAACTGTTGTATTGGTTTTCTGTTTTACCCTTACCTGTATTGTTTTAAAGAATAACGTAAGTGGTGGACTAAGTTTTTTGGCTACTTTATTGCCGTTCACTGAAAATGATATCACATCAGACCCTACTTTCTTTATCAAACGTTTACTAAAACATAACACAAAAGGATTAAAAAATGATATTAAAACACAATTTTGTTATGCACATTTATCAGTATTATAATCATTTTACACGTTTTTAACATAATCAATACAATTTATAACATTTCAAGATAGCTTTATCTCCTTGCTAATCCTGTACAAAATAAATTAAAATTTTTAAAAAAGGAATTTTTTCCATGATTGTTAAATAACAATGAAAAGATAACACGTAACAATTTCAATGTTTACGATGACAAGAGTAGTAAAGTCTTAATTTACATATGCTGAAATGAATATATAAAACGATATAGAAACCATATGTAAATATAAGTCGTGTAGAAGTTAAAAAACGTTTAATGAATACATGTAGCAAAAACATTATAAAGAAACACATGCATAAAACTAAGGATAAAGTTAAGGGATTCTAATCCCTTCTAGATGAGGGTAAATGCAGGCGTTCAAGCAATTTAAGTAGTTCTTGCTCCATATATTACCTCCGCAGTGTTACTCAATGATATCGCCAACGAAAGCCAAAAACTTTTATATTTTTCTGTTGTAAATAGGAATTAATTCATTTAAATATGAATGAATCTTCTTATTCTCCCTGGGTCACTACTTTTAGCCTATATAACGTTAGATTGAGATTCGGTCATTATACATAGTAATATTAAAGGGGTAGTATAAAAATCAATCAAATTTATAGTCCTACTATTTCTACAGCGATTTAACCAATGATGATTGCTTGCTGATGATATTTAGTCTCTTTGTATATTTAATGAATTAGTTGGTCATTTTTGGATATCTTAACTGATGGTTAAGGGTAACTTGTTTGTATCATTTTTGTTTTTGACATCACATTAGGGGCAACCAAAAATATGACAATCGTGTGTCACAAGTGCAGCCTGATTTGCTTATTCTCCCGAAAAGGATCGCCATTATATATATTTTATCGTGTTGTTAAGTTTTGCTTTGTGTTAAACATAGATTTGTAATTTACATTTTGATGAAATCGGCGTATATTGGGATTTACATGGATAGTTGTATCTTATTTTTGAATCTGTTTATAACATTTGAAGTGAAGACATTGATTTGAACAAGATGGAAATATTTTAATAAAATAATTCGTTTCATTTGATCCATATTCCATTTGTATAATTTAAATAGATAATAACGAATTTTGTCATTTAGGTGACACACACAAATAGGAACGACGAGTCGGAAAAGTAAGCATTAAAATTTTACAATTACACAGAGTATATTTATTATAACTTAATTATAACCGGGGTTATCACGTTTTACAGTTAACACATTGTCTGTTTAATCTTTTTCGAAATTAAACCGCTATGACTTAGCTTCCTGTTGGCATCCCTGAAGGGTTGGCGTCTTAGAAGGGTAAAATAAAGTTTTTTTAAGTGTGTGGGAATTTTATGTGGTTGCTATCACACTTTAGATTAATAATTGTGGGTTTTGCTTGTTACATTAATCAATAATATAGAGTAAAAATATAGATATAACGTTTTGGAATTTTGGTGATAAAAGCTCTACAACATCTTAATCATTTGGATTTTTGCATATTGTTTGGGTGTGAGCGCCACTGATGAGTCTTGATTAGACGAAACGCGCGTCTGGCGAAGAAAATGTTTGTTAACCTTGGTATCTTTGACGACATTTTATTTTAAACTTAATTTTTTTCCTTTTATTTATCAGCAATTGGTAAAGTATGTTTTTTTTGTAAATATTTTACATCCGGGTATATGTGCAGAATTGGGCAAGCAACTTTTACGGTGAACCAATTCAATCAATCATAAAATTGTATGGCACATTATTGGCTCAATTATACCAATGCATATTTCAGGTTTAAAACTAGAACATTAAACAATAAGTAATTCTTCAGATTCAAACGGGTAATCCAGTGCCCACTAGCGTAAAATGTTGTATATTATCGTTTCACTTCATTATGCAGCGGAATGTTAAAAATTGAAACATGCTCCAAGGAGAATCATCGTCTAACAAGATTGACTAAGTCCAATTTATCAGATCCGTTTAAATGTAAAAGGATTACAATTAAAACAAGATGCAATAATGCGTAAAAGAAATGCTCATTGTTTTGACAGACTGATAAGATAAAAATCGATAGTCTATCTATTAAAAAATGGTAACTTGAGATTAAAAACAAATGCTATAAACGAATAGACAAAGAATCATGGCAATTATTCCCAATCCATTTCTTTGTATTCATGCATCCAAGTATTAATACATGTACAACCTATTACTGTTTAGAAACCTCGAAATCGTTCTATAGTATGCCGCTGTGTAATCTACTGTTTCACTGACTACAAAAATACAGTAATTATTTTTCATGATCTGTTTTAAAAAAAATTCATTAGTTCATGGTTGTTACTATGACCAAACTTCTTGTTAGGAATACATTTTGAAAACAATCATTTAAGATGTTCCAAAAATGACTAAGAGTTAGAATGAATTTCTAACCATACTATTCTCAAAACATAAAATGAAAATTTAAATAATCAGAGTGTTCACCTCCTTGCCAGAATGGTTTGCATAATGTGTGGATAGTCACGTCAAAATATGTGGGTGACTTGGTCTGGCCAGATATTACGATCATACAATCTCATTCTTTTCAATGTATTATAATGCATAAATATCCTAACAATTAGAGTTGCAACCACAATCATGATGAGTGATAAAAACATATAAACAAACAATCCTTGTTTTTGACAAAAAAGCTCGCAAGGCTTAATAGCCTCAAACAGCACATAAGGTGACTTATTGCTTAAAGTTAAAGTATTTGCGATATAAAAAAATGGTATAATTCTGAAATATGTTTTGATTTGGTAAATTGCTTTTACATCACAGGCAGTCTGTGTTGTGTTTTCCACCAGTGCCGACACCCACTCGGCTAGTTGTAAGATAGTTATATTGCCAATAACAATCAGCTGCTGCTTTAAAAGAAAGTCTACAGTTAGCAATTACACTAAAGTAACCAGAATTATTCATTCAGAATTAACTTACCATTAAAACTATTTAGGATGGTACTCTTTGGAAGTATTGCATGACTACTAACGTTTAGCATATTACTATCTGGATATGTTATCTGTTTAATGTTTGTTCGTTGTATCTGCAAAGCTGACAAGAGGAAACAGATTTTTTTTTGTTTGATTACAATACATAACGTGCATATGAAACTCATTAAGACAATAACAAATGACGCAAAAGTCACATAGTTGTCAGATGAGTCATATTGCTTGGTGAATGGTTAAAACAATGCGGTTATAATTCGTCTAAGAGCATGCCATTTTTTAAAGCATTTTCCAACAGATGTTTGATTGTCCATAAAGCTTTATAATTTTACTTTCTTTGATTAATACCAACTAACAGTGTTTGATTAACAATTTATCCATTGTCAACATATTTAAAAAATGCTAAACATCATATCATATTACAGTTGTTCTATAATTTAACAAATTTACTTCTTTGTTTAATACCAAAGTTAAGGACAGTCAGCACTGAAGTGTGATCTATTTGACAGTTAGCATGTTAACATCACATATTATGAACTTACCTAAGTTTTCGCTAACAAAACGAAACGAGCCGTTTTGGGGAAGAGTTTTCAAAACCAAATCACTTATATTTGACACGATGCTAAATATTGTCGCAGCGTTCTTTTCTCCAGTCTATAAGAAAACAAATAAATTGCGTTTTTAATGACCTTTCAGTTTGTAAAAAAACAAATTTATTGCGTTTTTAATTGACACCCCAAACACTAGATATGAAATCACAAAAAATGAAGAAACACATTTTATGATTTACTCTTGAAGTCAGCATTTGAAATTTTTTTATTTACAATGGCTGAAGAGTAACTGTAAATGGCATATTAGGGAGTTTTATATTATATAATAATTCCACATTTCACAACAGCTGCTTTGTCATTAAATATTTTAAATAATTTTTTTTTATTCTAGGCATTGACAATAAGGAAAGAACTCGTTTTAACGGGATTTTAATGCAATCACACAAGTTAACTCGCAATAAAATCCTCTATTTTACTCATTATTTAGTTTTTAGTAAACGTTTACTTCTTAAAAATGAGGACATGTGAATTGATAAAGACTGTATTAAATTGATGAAAAAATAGTTTGAAACCGTAGTTATTACTCGTATTTACTTTTATGAGTAAGGGTTTATTATACCCTGGTAAACAATTAGACTAGTAAATATTAAAAGAAAATTTATTGGAAAAAGTATGAAGGGAACTACAAACGAATTAATTGTACAGCATACCTGTTCATGAAACTCTTTCCATGCGTCCATGGTATTAATATCCATAATACTATCTGTTGCTGAGAAAACCTCCTAAGACAAATATAAAAGACAATACAAATAGAATTTATTACCAATAAGGCAGAATTTTGAATTTATATTACCGTATTTGTAAGTGTTTTTCGCAAGAAAAATCACAAATAATTTATTTGATTTGCTGACCAGTATATAACCTTGCCATTACATGTGAACTTGAAAAACTAAAATTTAAGTTTTGCTTAATTACTCGTAAGATTTACAAAACATAAAAAAATATTTATAACGAAAATTTTACTTGTATTTCTTCATTGGTAATATCCTGCTCTCTTTCGGATAGTATGACTGAAGCTGTGGCTAATATATCAATGCTTGATCGTAAATCTGTGACAACAGTCTTATTTGCTTGAGTTACAGCTTTGGTCTCATTTGCAAATTCATTCAAAACCCTTCCCAATTCGTCCACCGCAACGCCATCGTAAATCCGTTTTACCTAAGTAAGTCAAACAATATTGCAAAGACTATTCTTTAATCAAACACATAAAACTTTTATAATAAGCTTAGACAAAAAAGTATCTACAAAATATTTTTAAGACAAAATATTTTAACATGTACTTAATGTAAGATGTCACTTTATTAATTAAGCACTAGAAAAGTGGTAGAAAAATTTAAATTTTCTGTTTTGGAACTATAGATTTTTTGTATTGGACGCATTGAAATGTTCCAAATTCCACATTGCATTATCTCAAATTGAATCGATTAATGGCAGCAAGTTTTACTCTGCCAGCTTGCAAGTGTATCAACAAATGTAGTTCTTAAATGAAAAAAACAAAAGTAGATATATATTATAATTTTCAGATCAATTACCGCATTGCAAAAAATAAAAGAAATATAATTTTTTTTATTTGTAGTAAAACATAATTTTATTAACTAGCAATTCTACCTAGGATAAACGGCTACTAGTGTACCATGTTATAAAAGACATTAGTTTTCGAAGCATAAAAACAAGGAAGTCATAGGACAATTAACACTTTGATAAACAATAAAATGTTTGAATAGCACCAAGCAACTTTACAACAACTATTGCATCTTCTAGTTAATAAGTCAGTAACACAATCATCATATCCGAGTCTGTGTTGTTACATGTTATACATCTTAATTTCTGAACAGAAATACATTCACTTACACGTTGCAATATAGATAAAAATGATGTTCTGATACAGTTGGACATATTTGGTTTTTGCCATTTTCCATGGTTTTCCTCAATACTACAATTTCTCGAAGCAACACCTAAAAAAAGAATGTCAATTTAACAAATGATTGATTGGCATCGCAGACTAAAATGTTATTGTAGTGCAATTCTAAACTGAATAATTTAACGAACTTTATTGGATACCAAAAAATCATAAAAGTACCTTTGAATCCGTGTGGACATGACTGAATATTCGTTAAGCCTGGATAAGTGCTATTCCACATAATATCATTACTGTGCTCTATTGGACATTTTAACATCTCTGTAATATTTAAATAATTTATCGAATTAAGGAATTAGGCACACATAACAACACAACTTTTGTTTATAATTTTATTGCACGGAGAAATATGTCATCTTTTGAGTTATTACTTAGAAAAGATTACACAAATATTATTTGCTGATGTGGATATGAAGATTTGTGTTCAAATATCAAATTTCTTACTTTTCAATATTCCAAGTGTGTTATAATTATGTTCAACAATGTTTTAAATTTCTCTGTTTGAAAATATTTGAAATGTCACTGATATTGTAAAAGTATTGTTCCATGAAGGTTAAAGAAGATTAATCCTAAATATAGTAAAATCCCATCGACTTGTATGGACTTAAAGCAGAAACCCAATTGATGTACTTACTCGGATCAAAGACTAAAATATCTGCTGATTTTGTTTGGTTCATCCACTTGCATCTAATCCTTGTTGCACGAGTAATATTTGTCAAATGCACCGCGACACTGCTATTTAAGTAAGCCAGCTGTGATTCTGTGATTATAAAACGAACATAATATTGTGTAATAAAAAAATTGGTCTTTTAAAAATACAAAATCTCTTAAAAAAATTCACTCACGCTACCTTCTACTGACATTGAAATTTTCTGTTATTATTTAAAACAATTTGTTTACACTTTAATATTTAAAAGAAAAATAGGTTAAATCCTAAATGTTAATCCATTGAAGAAATCTAGCCAAACAGTACTTAAGATAATCTGTATTTGGTCAAAATTACCTTCCTTGTTTTAAATTCCTTTTTTAGAAATATTTTGCCTATACCGGCCTCGTTTCTTCTGATAGTATAGTTATTTTTTAATTCAATAAGAGTAAGAGTAAATAATCGAAAAAATGGTTATTGGGTCCTTCAACCAATTAAAGATCCCAAATTTTATTTCGACAACTTATTTATAAGAACTACAGTCAAAGTCGGCCAGTTTCGGAGTCGAGAAAATTGCGTTTTCTTAAAAATAACTTACCCCAATGATCATATGAGTAGAATCGTAGGTATTTATAATTTACCAGATGAGCGGCATACAACCTCCATCGATTGTATGTTTATACTTTGACAATCTCTTCCGTTTTAAACGTGTCTACGTAGAGGAGATGTAACATTGCATTTTCAGCCATTGTTTACGACGGGAATAACGTCAAAGAGAACTGTTCATTCATTTTTTAG
Source organism: Limnoperna fortunei (assembly GCA_944474755.1). Taxonomy (NCBI): domain Eukaryota; kingdom Metazoa; phylum Mollusca; class Bivalvia; order Mytilida; family Modiolidae; genus Limnoperna; species Limnoperna fortunei. Next base: position 5,544,049 of record OX104118.1, on the reverse strand, counting down.
CGAATGTCGAGGGAAGTAATTTGGAAACTGGCTCACCTGTTGAATTTTAGTGTTTTCACAAAAGATGTCGATATTAAAGAAGAAATATAGATTCCAGAAGACTTTTGACAGAATATTCTAGATCTTTGTAGGTCCAACATGTACAACTGAAGTAATATTAAAATAACGAACACCAAGGAAACTGTCAATAAAAACAAAGCAAATCAAAGTCCAAGAAAAGGACAAACTCCAGAACCAACAACCAAATATATAGTTACTACAGCAAAGGTTCAGATTTGGTATAGGTATTTCAAAAGAAAAGAGACTAAACCAGGTTTTATAGCATGCCAAACCTTCTGCTTTGATTACTGTAGTGAATAAATAAAGAATAAATGAATTATCAGTATCTGAAAATACCGCCGAAAAACATAGAAAGAAAAGGATGGGGTTGTTTACAAGATCTCAACTTTGCCGTTCTGGTTTAAAGTTGTAGGACTATTTACTGCTTGCTTCTTTATATATTTATACGGTTACGGGTAAATGGTTTACAAGCAGCATGTTAATGTGCTTGTTTACTTTTAATTGTTTCAGTCTTTGGTCTGTTTTGACAAATCATTTTGCACAATATTGAAAGGTAATGGACATCCAAAAGTGCAGTTAAAAAAAGTTCGAATAGTTGAAATAACCACAAAAGTTCATTTAAACACATATCAATTTTCCAAAATACAAGTCAAAACACGCATGTAATTTAAGAGATAACTGTATTGTATTTGAAGATTTGCAAACATCAAATCAACAAGTGATGCCTGCAAATCTTCAAATACATCTCTATTCTAATGTGATGCAATAAAAAACTAAATAAACCGTCTAAAATGGGATTTTTGTTTACATGTCCGCGCTTGCGTTTTGCTTCTGACGGCATCAAATGCCATGAAATTATAATATTTCCCAATATATATAATTGCATTAGAATTATACCTCACTCACCATTCTCAATTCTAAGATCATAAGGGAAAAACATGAAAAGGATGCTCCGTTCTTTAAATGTTTTTTTCCATTCTTTGTCTACTGCAAATATTTTCCAAAAATGATTCAATAAATAAATAATTATTCCATTATTGGTTTCTCTTGCATTTAAATCTGCAGTATACGGGTACATATATATTCTTCATATAAGCTGGAATGGGATCCATCAAAAACTAAGTGATTAAGGCGATTAGTAATCTCTAAGTTGATATTCAGCATGAGAACACTAAGGTTGCGAGTATGAGCCTTAATTGACAATTATCAATTTTTCTGCAAGAACAAGGATGCTTTTCGATTACAAAGGTTGCTCTCAATATTTAAAAAAGGAACATATCGCAATAGCTGATAAGTCAACGAAAGTGGCTTTAAGAAAAAAAGGAAAGAGAACCGACCGAACAACAAGAGCCAAAAGTCAAGGGACAGTTACAAATCCGGCTATAGACAAACGCAACACAAAAACCAAAAACACAATAAACAGAAAGAGAGTAACCCGAACCTAATAAAAACCATGAGTGCACGCAGTTGCTCCTTAAGAGTAAGCAGTGTCTGCCTCTAATTAGACACCCTTCGAGTTACTCATTGTCATGTCTAGGGAAAAGTCAAATCCAGGAATAGGAGTCTACCTATGACTCAGCAAAAATGTCAGATCGTATTTGAGACACTGATTTCCCATAACGATCAATTAAGTCATGGTGACGACCATAGAACTTCTGGAGAGATAACATCAAGCTAGGTGCAACAAACCCTTGTTTGAGTAGTTTAGCAGTCAACAGCAGCAATCGGTCTAGAAAACTCACTCATGCAACAAACAAATAATAAATAATAAATAGAGCAACACATGAAAAAAATGCATGTTTATTTACTATTGACAGTTATAAAAGAACAATTATAGGATAAAATGTTCTAAGCATACATATTTCTATCCAACTTGTGAATCGCAATTCATACAATCATGTTGTTTAAATGATAAAGTCTTCTCAATACACGCTTTTTTGTATTATGATACTCTACAGCTTCATTTCCCAGAATTTTCAGTCTGAAATGAACAATAATTTGTATTACACAACCTGTGCATTTTGTATGCCCAATATCTTTTGCATAAATTCCGGTAAAAACAAAATGCTGAATGAACCATGATCATGTACACCCACATAATAAATACCAGTAAAAGAGTGGCTTGATAACAGTAATTCAAGTTATATTGTCCTTACTATTCTAAGCCAAAATTAAAACTCCTTTAAAAAGCTTATCAGCACTAAATGTTTAACCAAACAGAGACATTGCTTATACTTGCTAAATGGAGTTGTAACAACTCCCACAAAAAATGCTCAAATGATCTACGTGTACCCCCTCCAAAATTTTTTTCTGGAAATTGGTTAATGTTATGTCATTGGAGTGACCAGTGGTTAAGGTAGTTCGCATACTATTGACCACCTGGTTGTTGGGTGCACTCGACTCAAATCTTAATTGTCTACCGAAGGTCGGGGTTTTCTTCGGGTACTCTGGCTTCCTCCCCAATAAAAACGGGACGCCATTCTATAGTTGAAAAATTGCTGAAAGTTGCGTTAAACACCTTTCCAACAAAACAAAGTAATAGTTGAGATGCTGTAATGCAAGATAATACCTTCTTAACGTCTCATCAAGACTAAAGGGTCAGAATATATATTTTAGCGTCGACTCTTTCAATCACTTGGTTCGTCGCAAATTTCGTTTTCTGGCCCTATTTTGTCCAGAATTATGGGGTCAAACTCCTGTGGTTTAACGTTAAAACAGATTAGATAGATGTGTAATTCTATCTGTACAAATGAGAATCATATTTATCAATATCAATTATGACCCAAAATTCAAAGGAAATTTATGACGCTGTCCGAGGTACGAGTCTGAAAACTCAAAAAATCTCTTGCCTTTTCTTCACAAACAAATTCCCATAACTCTACATAACAATCATTTAACAAAAAAAGAAGGAAGCTCACATTTATATAAATAAACAAATTTTTAAAACTTTCAAGGAAGTCATTGAAAGTTTTTTAGTTCAAGTCGGAAAACTAAAAATTCCTATTTAATTGAGAAGTTCTATTCGTGTACCTCTAAAATTAAAAGTCTGAATTTAATTAAACAAAAAAGAAAACAATTTTCAAAAGTTACTAAAAACTAAACATCCCCCTTTTTAAGGCCAAAATCCCATAGCGCCATAGTGAAAAATCAGAAATTTACTAAAAAGTACTAAAATACAGACAAAGAGGCTAACATTATTAACACCTGTGTGCAATTTGAAGAAAATATGTGAAGGCATTTTCATAATATGTCCATAATACATCTTTCATAGATGAACGTATAAAAATGAACAGTACCTATAGAATTGGTCGTCAGGCGGTGTACTGTTCTTGCTTACAAATTTAGGGGTATCTTTTTTGCCCATGACTTGTACAATTTGGCAGGGCTTTTAAAAATATTTCTTGACTGTTTCAGGGTGCTAATCTGCTAAAAAACACATTTTTAACTTTAAGAAAAGCACCCTTCTTTTGTAATCTTTCAAAAATTCAATTCCAGATTTTGATTGCTTGCATACATGTATGCATTTTATACCAATAATATTCCTTTTATAATGTAAATACCTGACAGAGAAGCATAGATTATTTATATCCTGCTATCTATATTTCATTTGCTTTACCTTATCAATATGAATAAAGATCTACAAATGCATGTTTGCTGATTACTATTGTGTTATGACTGCCATGTTTGTTTTCTAAGTCTTTCACAAAAATCATTTTGTTGACTCCTTAAAAAACAATATAAATAACTGCACCCCTACCAGAAATAAATAAAATAACAAAAAACTAAGCAAACACCAAAAAGTCTGGTGACACAAACTTTTATAATAACATCCTGAATGGTTTGCTTGATGTTTTGCACACAAAAAACACATAAAGACAGGACAGAGATGGACAAACTTGAAGAACTTTTCGATAGCATTATGTATCTTGAGCTTCCGCCAAGTCCAGAGTGTAGTAAGGCATTAAAGGCTAACACCTTAACACTGCCCACCCTCCCCTCCTCCAACACCACTTTGCCGAGTAAACGGTTTCTTAATCGTCATAATCATCATTCAGACCCTAGGGACGCCACTGAATGTTCACAATAAAATCACCCATTATTATTTAATTTATCAACTAAAAGACATGAGGTAAAAGAACTGCTCCGATTGTCAACAACAACAAATAGCCACGTGTTATGTTTCTTATACCTGTGGCTGTAGTTTCAACCTACTACGTTTTGTTGATATTCGAAGACAGTTGAAAACTGTTCAGTAATGGAGAAAAGTATATAATAACTTAAAACAACATACTTACATCAGAACTGGCAAGAATTAACATATTTTCCTCGAATATTTTCATCCATCATCTGTAAGGAAGGTGTGTCACTAATATGGCGCGAAATTACTAATCGGCAAATCGAACTCAAATCTGATGGGTTCATAATTGATACAAAAACTGCCGACAATTTATAAATGACATTGATTGAATGTAAAACATGTCAAGATTTTCCATGGAAAATCTCGGTAGAAGTAAGAAAATTCTGATTTAAGTTGTACTAAACATAACATTTACTAAAAGAAATGTTGAATAATCTTGTACATTCATTTTTATGCTTTAAATTAAATTTAAAAAAAGCCATGAACACAAAATATGCATTTTCTCTCGGGGGCCGACTGTGACTTTTCTCTCGGGGACCGACTGTGACTTTTCCCTCGGGGGCCGACTGTGACTTTTCTCTCGGGGACCGACTGTGACTTTTCCCTCGGGGACCGACTGTGACTTTTCTCTCGGGGACCGACTGTGACTTTTCCCTCGGGGACCGACTGTGACTTTTCCCTCGGGGACCGACTGTGACTTTTCCCTCGGGGACCGACTGTGACTTTTCCCTCGGGGACCGACTGTGACTTTTCCCTCGGGGACCTACTGTGACTTTTCCCTCGGGGACCGACTGTGACTTTTCCCTCGGGGACCGACTGTGACTTTTTCCTCGGGGACCGACTGTGACTTTTCTCTCGGGGACCGACTGTGACTTTTCCCTCGGGGACCGACTGTGACTTTTCCCTCGGGGACCGACTGTGACTTTTCCCTCGGGGACCGACTGTGACTTTTCCCTCCGGGACCGACTGTGACTTTTCCCTCGGGGACCGACTGTGACTTTTCTCTCGGGGACCGACTGTGACTTTTCTCTCGGGGACCGACTGTGACTTTTCCCTCGGGGACCGACTGTGACTTTTCCCTCGGGGACCGACTGTGACTTTTCCCTCGCGGACCGACTGTGACTTTTCCCTCGGGGACCGACTACGACTTTTCCCTCGGGGACCGACTGTGACTTTGACTATAGATAAAGATTTTAACTCTGCAAAACTGCAAAATGATATTTCCTCAAGCTGTTTGTGTGTTACAAAATTAGTGAGTTTGTTTGCCCACGTAATCGGATGCGATTTAGTATTAAATTTAAACAAATATAATTAAAAATATTAACTTACGTGGAATCATTTCACCATCTTTATACAGGATTACAGATTGATTTTCCGATTCACTAATAGGAGAAAACCCACATAGTACACTGGTATTACCTCCTTTCTGTACCACAAGAGACTCGCTTTGTATCGTATATATGTATAGCTGTATTTCGGACGAGTGACTTCTATTAAAATTATTTCCAAGAACTACAGTGCATTCAATGCTTCCTTAATAAAAGAAAGATTTATTGTATAAGGTATTTGTTATAACAAATAAACATTATAAACAAAAAGAAATCACCAGATATAATGAATAATAATATCAAAATGTGAGCAATGAAAGTATGAACTTGCGAAATTAGATTTGATTGGATACAGCACTTTTTTAAGTTCTAGTATTTATAACTCTACCTGCATCTGATTCCGCTATATCCTTTATTCTAAGTGTTGATCTATACACATCATTTGACATGTTTTGGTAAAGCGTTGTTATTCGTGAAGTTCGAATTGGTCTGATTTTTGAACCGTTAAGTTTCCATTCAAATGCAATTTGGCCCGTCATAGAAATTGCCTTTGTTTCACAAACTATGTCTGCTGTTGTATTCACATATCCTATACTTGATTTGATTGTGACATCACTAATACATTCCACTAAAAAAAACTATTTTTTAAAGTGTCATACAATTTATATCAATGTACGTAACAAGTCATAAATTATGAAACACAATTTTAATGAAGATGTAATCAGGCATACAACATATCACTGATGCAAATTTTCACATTTAGTTCTAGGGTGCCGGGATTGTCTTATAAGAGGTATTGACCTGTTGGCCTGATGTCAGAATATTGCAATTAGGAATATGCTTTTCGCAGTAATATTCCACAATCGTAGTCGAGCTGTTATTACATAGCATATGCTTCGTCAAAAACAATTAATGAATTCAGAAGTAAGAATACGTAGAACGTGAAGGGTAATAATCTTGCGATGTAATGTCTGCAAGTTGCAACCTTCAAACAGTTTAATTGCAACAGCGATTTACGTTCACATTTATTCAACACACACTATCTGTTATTTAATGATCTAGATGATATGATCTTTTTAAATGGAGACGACTTATTTTTGTGGTGATTCACACATAAAAACACATACAGAAATATGATAAATGATGAGATACTGTCTTTCCTTCACCACAGAAATTCAACACTGAATCCAATTATCTGCCATTCAGTAGCGCGCGTAATAGTGTTGTATCCAAATTAAAAGAAGCACAAAAGCTTTTGCTGATGAAGTTTTAAAATACATGTATAATGTTATGCGCAGGACATTTTTATGGCTGTGTTAAACTTTTCTTATAAAGGAAATACATAATCTGCCTTCAGCAATGACTACTGGGTTAAATTATATTTCACTCATCTTGATAACAATTACATGGATGTCTTTCTTCATAAACTTAACGTTGATATTTGTGAAAATAGCTAAAAATGGTTTGAATATAATCTACCTAATAAAAACCAGTGTGATGGTTGGAGTGGTTATTGCATGGTAAAATATTCATCTATAATGTCTGTATTTCATTTATCTAATGTGTTTACCTGTTTCGTTGTCCAATGTTATTGGAACTTGCGTTCTTGCTGAAAACATATGATTAGTTAATTATTTGCACGTCTTGCTACATCTACTGTTTGACCACAAATGAATATCTGACATCAGTTTTAATTTTAACAGAAATTTGAATCATCTGATTTTCGATTTTCACAGTTTGATTAACGGGGCGTGGAACCTTATTGAAATCTTGACCATCGTTAATAAATGCTTCAAATTACAGAAATAACGATGCACATTAAAGCAAAGCTTACGTTCAAATAATTATTGACTTCATTAGCAATATTCCAAAATAGAAACACTTCTAATGTATGTGAACGTACACATCCGATTTATCTGCACGTCAGAAACGTTATGATTATTACATTTAAAACTTTAAGATACACAAACCAGTACCGATTCGTGTTCCGACGAAGATTTGTATTGAATATTGCTGTAGGTATCAAATAAAGGTTCGGATCTTTTCACTTTTAGTGGCGACATTTCTCATGTTAATCACAAATACAAGATATATATGAACCATTCTACCTCTATTTCTGTGACGATTTTGTTAAGAGCCGAACAATCGCAGTTAAATTTTTGTTATTAATCAATCATTGAAGCAAATTAATTCAAAAGATCAAGTAAAGTGCTTTATTTTTGTCTTTCTATTTATAAATGCATCCGCAAATGTGCTCTTTTTGTTTTTTTGACCGTTATTGAATGGGAATTTTAGCACACATTGATGTAATTCTTAAACTCAATAAATATTCACTACAAAAAACAGCACCACTTCTTATTGATTGAAACGAATATTTGTATCGACATGAATTACCGGTTCTCATCTATTAACAAGTGTATCTAGTTTGGAAACATTTGGTTTGCTAATTACAAATACATTACAACTCCATGAAAAAGAACTATATTACATTTTTCCTGTGATGACTTAGTTAAGGTCCAGACTACTAAAAAGCTTCCCCAGTATTATTTATGCATGAACGTATCTGCAAATGTGCTCTCTATGTTTTTTAATTAGCGTAATTGCATGAACTATTTTGTTATAAATCTGCGTTTTGACTATGAAAATATCTAATTAAAATATTGCACCTGTTCTGTTTTTCGTTGTTATTGGAAGTTTTGTTTTTGCTGGAAAACAGATAAATTAGTTCAATTATTAAGCATTTTGTAGCATTTACTGTTGGCCATCAATTGATAGCTCACGTTGCTTTTCATAGAAACGAGATAATTTAACTTAAGAAATTCCTACCGTCTTACTTTGGATATTTACATTATTGATCAACAATGTGTTAGAACTCCATTTGAAATTTATGATGATTTCGTGTCTTACGAGCCGACAAGTGCACCCATGATATGTAGTCGTATTATGTCGTATTAGATCGACTAGACATGATTTGACAACTCTACCTGTTAACATGTCGAATGTCAAACCATATAACTGTCAACCATTCGAACAGTCTATGAAGTGTCTCATCCATCAATCAGTTAACTGTCAATAAGAAAACTCAGTAATGTGTATACCGTCAACTTGTCAATCCGTTAATTCGTCTACAATTTATCAACCTCTCTACATAACAATTATGAATACAATTGTGTAGTTAATATTACGACCATTAATTTGTGAATGCGTTTGAATATTAATTTGCTCAAAATGCAAATAAGTAGTGTAACGCTTATTGACTAAATTGTTGTTGTTGTTTTTTTATATTTGTATGTAATATGTTTTTTTACTTATGAGCATACTAAATTTTGTAGGTGGAACTTGTTTTTTCTAGATCTATAGTTGAGCCGTTTTTAATATTTAAATAGAAAATGAAAATTAAATTTGTAAGAAATGCAAATCGTTTGACTCTGGAGACGCGGACAGTTTTAAATCTAAATTTTTTTTCTTAATTCGAGCCCAATTAAAACTGCGTTTTCAACAATATTAGTATCCGCACTTTTCCCTTTATATCTTAACCAAGAATTGAATTATCTAATAATAAACTGAAGTACATTTTTAAAAATGTGATGTGACTATAAAATAACGAACATACATGTATGTCATAAGAGATTGTGCAGTTTACCTGTTGTTTTAATTATTCAGTGATATTGTCCTTAAGACTGTTATTGGTATTGCTATATGGATAAATATAAATTAATTTTTACTCAGTAGTCATTTTTATATTTAATTTTCATTTAATTTAATTTTGTGTTTGAACCTCTTTTGTATCTGTTGGTTGAGTTATCTATGTGTTAAATCGTTTTTGGTAACGATAAAGGCGTGATGAGATTACATGTACTAGTGTATTGAAATAATTAATTCAACATGTTTGTTTTACAAAATCGGTTTATTAAAACTAATACTCACACATGTAGTGTAAATTTAAATCTACAATTGGAGTTCCGTTCGGGCAATGTACTTCCCTCGCAAAGGATTTTGATTGCAGCCATATGTGCAATGACCAAATGTTGCAGTCACATTGTAGTGTGTTCCCATCTAATCTTCTGGACATGTAAAGACATAGCGATTAATAGAATATACTACGTCAGACGCGGGTTCGTCTAATCAAGACTCACGGGTGGCGATCAAACGCCCAAAATATTTAAAATACAAATGTATAAGATGTTATAGAGCTTTTATCACCAAGATTAAAAAATGTTATATCCAAACCGGCTAAGGCTATATACACCTTGAAAATAGAAAAACCTTAAAATGAAAAAAATTCGAAATTCCAGGCAGTAAATTTAGGCAATGATTACTGGGATGGTGACGCCCTCGGAGACTAACAGCACGCAAACAGAAGCAGTGACCCAGTAGCTGCAACAAAATGTCATCAAAAGATACCAAGGTTCATAGAATTTATTACGCCAGACGCGCGTTTCGTCTTACCAAGACTCATCAATGGCGCCTAAACCCAAACAATACTTAAAATCTACATGATTATGTTTTCGATCAAAATTCCAAAACGTTTTACCTGCGAAAAAAAAAGAAAGATATAGCGACTGTTAAAGCTTAGTCAAGGTCATTTTTTTCGTTCTCTGACGGGAAATTAGGAAATGTTATCATACAGAATATACGTTTTTAAGTCGTTGCAAAGGAGATTGTCCAAAAGTTAAATTACGTTATTTAGTAAAGCTCTTTTGGGGAACAGAATAGTAGTCTACCAATCTCTGAAGTGTCCGTGGAAAATGTAACGAACCAAGCACATATTTGATTTTGGTTTTCAATAAGCGATGATTATTTTTGTCTGTGGGTAAAAGTGTACAAATACACAAAAAGGGATTTATAACTCATTTGACATCGTTGTATGTTTTCTATGTAGAATTGACAACCCAATTTCAATATCAAGTACCGATGACATGTTTATTATATAGAATGTCCTTTTTGGAAAAATTACATACAAACAGCTTACAGATGTAGAACACAGCAATAATACCAACTGTTTCGTTTCATCTTCGAATTTTTTGTGTTTTGTTTTTGTTAAAATACACTCTTGAGACGTATATGTGTATATGTATACTAAAAACAGTGAATTTATTAGTTATATATATATATATATATATATATATATATATATATATATATATATATATATATATATTTTACGCAATCACAAGCGACACAGACAATTGTCGAGACTAACCAACCAGATAGAACAGCTAGCAATGTCGGGAGCAATCTATAGTAACGTTCTAATATGTCTTTTGTGCATCAAGGAGTAAACTCTTATTGAAAAGTAATTGTTTGCCACTATTGTATTAAGTCAATTTTAGCATTAAATTTTGATGTAAATCATTTAATAGTCATTATATTATTGGTTGCAATAAAGGAATTAAACAACCTTGGTAAATATTTGTTGTTAGCTGAAAATATACGTAATTCATAGATGTATATGTTTATCATACTCCGCACATTATATTATATTATACATGTATTACACTGTTTTTGTTATTACTATGTCAATCAATTATTTAAATATATACAATTATTCTGCAATTGTATATCCTATAAGCTGTATTGCCTTTGGAATAAAGAATATAATATATGAACTACTGGCTTAAAAATGCAATGCAAAAAGCAGCAAAAACGACAACTTACAGACTTCTTAGATTTGCAAGCCCTGTCAATGCTCCACTTTTAATTGTAGTCAGCTTGTTATGTGTTAATGACCTGTAAAACAAAAACTCAATGCATTCAGCTTCAGAAGAAAAAATGATTACGCATAGAAACGCTTATTTCTTCACTAGTCTTTCTTTTCATAGGTTTGTATGCTGTCAACTTTTCCAACATACTCTATTATTGAAAAGTGCACACTAAAATGCATTTAGAGTATTTCATTTATAATTCAATTTATACACTACGACTAAAGGAATAACATATAGTCATACAAAAAGTATCTTACGTGAGAGAGATGTGCGAAATTTTGTTAAAAAAGACCTTTAAAATTGTTTCGGGGGGGGGGGGAGGGTGGGTGGTAGCTGAGTTGTTTTGGCTGTTAGTCATTTACTATTGATCACGTGCCTCTCAACACTATGACTGCTGGTAAGCGTCTTACTGATGACAGGGTGTTCTTGACTTAATTGACAAATATTGCCTTTATCAACCAAAAGTCGGTTGTTTTCTCATGTACTCCGGCTTCTTTCTCAAATAAAAACTGGATGCTATAATGTAGCTTAAAGACTGTTGCAGCGGAGTAGAACAAAATCAAAACAAACTATATTGTATATATAACAGCGTTACAAAAAGAATATGAACGGAATAATGTTGTTTAACTAGTTCGTAAGAAATAGTTGCTTGAATGTTAAACATCATTCAAACAAACAAAACATCATCGACATTTAAAGGATTCGTAATATTTTGTCCAAAGTCCAAAGGTCCAAACTACAGTGATGACTCTCCCCGCTGACCTGTTTTTGCACTCTTATAAACTGTTCTACTAGAAGGACAGCTAAAGAGAAAGAAAAAACACTGACCACGGTCTTTCGCTATATTAATTATGTATTGTTCCTATACAATGCTAATTTATGTGACAATATGTGCATTTAATATACAATAACAAGCTTGAAATTAAAGAAACCACCAATTCAGTTAGGTCGGTCTCTTATTATACTTCGAAATGAACTTGTGATCGGTGTTCCAATTTTCTAGGCCGCAAAGTGTCAGAATTTTTAATGCCGTCACCACGACTTAAAATGATCGTTATGTGAAATTTATCTCAGAAATACGATAGGACATTTTCGCTGAGTCATATGGAGTTTTATTTTTTCCTTTCTGATATATCAGGAGTGTCTTGATTAATGCATGTTCCTCGGAAATTGACAAAAATAAAGGTTTAAAGAATTCAAATCCGTGATGAACTCCAAATTGTTAGCATCAGTGTTGTTTGTATAGGAGAAGACATATTGATCAGGACAAGAGATTTAGACTCCATTACGTTAAGAAAAGATTGATATCAACTGTATTTTTAACGTTAAAAAGTGGCTCATGCTTGTCATGCACATTTATTTCATAAGATCCTTAGAGGAACCTATTTTGATTTTTTTTTAAATTGTAATCTATTTTAAATGAGCTATGGTTTTCTGTTCGATCTAATTGTTTTTAAATTTGTGCATATATTGAAGGATTTCTCAAGTCATTTAGAGGCATATGTTTCTGGAATTGTTTGTTAATACATGTAATTACAGTAAGCATTGTGTAAGATGTGACATGTTTTGAAAGAAAACTTACACGTAATTGTCTGTTTAATAAATGAAAACTACGACTTCACAAATAGAATAAAAAGATTGCAAAGCACAGAACACACTTAAACACAAATAATGATAAAGAAACAGTATTAAACACGGACTATCTTGGGTGGTCAGGAAAGGTAAACATCCTCTGCTACATATATAGGGTCCAAAGAAAGTACCAACCAGTAAGAGTATGAAACGATACATTTGACGGTGTTTTTGACACAGACTGACTAACGACAAAAACACCATAAATTGTATCGTTGCATACTCTTCCAGACTTGTCTCTTATTTTTGTTTATGCTGTATCGTCATGTTTGTCGGTCCGATACTCAAGAAGCTTACTGGTTGGTATTTTCTTTAGACTCTTTATATAATATTTTGAACTACCTGTATTGTGTATTTACACGATCCCAGTGGACTAATGTAATTCCATCTCCAAATGAAAAAAATACTTTAAGCATCTAGAGTTAAACGCCACTGATTAGTCTTGAGTAGACGAAACGCGCGTCTGGCGTACTGAATTTATCACCTTTGTAATTTTGATAACATTTTGTTGGTAAATTTGAGCAAAGTCAAGTGACAGCTCTTTCCCAGGTGGGGAATGGTTGGAGCAATGTATACAAGTTTTTAAGTTCAGTGAAAGTAAGAATTTCAAGACCTATATTTTATTACTTCTTTACGTCATTTATTTATATTGACACTCAATGATTAAGGCCATTCGTTGATCAGTCTGTGTCTATAGTCTTGATAAAAACGCCGTCCATTGTATCGTTGCATACTCTTCTGGACTTGTATATTATTTTTTTGTTTATGCTGTATCGTAATGTTTGTCGATCCGATACTTTATAAGTTTACTGGTTGGTTACTCTCTTTAGACTCTTTATATAATATTTTGAACTACCTGTATTGTGTATTTACACGATCCCAGTGGACTTATATTTATTCCATCTCAGATGAAAAAAATACTTTAAGAATTTAGAGTTTAACGCCACTGATGAGTCTTGAGTAGACGAAACGCACGTATGGCGTCCTGAATTAATCACCTTCAGTTGGTAATTTTAATAACATTTTGTTATATATCATTAAGGCCAAGTGACAGCTTGTCTCCAGTTGGCGGAACGGTTAGAGCAATGTATAAAAGTTTTAAGTTCATTTAAAGTGAGAATGTCCAAGACCAATATTTTATGACTTGTTTACGTCTTTTATTTATATTCACACCCAATGATTAAGGCCATTCGGGTCAGTCTGTGTCTATGGTCTTGACAAAAACACCGTCAATTGTATCGTTGCATACTCTTGTAGACTCGTAAATTATTTTGTCTTTATTCTGTACCGTCATGTTTGTCGATCCGATACTTAATAAGTTTACTAGTTGGTACTTTCTTTATACTCTTTATATAATATTTTGAACTACCTGTATTGTGTGTTTACACGATCCCTGTGGACTTAATATATTATTCGATCTCCATATGAAAAAAAATACTTTAAGCATTTAGAGTTAAACGCCACTGATGAGGCTTGAGTAGACGAAACGCGCGTCTGGCGTACTGAATTAATCACCTTAGTAATTTTTTAATTTTGATAACATTTTGTTGGAATATTTGAGCAAAGTCAAGTGACAGCTCGTCCCCAGGTGGGGGATGGTTGGAGCAATGTACACAAGCTTTTAAGTTCAGGTAAAGTAAGAATTTCAAGACCAATATTTTATTACTTCTTTACGTCATTTATTTATATTGACACTCAATGATTAAGGCCATTCGTTGATCAGTCTGTATCTATAGTCTTGACAAAAACACCGTCCATTGTATCGTTGCATACTCTTCTAGACTTGTATATTATTTTTTGTTTATGCTGTATCGTCATGTTTGTCGATCCGATACTTAATAAGTTTACTGGTTGGTACTCTCTTTAGACTCTACATTAGCACAGAGAAAGACACGTCGAGTTATTTTTGATAATGTCACTGTGAGGCAATCTAGTCTATTGACACGAGTGAAGGAGGTTATCACGAAAACCAGCGCAAGATTGTTTGTATTGGCTAAGAAAAATCGTAAGCGTCGGAAATAGCCGTGTTGCAAGGCAAGTGCCTTTATAAATAAATAGGAAATAGTTGAAAGTTTATTGGAAGAAGGTTTTGGATCTGTGCAAACAATGTAGGAAGACTTGATTACACAAAATAAGTAAAGTCTTTTGCACATGTTCTGAAAAATGACTAAGTTCCTAAGTTTTTAAAAATTAGAAAAAAACTCGGAACAATTCCATAATAGCACGTGCACAACTTAAATCCAATTTTTCTGTAAAGTTTCAGATATCTGGGTTGAAAACTATAGGAGGAGTTGATAACCCGGCCGCACGCACAACCGCCCGCCCGAGGCCACAATACTATATATAACCCGGGTTTGCGCTTTGTTTGAACTACTTTAAGGCGTTTCATAAATCCTTTAAATTAAAAAAGTAATATTGTGATGCAAGTTACATAAAATTGCACAGCTATGAATAATGTAATCATTCAGATGTGATTAAAATCATTGCAAATGTTAACATAGTTCTGCCTGTTTATCACTACGTCCAGTCCGATTTTAACAACACCGTTGTCTTTAAATGTAAATGCAGCTATGTAATTAAAACTCCTAGTCATTCAATCATCATGAAATGCTAGAAGACATAAATTTAAGAATTAATATTAAGTCAGGTATCGTCAACAAAGAAATATTAACTGACAGATAAATAGATACATATCACCACAAGCACTATTCTATGTCTATATAACAAATAGAATAATACTGCCCACTACTATGAACTAAAGGGAGCAACTTTGTGATTTTTGCCTGTCACATATTTAACACATCAGTTAAACAAATTACTAATATGAAACACATCAAATAAAGCACATAGCTTTTGAGAAAGAAAATGCCAAAATATCACAACGCAAAAGTAACCGATTCACAGCGTGTGAATAAGAGATTATTGTAGTACAATAAATCAATATGTCTTGCTGAACGATTTTTTTTAAAAATTGTTACAAGGGGTATGATGGTTGTCAGACATATTTTCTTTGTTTGTGTCATGTCACAAATCTTGCCTGTCGTAGACCACTTTTACAAATATTGATAAGACTATACTAAATGCCAGCCCCCCCCCCCCACCACCTTGGGAAAATAAGTTTGCTTGCATTTTTTAATTGTTCTATATCTTACCTTTTTATTACTAAAATTCAGTAGAAAAAATGTAGATGCGATAAACTGTCCATGTTTTATAATATGCCTCTGGTATTAAGTTGTTACAAATCGTCCTTGTCTTTTGCTACGGGAAGTTTACATAATAAGTCAGCCATTTTTGTTTCTAAAGGGACATTACGATGTTTACATATGTTCGTCTGCTTTCGTGACGTTCAATGATATTCGGACAAACCGCGAGACTTTTCCCGCCTTAACTGTAGACGACATCACCCGAAGGATTTCGAGTAGAGAACAAGCAATTGTTCCTAAAGTACACTTCCGTTCCAATTAAGGTCAAATTTTAGTATGGAAAATCGCCATTTCAAAATTTAAAAACTGCCATATTTAAAAACGCTGAATATCTCGAGGAAATAATTATTGATTTCAAAAAGTAGTATTCTTGATCTACAAAAGGAGCATAAGCCGCCAAAACCTTAATATTTTTGTACTGACATGGAAAACTTACTTTCATTATTACATCCCATTTCTGTAGCGAATTTAATTTCTCGTAACTCGATATATCCCGAATATACCTGATGAAATAATGCTCACCTAGCGTCCAATACCCATTGCACTGTTATGAAATATATGTGACATGATGAAAAATGTAAGAAACCCTACTGGTCAACAGTGATCGAAAACGAATGGGCAGTTACTCGCTGAAAAAAACAATAAAACCTAAAATCAATTTACTCCAATCATACACAAAAATAAGAAAAACTAAAACAGAAAAAAGAAACTTACAGAATACTTAGATTTGTAAGACCTGTGAATGCCCCATCTTTAATTGACGTCAACTTGTTATGGTCCAAATTCCTGAAAAGCAAAAGGTCAATGCAGTGTTAATATTTGAGAATTTATAATAAAATCATCACAACTTTTCTTGATTTCGTCTGCTGGGCGATAAAAATCAAATTATAAAAAAAACTTGTAATACTGTTCTTGTCATCAAGTCATGAAGCTATTTTTAGTTCGCTCTTTTCCTTGTTGAACTAATGGGACTTTACCTTGAAGGGTATCGCAATGGTACATCAACATTTTGAAACGAGTCACTTGTCGACCTCTGTTTGAAGTTTTCGTAAGAATTTATGTAGATTTAAGCATTTTCTAGAGATTTAACTGGAATATCCCTTGGTGTTGGTGACTCTTTAATCACCACTGTTAACATGCTAATCAGCATATTCCAGACTTTCTGTTTTTTAACTTCCATTAGATGTCACAGAGTTTGAAGAGTGTTTAAATGTTTTACTCTCATCTGTGTTTGTAACTTTTTTTCATATCCGTGCTTGAACAGAACCTTCTATAAAGATGTTGCCAAGCTCTGATTTACTTTGCGTTTCTTTACTCGGGCCTTCAAATGATCCAATTGTTCCGTGATCCAAGTTGCAATTGTCTATTTTGTGCATTTCTTTATTTACTGTTGAGAGCTTTATACTGTTGTGCTGCTTCTCCGACTTCTTTTTCTATAACTTTTTGAACTTGCCACCCAAAGCTGAAGTCATGATTGGTATTTTATCACTTATCGATGTTTGCCAGGATCTCACTGTATGTGTCGGTCACTGTTGTGCTAATGAGTGTTTCCATACATGTCTTTGTCATTAGTTCCAAGATGAGTTCCCTTCTATCACTGCATGAAGGGTTTCCAGTATCTAAAAGTAGTTTTTGATTTCCCGATATCAAATGATTTGGAGCACTGTGATGGCGACTCATTACTAAGTTGTGATCACTTCCAGTGTTTGCTCCTGGAAAGTTTCTCGTCTTGGAGATTTTAATACTGGACTGAAAGTACCTTTTGACAATAATATTGAAAATTTCGTTGTGTGTTTCTCCATTTTGGCTTCGCCATGTGCACATTGTGTTTTTTGTTTTAATGTTTTTTAACGCCACTTTCAGCAAATTTTTCCGCTATATCATGGCATCCAGTGTTTCTTGGTGGAGGTAGCCGGAGTACCCGGAGAAAACCCCCGACCTTTGTAGGCTTTGTGTGGGGCGAATATTATTCTGTGTTTCAATGTATTGGATCTGTCACATTCAGAAGTCGTAAACGTATATCATTGGTTTCTGCATTGCAGTTGCGCATATGTCTTTCGAGCATCCACTCCTACCTTAATATTTCAAATTGCTTGGTGTTATTTACAATAGAAGATCCACATGTACCCGTCATTATGTTTTGTTGTTGTTGATCTGTACGTCTCGTAAAACAGATGGTGTTCACATGATACAGATAGAGGACGGTTTTAACAAACAAAACTTACACCCGCTGCTCATGTTTGTCCTCTATGTAACTGAAGTAAAGTTTGCGACCTTCATGGTATGATGTTTTATCAAACTTCCTTCATCGTAGCCCACAGAAGCCTTAGATGTTTCTGGTTTATCTGTCCATCTCACGTGTGTAATTCACTATCTTGCCAGACATTCTTAAAGTTCGCACATTCCACGTGCCGATAGTAATGTCATTTCTTGTTTTTCAAAGTCAAATACTTAGGATGTTGTCGCTTTACCAGCCAAGGACAATCTGATTTAGAATAGAATGGTTTTTATTCTTATACGTATCTAGGGAGAGCAAATCTTGGAGATCACATTCATATCCAAGTTTGACAATAACATTTCCCCATAATCTGCCTGTCTTAGTCCAAGACATACGGAAGATCTTGGCATTTTGAGAATTTACTAAGTTTTTTTATATATTTTTATACAGACAGGTTACAACCATTTAAGAAATAATTCACTGTTGTTTATCATTGTTTTAGAACGGGTTAACCATTCATGCATTATTTCATCACGTCTGTGTAATATTTGTCGCTATATCTATGCAATGAACTTCAGATGTACTTACACATGCATTGTTTTATTGCTGTCATCTACTTAAATTATTACGTACACATAAGAATTACATAGAAGCTATATTACTCAACATATAAGTATACGTCGTAACACTTACAGTTCTCTTAGATTCTGCAGGTCTTTAAAACAACCATTATCAATAGAAGTAATTTGGTTACCCCACAACGGTCTGAAATGAATCAAAATAACTCGATTGATCTATAGCAGTCTCTCTGGCATTTAAGGACTATTTCTAAACAGTTTATACTTTATAACCTTCTTTGCATCTGTTGATGCCTAATATACCTTTCACAGTTCCGCAACAAAGGTTTGCTTTTCTAAAGCCGACCTGACTCCGTAATTGTAATAAACGAAGGTTTTTAGATGAAACAAACCCATTGTTTAACGTGGCAAGTCACACAAAATGGAAACACCTACAATGTAATATCGTGTTTATAATAATTATATTACATAAACATAACACCAGATAATTTAATTTCAATGATAAAATCAGTTTTGTCAACTTTTTACTTGACTTAATTTTTGTATTAGTTGTATTTGTATTTATTTATCTATTTTATTTCAAATTTATTTGAAGTTTTCAGTCACCGCATTGCAGATTCGAAGTATTTAATAATTTACACCAGTGAGTAGATGTTCCATTACACAACACATTTACCTGTGGGCACATATGTTAAACGATTTGCCCATGACGTAACAAATTGACAATGAAAACATATAAAACGAATCTGTTCAGGTAATATCCCTGTTGGTGGTGGTTTACGATGTTTTTTAAACTTATTTAAAACATATAAACATATTCAAAGCAACAACATTTAATACACATGTAACAATAAATTAATTTTTCATTTGACTGGATTCCCACCCCTTTCTAACATTTATTGCATATAATTAACCATGTTACATAAATGTAATCCTTGTGTTTACACGAAAGATTAAATCTTGGTGCAAAAACTGTGATATTTTTTTAATATTGCCATGCCTATACTTAACTGGGTTTAAAACTGATAATTCAGTTTTACCATGATTTTCATAATATATGTTTTTTGCTATCTTCTTTTTAACAAGTCAACACACTTAAATAAATAAACGTCAACACGTAATGTTTAAGAAATAGATTATTGCGAGCGGGCTTTATGGGAATTAGAACATGGTCAGACCTTATATTTGTCAATATTTTATACCGAGCAATAGCTAAAACTAATACGATATATCCCAAAACAGTAGGTTAAAGCAAATAAAATTGACATAAACATATACTCTCGTCGTTTTATTGAATGTACGTACCTTTTGAACAAAAGTATTGAGAAAGTTTGAAATTTTTAGTTCAGCGTAATATGACGTCAGAATTCTAATTGTGACGTCATATTAATTATGTAGAATTGTTAAAAAATAGTGTATCGGGAGTAGTTTAAATCATATAAATCTAAGAATTCATACTAAAAATAACTAAATTATTAACAATTACGATAATTATGGATAACACATAACAAACGGCATTTGTAAGTTTTTACATTTACACAAAACACGTAGTTTACGCATGTGCGAACTAAACTTATTGGAATTTTGACACGGCTTTGTTTACATAGCTAAAGCAGGAAGTCATATTAGAATAGTAATTCAATAGCAATTTAAAATTCGAATGAAAACATTTATCCTAAGAACTAATTATGGAGATATTGGAAATTATATAATCTAGTGTTTAAAGTGTTTGATTTCAAAATATCAAATTTAACTATTTGACACCGTTGTGACACTGTTGCACTGCATAATGTTCAGAGGTTTAGACCCCTCGGCCAAATCTGCTATAAAAATATAGCTTCATTAACTGAAGTGAATTGTGAGCATAGACATAGTTCATGGGTAATAGCGTGTGCCGAAGAAATTTTCGTAACCAATACGTATTAACCTGACAGTAATCTAATTCAGCATTTTTGTATATATTATATAGGATGACAATGTTACTTGTCACACGGTCACAGTAAGTAAATTACATACATACACCTGTACGTCTAAGTATTGTGACAACAATATGCAGCGTATTTCTGAAACATCAGACATACAGGGTTAATACAAATATATTTTATACGTAGACAAATTAAGCCCAACGCTGTTTGAATTAGATTGTAATACTGTCAAATTTTGTGCTGACCATAAGCGAGATTCAAACTCACACCTTTGAAACACTGTGGTACCCATTCGCCTGCATTAAGTCCAGCGGATTAAACCCCTTGGCGAAGTCTGCTATATATAAAATATATAGATTCATTTTTTGATCGTAAACACAGACATAGCACATTTGTACATTTGTACTAGCGTGTGACGATGGATATATAATAAAAAACGAAAGCAAAGTTTTACACTTTAAAATTGCACAAATATTTCGCATGACCAGTGCTTTTACAACAAATGACAATAACAAATAACAAATAAAAAGATTTTGTCATCATACGTATATGATATATACGATTTATGACAATTAACGACAAACATTGTTTGTTTGTTGGCGCTGTTACACGTATGTACACGTATGTACAGGTGTATAAGTACATTGTAAGTAGCACTATTAACAAAGTAACAATCAATATATATACAAACGTCTAAGTATTGTGACAACCATATAATATATCTATCCAGCAGATTTCTGAATCATCCGAAATACAGGGTTAATATCAAATGTTTATATATACGTCTACAAATTAAGTCCAACACTGTTAGAATTAATTTTTTAACACTGTCATATTTTTGCTTACTCTCAGCGGGAATCGAACTCACACCGTTGTTACACTGTGGCACCAAATCGCCTGCACTATGTCCAGAGGTCTAGATCCCTCGGCCAAATCCGCTAATATAAAATTATAGCTTCATTAACCGGGGTGAACGTAGACATAGATATAGTCCCAATAAAAAATATTTTAAGCATTTAGAGTTAAACGCGACTGATGAGTCTTGAATAGACGAAACACGCGTCTGGCGTAATGATTTTGTCACCTTGGTAATTTTGATTACATTTTGTTGGAATATTTTAGCAAAGCCAAGTAATAGTGTGTCTGCGGGTGGCGGACGGTGAAGCAATATATAGAAGTTTTAAGGTCAGTTGGAGTGAGAAAATTTAAGATCAATATGTTATGACTTGTTTACATTATTTATTTACATTGACACCTAATGACTAAGGCCATTCGTTGGTCAGTCTGTGTCTATAATTTTGACATTAAAACACCGTCATTTGAATGACAGATTCTGGTCCGGACTGATCGCACTAATCGAAAACGGTTACCAAGGTAATAAAGGATTCATAATTTTGGATTTATGTATTTGTCAGCAATCAGTCAGCGATCCGTCAGTGTTCCATAATCCGTCAGCAGTCAGTTATCAATCCGTCAAAGTGTTGCGTTTACAGGTGCAAGTAATGTACCACACTGTAACAGGTATATGATGTTCTCACTTTTTAAATTCAAATTGACATTGATGTCAAATTATTTGCCATTTGATGTGCTGGTGAAGTATTTGGCTCAACAAGACGCTGATTAGTTTTAGCCGTAGAACAGATGCGTTTAACTCGCAGAGCTAGTCTTACAGGAATGCCTTTGCTGCAATGCTTAGGATGGCAGCTGTTTGGTGAGAGGTACTGATGTTTATCTGTCGGTTAACAGTACAGATCGGTTGACATAATTCTGTCTATTACGGTGGTAGTGGTATCTAAGAATGAGGTTTTTTATTTGGACATTTCATGTGTGATTTTCATAGATGGATGTATGTTGCTTACGTGGTCAAAGATCTGTTGGTTTTAATAGCTTTCTATTCATTTTATGTCAATATCATCAATGAACGTAAACCATGAGAGTAGATGGTAAATAAAAGAGTTAAGAAGTTGGTTCTCGAGTTTTCCTATATATATAAATGAGAATTACATTAAGTGCAAGACTACTATCCATTGTTTTGACAGTCAGAATATACAGGCAGTAAATTTTTTTTGCACATGATTCAGTTTGACGTTTTTCATTTATTCTGTATTTTAATCGTGTAAAATCTTTTATTTTCAAAATGCAAAAAAGATCCGAATACGGCTTTCTGAACCTTGCGTTTTGAAACACCTTAAATTCAAAACACTGTATATTAAATACAACCCGGCAAGTAATATACTAAGTCTATATAAACAAATAGAATAAGCTTGACCTCTACTGTGAACTAAATGGGACAACTTTGTGATTTTTGCTTTATCGTGTCATTGAAAGCGCCAATATTCAACACATCAGTGAAACGCAACACCAAAATTTAACAAACACAAAAACCCCAAAAAACCAACAAAAAAAACACATACCTTTTGAAAAAAAAGCCAAAATATCACGACTCCAAATTTATCCTATTCACGGCATATGATATCCGAGATTATTGCAGTACAAGAAATCTATATACTTGATTAACGAATTTTCGAACAATTGTTACAGGGTATGACGGTAATCAGACAACAAAATATATTATTTCCACTGTTATAACATGTCGCACACCGTGCCTGCCTTAGACCCTTTTTATAAATATTGATAGGAGTAACCTATGCAATCTTTAATATTCCGTTTCCGCCAAAACCTTCAATTTTTTCTTGTGGCATGGAAAACCTACTTTAATTTGTACGTCCCGGATTACATTTCTCCTAACTCGTTCATGTTTCGATTATAGGTGGTGAACTATTGCTCACTGCACGTCCAATAACCATTGAATCGATAAACAAAATATATGGGATGTGAAGAAATAGGTAAAAACAACTTATGGGTCAACCAAGATCAAAAACGAATGGGCAAAAACAAGTTCAAAAACAAATAAAACCGTAAATACTTTTACTCGAATCATATAAAAATATTAATTCAAAACGAAAACAGGAAAAAAAAACAGCTTACAGACTTCTTAGATTTGTAAGACCTGTAAAATCCCCTTCTTTAATTGACGTCAACTTGTTATTGTGTAAATACCTGCAAAACAAAAAAATCAATCAATGTTTACTTTTATCACAACTTCGGAAGAAACGCTTTTCATTGACCCCTCCTTACCTACACATGTTTATACGATATCAACTTAATCAATAGCCTCTATCATTTAAAAAAATTAAACTAAGAGCAAGAAAAAAAAACACTTCGATGGTTTAATTTATTAAGGAATATGCAAAACATACGACTAAAGAAATACATGCAGCAATAAAAACAAACTAAATCATTGCAGTGTAAAACCATTGTTCATTACGTCAAAGAGGTGGTCGAAAATTGAAGTTCGTGTGAAAGGACTTCATAATTTTGTTAGAGAATAGGTGGATAAGGCAATTAGTCATAAACCAATTTCAACACTCAGAAATCGAGTTCGAGTCTGACTGCGGGTAGTGGACTTGACTTCAATCTTAATTGAGAAGGATTGCCAACCGAAGGTCCGGGGTTTTTTTCGGGTACTCGTCTTTCTCCCCAATCAAAACTGAACGCCACTATAAAACTGAACAAAATGCTGAAAGTCGGTAGAACACGATTAAAACAAACCATGTTTTTAAATATAACAGCGTTACAAACAGTCTCTCCAATATCGGACAGAAGTCAAGGTCAAGACTCTGAATACATTAGAAGCTGGGGAAATAGAGTTATTGATGTTTACTGCCTGGTTACAATTAAATGCGGAAATGTTTCATAACAACTCAACCATCTTGACTATCTATTGGTTATAAAGCTTTATAAAACACCAATGTTACATAATGTTTATGCTTATAACTTATTTATTATGTATGTTGCGATGTTTTGCAGTATTACGAGTTGAAAAATGCGACATTAAAAAGATTAGCAAACAACTAAACTAAAAAGCAGAAACAATCTACATGGCTACCTTAAGTACTGAACGGAACTGACTTTTACTCGACAAGTCGTATATTGCCATAAAGGTATATAATGTTACTTAGTTTTAATGGTAATACTGTTGTCAAAATTCTAGACTGATATTGTACTTGTCGGGAACGTGTTATCTTTGTAACGATTTTAGAGTACTATAAAGCTGTACCAAAGATGACCTGAACCATTTCCAAATAATTTGCTTTATAATAATCAACAAATACATTTTTATTGTGTGTTATTTTGTTTATAAAATTTATAACAATATTAAAAGCACAGATTATAATATTTCTGTTAACAAAAGAAAACATAACGAAGAAACAAAATAACAAAAAAAAACTAAAACAAAAATAAGTAAAATGGCTAGGTTTCAAAATAAAAATATCACGTAAATTAATAATTTCGTATTTTAACATGTAGTTAAGGCCTGTAGTAAAATACGTTTTGTTCACGTAATTCGGGATTGATTTCCAGTCAATATTTCTGCTCCAGAGCAAAAATACAGGAAAATAAAATAAATGAATTTACATAAAATACGAGGCATGTTTTTTTCAATTGCCTTCTCGTTAGAATAGGTAAACACTTTTATTCGTGTTTTGTAAAATCTGATAGTTATTAATGTTTAAATAAGATTGCCGCGAATTAAGAAGAATAAAATATGAGCAAAACTTGTAATACCCTTCTTGTCATCAACTGATCAAGTTTTTTTAATTATTGATCGCTCGTTTCCTTGTTCGGACCAATAGGACTTTACCTTGAAGGGTGTTGGAATGGGACATCAATATCTCGAAAGGAAGTCACGTGTCTTCTCCTGTGTAAATTTTGCTTAAGGATTTAAGTAGATTTAAGTATGTTCTAGAGATTTAACTGGATTATCTTTAGTCTTTGTAACCTCGAGCAAAGAGCCGACACTTTAAATTTACAACTAACAAATATAACACAAATGTCAGGCCTAAGGCACGTTGTCATTCTCTAGTAAATATTGTGACAAAAGATATTTTCTTCTCTATGATATTGCTTTTGTTTTTCAGCACGGGTCTTTCCTATAGTCCAATAAGTAGCAGGTAGACTATTGGCTTACGATAAAGTATCACTAACTTTATCTACTCTTAAAAGTTTAAATTATTCAGACTAACACAGTAACAATTTAAATGGTGCACCACAATTGTCAAAATGTACCTTTGTTTTTCAAGACAATGGTTATCATTCAACAATCTCACCTTTATTTGTTTATTTGCAGTGTACAATATTATAATATAATAAAGGTAAAAACAACTTCAATCGTATGAAATAGTAACTTTGATTTTTACGAAAGGTAGAACTTACAATCGTTCCAAATTTTCAAGACCAGTAAATGTATCGGTTTCAATACAGACCAGTTGGTTATTGTACAAGCGTCTGGAAAAGATAAAACACAATTAATTTAACATTTATGCTTTATTTTAGTTTGTCGATACTTATTTTGTTTTGTACTTAGTTTTAAAAATAGTCATTGGAGTTTCACTTAAAAGTAGTCTTTATTTTATAAGGACTGTACGTATTACACCATAAAGTCATTTCTTAACAATAATAATACATTATACTCTTAAATATACAAATTATGGAGAAAACAATCAGCAATTTTAATACAATAGTGCAATGGAACAAATACCAGAAATAGTCGACTAGCCAGGAGAGAGGATTTGAATACTATTCAGATCCTGGTTAGTCGATTATTTCTGGTATTTATTCTATTTTTATTATTTATCAAAATTGCTAATTCATCTTTTTTATTTATTGACAAACAGAAAGAGGCGATGATAGAATGTCATTGCAAGTGGACCTCTGGTACTTTTATCTTTCTATCTATGGTGTGTTTGTGTTACGACTTACCTTCTGTCAGAAATAACATTCTCTGCCATACTAACGATAGAAAATGTATGCTAGTAATATTTTTTAACAGACAAAGATAGTTGAGTGAAGTTGGGTGGTTTAAAACTAAACAAAATAAGGATTCTTATTAACGCATTAAAACTGGATAAAATAAATTATTCATTTTAACACACTATAAAATAACTAAAATAGATATGTATGATAAAGACTACGATTAAGACTACGTCGCACTATCGAAAGCAGTAACTAAATCTCTACCCCTTGGTGATTTTGTCAAGAATTAAGTAAAAATAATCGTCATTTTACTGAAATGTTCAAAATAATGTTAATAAGATACAACTTCTGATTAATTTAGCGTTTGATACAGCAGTATCACAAAAATCCTAATACGTAAAACATAATTAAATGACGTCAAATGTATCTTTAAAAAAATTAAAATATTGACATTACTTTGCTGTGGACTCAAGCGTTAAAATGAATGAATAATTTTGTATTGCAAAATTAAAAACACAACGTCGGGTAGGAATAAATCAATAATCAGCTGATTTTCAGTATTACATGTTTGCCATTGGTACACTCTGTTAAATGTTTTACTTGTGTAGCTAATAACACTATCATTTTACTTTCAAAATAAATTATATGACCTTTGCTTTGCAACGTTATTCATTTTTGCAACTATCGTTTTTTTTAAATAAGTTTATTACACATTTAAGCTGTTTACAATTTCCTTGTTAGTTACAAAGTTCTCTTAAATTAATAGTTATTGGATATGATATATTGAAAAATTATTTGATAAAGTTATGTGATTTATAATAAATTGTTTGTCAACAAAGCCCATAGTTTAAGATTTCTAAACAGTCTAATATTGAATGCTT
Source organism: Limnoperna fortunei (assembly GCA_944474755.1). Taxonomy (NCBI): domain Eukaryota; kingdom Metazoa; phylum Mollusca; class Bivalvia; order Mytilida; family Modiolidae; genus Limnoperna; species Limnoperna fortunei. Next base: position 5,516,564 of record OX104118.1, on the reverse strand, counting down.
GACAATATTTTGAAAAATAAACCTAAAGATTCATATATCGAAACACTCATCTTGACACAACGGATGCCGAATTATTGACAATTGTCCGACTGGTAAACTAGTGAATAGGAAAACAACAAAAGTCATTGCAAGTAGCTACAAATATGCAAAGGATTGTTACTTTCTCAACCAGCTCTTTCAAGGTGATAACTCAGATAACTGAAGTATTCAGTAAAAGTGCGTCGCATCTTAGCACACAAGAAGGTCCAGACGAGCGCTCTTCTATAAACGTAGACTTAAATGTTCTAGTCCATTCCATATCTGACATAATTGATCAGTTTGAAAATGAAGTTAGAGAGCGGACAAAGATTGAAAACCAACTTCAAACGAACACAAATTTGCAAATGACAAAATCTCTAAAATGCAAGTTGTGATTAACCAGCATATTAGTAAAATAAATCCTCAAGTCAGCAGTTTAATTTCACACAAGAAAACAAAACAAGACCAATTGCAATCCATCGGGCAATTTGACTACGAAATTTATACAAGAATGGAACATATCTAACACAACATAAAAAAGCAACATGGTCTAAAAAGCGATCAACATAACAAAAATTAACGAATTCTACAAAATATTCAGCTATTGTCAAAAAAATTCTTGTAATGATACTGCTTTCCAAAATGACACAACCAATTCCTTTGACCAAAATGCTCACTCATTCAACAACAACGGTGATCAGAACCGTGACGACCACAACGATAGTAACCCACATACCCCCGAGCATATGAACATTTTAACGGTTTCTACATCAAATAACACAGTAGCGATGTATTCTTTGGAGTCCTATGAATATGATGTCGGGAACATAGATCAAGGATCAACAAAAAACGGTATCATACATAACTTAGAGAGTGTAAGGTGTAAAAAAGTTACACACATGGCAATTTTCAGCAGCAACAATGGAAAATTTGCTGCTAAAATAAACGGAACATAACTACTGCTAACCTTTTACAAGAGTCGGGTTTCTGGCCAGAGAATGGTTGACGCTGGTTGAGCAAAAATCAATGCAAGCGACATTGGGATTCACGTGGTAGATTTAACCATGGACATGGTGATTAGGGATATGACTCTAGATAAAAGGATTAACAGTAATATACTCAAATTTTTATCTTGGAATGTAAGCAAAATAATATCGTCCTCATACAGATTGAGTTGCGTTTTAGACAAGTATCATTGCGATATTTTGATTGTATCCGAGTTGCGTTTGACCCAGCGATGTTCCAACGTTTTTGATTTCCTACAGCTACAATTTTCAACATGTGAAAAGTATAATAATGTTAACTTTACTGGAGCCTGTAGACATGCGATTCTTCTCAACAAATGTTAAATGCATTGAAACGAAGACAATAGCAGTGTTTCGGGAGTTCAAATTATATATGATGATGCGTGTTCCGTTTTTCAACGATATTCAAGACTACAAACGTTTTATTTATAATTTAAGTTGTCTCTACAAGTACAATTCACAATTCTGGACAGTATTCATTGGTGGTGTTTGTAACGCACAGAACAACACCGTTTTGCACTGCGCAAGTCTGGATTATTTAAACAATTTTTATGTTATCACTTTCTAATACCCATTAACAAATCTGCCAAAAATTTAGAATATGATCATACATTTGTACTTCCTTATTCAACACTAGACTACATATTAGTGCCGGAATCTTTCCAAGGTAGTTTTTTCCTTATGTAACGTTTTCAGTTCTTCTGAAACAGATTTAGCGTAAGACCACATACCAATATACTGTCAATTTATCATTCAGAAAACTAGAATAGTTGATATTGCTAGCGAACGACCACATATTTTGTTTTGATGACATTTTTAACTGATTGTGGACGAAAGCTTTTATCAACTTGACTCCCCAAATGATATAGAACAGCTGAAGGCATCAATTTTCGACTTATTGCTTGACTCTTCCTATGCAGCTATGCCACTTGTGCTGTTTGATACAAAGCTAAAACCTTATTAGACTAGGACAATAAGAAACGTACACAAAAGCGCTCGGAAAATGCGTAATATTTTGATTGCACACGGCCGCTTAAGAGGATACGAATTTAAAATATAAAGACACTTTAAGAAAACAAAGAACTTGTTCGCAAACATTTAAGATCAAGCGATTGCACAATACCGTTTGCCGAATATGGAATACACGTAGTAACCAGACACGTTCTTCATATCGAGAAATAAGCACTGATTATAAAATTACTATGGATACTTTTGAAATCGCAGAAGTGTTTGCTGGTTTCTATAGAAAGATTTTGAAATCTGACGACGAAAGTTCTAACAAGTCATTCGAACAAGTAGCTGACCAAGTTGAGAATTATAATTAACGGTGAAATAACGCTTGAGGAAATCAACAACTCTATTAAGGCAATGAACTTTATAAGTCTCCTGGGACGACCTTATACAAAACGAACGCTTGACGTACGCTGTAAAAAACATTCTTAATACTTAATGATGAAACTATTGAACAGCTTATTGAAATTAGGCTACGTGCCTGAAATTTGGAAGAAAGGAATAATTGTACCCATATAAGCATTACTGTATTCATTGATGCTACTCGAACATGCCTAGCTCAGTACTTAAAAATGGTGTGTAGTCTTCGTGGTTCCCTTTCAATAGTGGAGTAAGGCAAGGTGGCGTATTGTATACATTTTGTACATCTTTACGTAAATGACTTGTGGGACGAGCTTGAATCATTCGAACTTGGACTAAAGATAGCTGACATTAACTGTGGTAATCCAGCTTTCGCCGACGACTTAGCACTTCTTGCACTCCGTTGAACCTACAGGACTTGACTGATATATGCTATAGGTACTCTATTCATTAGAAATTTCGTTTTAGTAGTGCAAAAACTGACAATAAGTTTTGAAAAGAGTAGAGGAACGACAAATTTCAATTTTCCATAGAAGTTGGGCCAGGAAGTTATTGACCCTTCAAATACTACAACATAGTAAAACACATTGGTATATTGGTAACATCATAAATGAGATTCTGCAAAGCTGTATTGAATGCATGCGACAAAGGCCGAAAACCTTTTATGAAACCTTTGGATGTGTAGTTTTAATATAGATCTAAACCCATTAACTTATGTGAATCTGTATACGAAAGTTGTTACCCTCTGCAATGTACGGATGCAAACTATGGAGCATTTTAACAAAGAGATGTAAACGAAATACGAAAGATGCAACATATTTAACTAAAGCTTATTCGAGACTTACAAGCATCTACGCTATTGAACATGGTCGAAGCCTTAATTGGAATGTTTTAAATCTGCCACAAAATTGATGAAAAAAATGATGTTTTTTCACAAGTTATCTTGCATTAACTCAGCGGCATTTACTTTTTATAAAGTCTGTGTAAGAAAATGTGTTTACCTTCCTCGGTGGAAACAATAAATCCATGGTCTTTTTACTGAAGTTCATAACTTGTTCGACAAATACGAAATCATCAATTACTTTATAATTACTGGTTATGTTACTGAAAAGTACTTTCCCGAAAACAATAACTAGAACATTTTTTTGATGCTGCAAAAGATAACATTGAACGTTTCGGCAGAATGAACTGTGACAGTGATTTTTACTCGTTTCAAAGAAATTCTCACAAAGGGAACTTTCCTAGGATGGACTGCTGCAAAAGTAAATTTTCAAATCAGCACCATGTCCTTTTTGGTGAAAGCATTGACCGCCTCAAACTGATGTTACGAACTGTAAAATGTGTCAGTTACGATACACTGACACCAAAATACACTTTGCCCTTGAATGCCGAACAACCATCAACGTACGTGACCGCTTTTTGGTCCTCCGTTTAAGACTTATTTAGGGTGCAAGCTTACATATTCCTTGACAATCTATCTTCAACTTCCAGTGAAGAGGTGCTCTGACAGTGATATTTACCACTTTATTACTATTTGCGCAAAGTACTTGCGAGATTGCGCCCGAGTTTATTTTAAGTAGGTCGTTCCATGTTCGAAAGTATCAGAATAGTTCTCAGGTTGACATTCCTTTAATAATCTACTATTTTGTAGTGTTTTCTTTTACAATAATATTTCATACTTTTTAAAATCTATTCTCTAATGTAATTATATTGAATTATAACTTGTATCTCTTCAAAGTAGGAAATAAAAAATATATAATCATTTTACAATATTATAAACGGTCAAAAAGATTTTGACTTGATAAAAAGTACAAATTGAAATTGAAATTGTATGTTACTTTAAGCTAATGCCAAGAAGCACGAGCTCAAAGTGTAACAAAAGCTGTATTAATTTTCTATCTAGATGTCATTGCAGGTCGACCTTTGGTACTTGTATCTATCTTGGTGTGTTTGCGTTATTTCTCACGCTCTGTCAGAAATAGCAATCTCCCCTTATTTTAATTTTTTTTAAGATTTAACCAAAAGCTATTTTAAGGATAGAAAATTAATGCTAGTTATATATTTTTAAAGATAAAAATAGTGGAGAGAAGTGGAGTACGGTGGTTTAGAAATAAACAAAATACAGATTCTAATTGATTGTATTCAACATGCATTTAAACTGGGTAAAATAAGCAGTTCCTATATATTATTCAGTTGAACACACTATAATTTAACTATATAATAGATATGTATGATAAACACTACGTCACAACATCGAACACAGTAACTAAATCTCTAACCCTTGGTAAAGAATTAAGCAATAATAATCTTCATTTCATTGAAATATGCATAATAATGTTAATTAAGCGTAAATTATGATTAATGTACCGTTTTATAATCTTATGTTAGGATTACGAGAATATTAATACGCACTGTTTCAAAATACAATTTGCTGTAGACTTTCAATTGTGTTTTGAAAACTTAAGAAAGCAACATCGGGTAGGATTAAACAATACTTAGCTAATTTTCAGTGTATATTTGCAATTGGTACACAGCAGTAAATGTTTGACTCGTGTTACTATCAAATGCAAATATATGACATTTGATTTGTAGCGTTATTCATTATTGCAACTGTCGTTATTTCTTTGCAATAATTTTTAGATTTACTTACGACGTATTGTTAACTTGATTAAATCTACTTATCACGTTGAGTACTCATCACAATTTACATATAAGTATACGTCGTAACACTTACAGCTCTCTTAAATTCTCCAGGTCTTTAAAACTACCATTATCAATAGAAGCAATTTGGTTATTTCCCAACATCCTGAAATGAGACAAAACGACTCGATTAATCTACAGTGGCATTTAAAAACTATTTCAAATTTCTAAACAGTTTATACGATTTCACCCTGGGTTTTATCTGTTAACTCATAATAAACCGCTCACAGTACCTGTAGTCTTAATTTGTCCTTTTGTTTTCTTGGTTGTTAACTCTCATTCTGTGTTCTATAACCAGCGTTTCACATTGCTACAATACAATTTTTCACGTAGACAATGTGGAATCGATCTCTGAATATAACTATGACGTCTCACGTACACATCCCGCAACTTTAACCCGACACCCAACACCTACCCAACACCCCTCATAAAAAGAAAGATACAATACCTGAAATATAACTGGAAGCCACAAAAAGTCTAAGCAAAGCAAAAACACACAAACAAACAAACACGTTCTGGAGCAATAATTTGATCCCTATTGACAAATTTAAAATATTTATAGTGTAACGGGACTATCAACAACAGCAATATAGATTGAAAAATGTCTGTAAATCTTCTTGAAATTTTTATCTTTGCTTTATTTTAATTTGGAAAAAAATTCTGAAAGAGGCCTACGTTTTGTAACTTTTATTTCAGTGTAATATGTGTAATAAATAAATCTATGTAGAAATAAAGCGGAATTTAAAAATAACAAATAGAGAATGTTGGCTTTATATTTGTGCAAAACAACATATACATGTATAAACAAGGATACAATATGCCACAAAGTGGAATTTAAAGGCAAACGCATCGATCGCTTGATAAAAAGTTGATTGCAGTTGATAAGAAAAATAGGAAAGAAAACCGACCGAACAACAAGAGCCAAAAGTCAAGAGACAGTTACAAATCTGGATATAGACAAACGCAACACAAAAACCAAAAACACAAAAAAATAGTAATCTTAACCCAATAAAAACCATTGGTACACTCAAGTGCTTCGGACGAGTAAGCAGTGCCTGCCTCTAATTAGATTCCCGTCGAGTTACTCATTGTCATGTCTAGGGAAAAGTCAAATCCAGGAATAGGAATCACTACCTATGAATCAGCAAAAATGTTCAATCGTATTTGAGACACTAATTTCCCATAACGATTAATTAAGTCCTGGTGACTACAATAGAACTTCTGTAGAGATAACATCAACCTAAGTGCAACAGACTAGTTTTCAGTCAACAGTAGGGAACGGTCTAGCAAATCGGAATACCGATCGAAGGATCTAGAATAACGTATAAGTTGTGAAATGTACACATCATACCCTAAAGCTGCTGGAATGTTGTTGTCGATTAACGGGAAGTTGTTAAGAATTAAGCTTCATTTTCATTGAAATATGCACATGTGGGAAATATGTGGGAATGAAACAATACTTAGCTAATTTTCACTATTACATGTTTGCAATTGTTGCACACCGGTAAAAGTTTGACTTGAGTAACTAACCCCAATATTATTTTATTCTGCAATTATATGACATTTGTTTTGTAGAGTTATTTATTTTTGAAACTGTCGTTATTTCTTTGCAATAAACTTTAGATGTACTTACAACGTATTGTTAATTTGCTAAGATCTACATAACACATTGCGTACCCATTACAATTCCCTACAAACTAGATTATTCGACATATAAGCATACGTCGTAACACTTACAGATCTCTTAGATTCTGCAGTCCTTTAAAACTACCATTATTAATAGAAGTAATTTGGTTAGCGTTCAACTTCCTGAAATGAGTCAAAACAACTCGATTAGCTTACAGTTGTCCTGGCATTTTAGGACTATTTCAAATTTCTCAAAAGCTTATATGATTTAACCCTGGTTTATGTCTTTTAACGGATAATAAACCGCTCGCAGTAGTCGCGACTACAGACTGAATTCGTCCTGTTGTTTTATCGGATGAATTACTCAATTCCACCTTTCTATTACCGGGAAATTTATGCTACAATACGTTGCTTGACGTAGATAATGTAGAATCGATGTCTGGATATGAACTTACCATCTCGCCTGTACACTCCACTAGCTTTACTTGACACCCAACACCCACCCAACATCCGCCTACACCCCTCATAAAAAGCTTTAGTCCACGCTGTCAGACGTTAATTAAACTACGTCACAATTTCGAACGCAAAACTATATCTCTAAACCTTGGTTAAGAATTAGGCAATAATAATCTTCATTTCATTGAAATATACACAATAATGTTAATTAAGCGTGAATTATGATTATTTTAGCGTTTGATATTCCTATGGTAGGAAAAAACAAAAATCTTAATACGTAACAACAATATCTAAAATGACGTCAAAATTAAACTTTTCAAATTCGCTGTGGGCTTTTCATGTTGTATTTAAAACAACATCGGATATGAATATAACAATACTTAACGAATTTTCACTATTATATGTTTGCAATTGGTACACACCGATAAATGTTTGACTTGTGTAACTAACACCACTATCATTTTGTTCTCAAATATATGACCTTTGATTTGTTGCAACTGTCGTTATTTCTTTGCAATAAACTTAAGATGTACTTACAACGTAATTTTAATTTGCTTAAATCTACTTAATACATTGCGCATGCATCACAATTAACTACAAACTAGATTATTCAACATATAAGTAAACGTCGAAACACTTACAGCTGTATTAGATTCTGCAGTCCTTTAAAACTACCATAATCAATAGAAATAATTTGGTTAGTGTCCAACCCCCTGAAATGAGTCAAAACAACTGAATTAGCTTACATTTGTCCTGGCATTTAAGAACTATTTCAAATTTCTCAACAGCTTATATGATTTAACCCTGGTTTATGTCTGTTAACCGATAATAAACCGCTCGCAGTAGTCGCGACTAAAGACTGAATTGATCCTGTTGGTTTATTGGATGAATTACTATATTCCACCTTTCTATTACCGGGAAATTTATGCTACAATACGTCGTTTGACGTGGATAATGTAGAATCGATGTCTGGATATGAACTTACCATCTCACCTGCACACTCCACTAGCTTTACTTGACACCTAACACCCATCCAGCATCCTCCTACACCCCTCATAAAAAGCTTTGGTCAAAGCTGTCATACGTTAATGAAACTTTTAAAAAATGCATTAAATTCCTAATTGAATGTTTTGAATATAGCTTGTTTTCAGGAAGTGAAAGTTGAACAAATTTGTCTGATTGAGGCATGACTTGATTGCATACATAGTAATGTTAAACTTTATGTAACTGAAAAATTACTTAAGTATTTTTCATTTATAATATGTATTATTAACTAAAACTTTTATGACAATAAATGCATATCATTTATTAAGTCCTGTGATTTTCGTGATTTCTTAATTACTGATCTGATGTTGTTACACCACCAAGCAAGAAAAGAAAAACTGCAGAGGATGTATATGCCTTACAATGTACTGTTCTCGAAAAGGAATTGGTCCAAAACAATTTACAGATACAGATTCTTCAACGAATTTTAGGCAATTCAAATTCTTTTGAAGGCATTAATTATTTTGATCTTTTCTCACCATTACACTAAACTACAAAGCTGTGATACCATTTATTTCAAAGTAGTTATAAATAATAATTTGTTATGCATATCTTTAAAATAAAACTGCTTCATCTACTCAATGAAAGACTTTTATTCATCAAGTATAATATATAAAATCTTTATTTCAATTTGTAAAATACATCTGCGTGATGTAGTCTCTTATTCTCCTTCCATCCTGATTGACTTGGTACTGTTCAATATTATTTTTATAACAAGTTGCTCTGCATAAATATCTGGTTCATTCATTATTAGTGCTATGTTATGAAGAACTCCGAAAGCTATGATTTCACTTCAGGCTTTCCTGCGAATCTGCAAAACAAACAACATGTATGGATAATTTGAGCAATTTCAATGGGAGATAATTACGATTTATATCAGTAGTTATACAAATGGCATAATTTTTATGTTGCATCCAATATAAAAATATTTTGTAAACAAAAGAAATAATGAAAAAAATTACCTCTGAATGAAGAATATTAAATCTTCTTTTCCACCTCCCAAAGTTTCTCTCAATAACACATCTTGTTGTTGCATGATGTCTGTTGTAACGCATCTGACTATCTGTGGTGGCATTTGTATAGAGTGTCATTAAAATGGCCTGCAGGGATAGCCACTGTCACCAAGAAGTATATCACGTTCTGGTGGGTTTTGTATACCTTCCAAGTATGTTCAAACATGAAAAAAAATACACATGAAACATTAACTGATAATTGATGTTGAGTGAATTGCAGGCAAGTTTTCATGATTATCTAATGAAAAAGATATTGCACATGGCTTGTTATGAGGTTGTGAAAAGTTCAAAATACCACCATTTCCCAATTTCCCAATAAAGAGGCCCGGTAGATTTGGAAATAAAGGTGTATTTGTATGCAAGTTATAATTATCTTTTTAAAATATAATTAGGCTTCCCCGCCCACACACTTGACGTGTTACATTGAAATAGACTATATTTATATATTGGCTCTCTAATAAAAGATTTTCATTGATATAAGTGTCAACTTACCTTGTGCATTACAAACAGCTGGCACATTTATAAAATGGTACACTTTTCTGTTGAAATAGGATGATTCATCCTCATGCGGTACTTGGATTCTAACATCTGTACCAATAACAGCACCAATCACATTAGGGAAACAACTCAACTTGAAAAAGTCTGCCTTCGTCACATTTCTGTTCATCTGAGTTACTGGCCACTTGATCAATTGGTCTTTCCTTCTGCACAATGCCTCAGTTGTTGCTTAAACCGCTATTGAAACAGTACTTTTGTCCAGACCTTATATAGAAAAGTATTTATTTTTTATCTATTCAATATACACACATTTTTGATGTAATTTTATTGGTACAGGAAAAACATGTCGCTGTTGTACTAGTATGTGTCAAATATTTCTCTTTTTTTTGTTTTTTGTTTGTTAGTTTGTTTTGTATTTGTTTTTTTTATGAGCGGGGGGGGGGGGTAATAAACATGGTACAATTTATTCATTATAGAAACGCTTAACAGTTATCACTATTTGGTTAAGTCTATGTGAGAGTAATGTGAATAATTTTACTGAAACTACTGTATGACAAGAAATGTTTATGGGTTGAAGACAAAATTATTTTGTGAAAAATGAACTTTGCAAAATTAATACAAAATATACTCTAAACTAAACCATACCTAAAATATCTCCAATAACTTGCAAAAACTTCCACTGGCCAGGAAACTTAAAGTAATCTCGACTTGTTGCTGGACAGTCAGGGCATGATTTCTGTGGGTGTTCCTTTGAAGGTCATCTTTAAGCATTTATGACAAGAATAATATATTTTCGCGACCAAAGCGATATCTCTCCCTCAGTTCAGCATCAGAAAAATCAAGAGAAAGTGCATCTTTATTTCTACAATGTCTTTCTCTTTGCTGAGGTGAAACATTAAACAGGACAAAGGCTGCCATATTAAACTAGTCGTTAAAAAAATAATCGTGGGTCAAAATGTAATTATGTATAACGATTATATTAATAACATTTTAACGCAGAATATTTCTGAACAACATTTTACAATATCGTTAACTTTTAACGACTCGAAAACGACACTTTAACGACTGCATTAGTCTAACGACACTTTTGAACAACATGCCCCTGTTAACTTATGTTCAAACATAAATAAACTAGGTTTATATGCTAATTAGACGCCGCTGTTTTTTATGACAAAAACATTCCTAGTCATTAAATACACATGAAATGATGGAAGACATACATTTAAGGGTAATATTATTATGTTATCGTCAATAAAGAAATATTAAATACCCAGAATTAAAGTCAATAAAATTTGTTTCGTATGATATGTGTAGTAATTATATAACCTTATGTGTGTGTCATGTCATTGTTTCTAAGTAAATACACACAATCCCCGCGAATAATATACCAAATCTATATAAATAAATCGAATAACATTTCCCAGCACTGTAAACTAAATGGTGCAAGTTCGTGATTTTTGCTTTTCGTGTCATTGAATATGCCAGTACTCAACGCATCAGTGTAACGATACACCAAAATTTCAAAACGCCCAAAAATCACATAAACTTTGAGATATTTCACGGTATATGATATGAGAGATTAAAGCAGTATAAGAACAATATATATATTCTTGACTCACGGGTTTTTCAAAAATTTGTTAGAGTGTGATATAGTGGTAGTTAGACAACGAAATATATCATTTCCACTGTTATGTCTAATGAATGGCCTATCGTATAAACCTTTTTTTAACTATTGATAAGAGTATGCTAAGCAGTCTTTAATAAACCGTCGCTGCCAAAACTTTTATACTATTCTTGAGGCATTAAAAACTTACTTCCATTAGCAGTCCTATTTCTGTCACGGATTTAATTGATATAACTCGTTTATTTTACAGAAGAACTGATGAAATACTGTTGACCAGACGTCAATAACCCTTGAATCGATAAATGTATGTGATGTGAAGAAATAAGTAAGGAAACGCTATCGTTCAACTGAAATCAAAAACAAATGGGCAAATCAATTTGCTAGGATCTTATAAAAATAATGTCAAAACATAAACAGGAAATAAAGACAACTTACAGATAAACCAAATGTACAAGACCTGTAAATGTCCCTTCTTTTATTGACGTCAAATTATTACCGTCTAAATACCTGAAACACAAAAAGTCAATGCAGCGTTTATACTTAGAATATTCTTCACAACAAAACGGTGCGAAAATAGAAGTTTTTGTGAAAAAACTTGATAATTTTGTAAGGGAACTAGGTGGTCGAGTGTACAAGGAAGTTAGTCCTCAATTATTTATCGTGTTCCTGTTAACACCGAGAAAGCGGATTCGGTCTTACTGCGTCTAGGGTGAACTTCACTCCAGTCTTAAATGAGAAGGATTGGAAGTTTTAACCATTGGTACACTCAAGTGCTTCGGACGAGTAAGCAGTGCCTGCCTCTAATTAGATTCCCGTCGAGTTACTCATTGTCATGTCTAGGGAAAAGTCAAATCCAGGAATAGGAATCACTACCTATGAATCAGCAAAAATGTTCAATCGTATTTGAGACACTAATTTCCCATAACGATTAATTAAGTCCTGGTGACTACAATAGAACTTCTGTAGAGATAACATCAACCTAAGTGCAACAGACTAGTTTTCAGTCAACAGTAGGGAACGGTCTAGCAAATCGGAATACCGATCGAAGGATCTAGAATAACGTATAAGTTGTGAAATGTACACATCATACCCTAAAGCTGCTGGAATGTTGTTGTCGATTAACGGGAAGTTGTTAAGAATTAAGCTTCATTTTCATTGAAATATGCACATGTGGAAAATATGTGGGAATGAAACAATACTTAGCTAATTTTCACTATTACATGTTTGCAATTGTTGCACACCGGTAAAAGTTTGACTTGTGTAACTAACCCCAATATTATTTTATTCTGCAATTATATGACATTTGTTTTGTAGAGTTATTTATTTTTGAAACTGTCGTTATTTCTTTGCAATAAACTTTAGATGTACTTACAACGTATTGTTAATTTGCTAAGATCTACATAACACATTGCGTACCCATTACAATTCCCTACAAACTAGATTATTCGACATATAAGCATACGTCGTAACACTTACAGATCTCTTAGATTCTGCAGTCCTTTAAAACTACCATTATTAATAGAAGTAATTTGGTTAGCGTTCAACTTCCTGAAATGAGTCAAAACAACTCGATTAGCTTACAGTTGTCCTGGCATTTTAGGACTATTTCAAATTTCTCAAAAGCTTATATGATTTAACCCTGGTTTATGTCTGTTAACGGATAATAAACCGCTCGCAGTAGTCGCGACCAAAGGCTGAATTCGTCCTGTTGTTTTATCGGATGAATTACTCAATTCCACCTTTCTATTACCGGGAAAGTTATGCTACAATACGTTGCTTGACGTAGATAATGTAGAATCGATGTCTGGATATGAACTTACCATCTCGCCTGTACACTCCACTAGCTTTACTTGACACCCAACACCCACCCAACATCCGCCTACACCCCTCATAAAAAGCTTTAGTCCACGCTGTCAGACGTTAATTAAACTACGTCACAATTTCGAACGCAAAACTATATCTCTAAACCTTGGTTAAGAATTAGGCAATAATAATCTTCATTTCATTGAAATATACACAATAATGTTAATTAAGCGTGAATTATGATTATTTTAGCGTTTGATATTCCTATGGTAGGAAAAAACAAAAATCTTAATACGTAACAACAATATCTAAAATGACGTCAAAATTAAACTTTTCAAATTCGCTGTGGGCTTTTCATGTTGTATTTAAAACAACATCGGATATGAATATAACAATACTTAACGAATTTTCACTATTACATGTTTGCAATTGGTACACACCGGTAAATGTTTGACTTGTGTAACTAACACCACTATCATTTTGTTCTCAAATATATGACCTTTGATTTGTTGCAACTGTCGTTATTTCTTTGCAATAACTTAAGATGTACTTACAACGTAATTTTAATTTGCTTAAATCTACTTAATACATTGCGCATGCATCACAATTAACTACAAACTAGATTATTCAACATATAAGTAAACGTCGAAACACTTACAGCTGTATTAGATTCTGCAGTCCTTTAAAACTACCATAATCAATAGAAATAATTTGGTTAGTGTCCAACCCCCTAAAATGAGTCAAAACAACTCAATTAGCTTACATTTGTCCTGGCATTTAAGAACTATTTCAAATTTCTCAACAGCTTATATGATTTAACCCTGGTTTATGTCTGTTAACCGATAATAAACCGCTCGCAGTAGTCGCGACTAAAGACTGAATTGATCCTGTTGGTTTATTGGATGAATTACTATATTCCACCTTTCTATTACCGGGAAATTTATGCTACAATACGTCGTTTGACGTGGATAATGTAGAATCGATGTCTGGATATGAACTTACCATCTCACCTGCACACTCCACTAGCTTTACTTGACACCCAACACCCATCCAGCATCCTCCTACACCCCTCATAAAAAGCTTTGGTCAAAGCTGTCATACGTTAATGAAACTTTTAAAAAATGCATTAAATTCCTAATTGAATGTTTTGAATATAGCTTGTTTTCAGGAAGTGAAAGTTGAACAAATTTGTCTGATTGAGGCATGACTTGATTGCATACATAGTAATGTTAAACTTTATGTAACTGAAAAATTACTTAAGTATTTTTCATTTATAATATGTATTATTAACTAAAACTTTTATGACAATAAATGCATAGCATTTATTAAGTCCTGTGATTTTCGTGATTTCTTAATTACTGATCTGATGTTGTTACACCACCAAGCAAGAAAAGAAAAACTGCAGAGGATGTATATGCCTTACAATGTACTGTTCTCGAAAAGGAATTGGTCCAAAACAATTTACAGATACAGATTCTTCAACGAATTTTAGGCAATTCAAATTCTTTTGAAGGCATTAATTATTTTGATCTTTTCTCGCCATTACACTAAACTACAAAGCTGTGATACCATTTATTTCAAAGTAGTTATAAATAATAATTTGTTATGCATATCTTTAAAATAAAACTGCTTCATCTACTCAATGAAAGACTTTTATTCATCAAGTATAATATATAAAATCTTTATTTCAATTTGTAAAATACATCTGCGTGATGTAGTCTCTTATTCTCCTTCCATCCTGATTGACTTGGTACTGTTCATTATTATTTTTATAACAAGTTGCTCTGCATAAATATCTGGTTCATTCATTATTAGTGCTATGTTATGAAGAACTCCGAAAGCTATGATTTCACTTCAGGCTTTCCTGCGAATCTGCAAAACAAACAACATGTATGGATAATTTGAGCAATTTCAATGGGAGATAATTACGATTTATATCAGTAGTTATACCAATGGCATAATTTTTATGTTGCATCCAATATAAAAATATTTTGTAAACAAAAGAAATAATGAAAAAAATTACCTCTGAATGAAGAATATTAAATCTTCTTTTCCACCTCCCAAAGTTTCTCTCAATAACACATCTTGTTGTTGCATGATGTCTGTTGTAACGCATCTGACTATCTGTGGTGGCATTTGTATAGAGTGTCATTAAAATGGCCTGCAGGGATAGCCACTGTCACCAAGAAGTATATCACGTTCTGGTGGGTTTTGTATACCTTCCAAGTATGTACAAACATGAAAAAAAATACACATGAAACATTAACTGATAATTGATGTTGAGTGAATTGCAGGCAAGTTTTCATGATTATCTAATGAAAAAGATATTGCACATGGCTTGTTATGAGGTTGTGAAAAGTTCAAAATACCACCATTTCCCAATTTCCCAATAAAGAGGCCCGGTAGATTTGGAAATAAAGGTGTATTTGTATGCAAGTTATAATTATCTTTTTAAAATATAATTAGGCTTCCCCGCCCACACACTTGACGTGTTACATTGAAATAGACTATATTTATATATTGGCTCTCTAATAAAAGACTTTCATTGATATAAGTGTCAATTTACCTTGTGCATTACAAACAGCTGGCACATTTATAAAATGGTACACTTTTCTGTTGAAATAGGATGATTCATCCTCATGCGGTACTTGGATTCTAACATCTGTACCAATAACAGCACCAATCACATTAGGGAAACAACTCAACTTGAAAAAGTCTGCCTTCGTCACATTTCTGTTCATCTGAGTTACTGGCCACTTGATCAATTGGTCTTTCCTTCTGCACAATGCCTCAGTTGTTGCTTAAACCGCTATTGAAACAGTACTTTTGTCCAGACCTTATATAGAAAAGTATTTATTTTTTATCTATTCAATATACACACATTTTTGATGTAATTTTATTGGTACAGGAAAAACATGTCGCTGTTGTACTAGTATGTGTCAAATATTTCTCTTTTTTTTGTTTTTTGTTTGTTAGTTTGTTTTGTATTTGTTTTTTTATGAGCGGGGGGGGGGGTAATAAACATGGTACAATTTATTCATTATAGAAACGCTTAACAGTTATCACTATTTGGTTAAGTCTATGTGAGAGTAATGTGAATAATTTTACTGAAACTACTGTATGACAAGAAATGTTTATGGGTTGAAGACAAAATTATTTTGTGAAAAATGAACTTTGCAAAATTAATACAAAATATACTCTAAACTAAACCATACCTAAAATATCTCCAATAACTTGCAAAAACTTCCACTGGCCAGGAATCTTAAAGTAATCTCGACTTGTTGCTGGACAGTAAGGGCATGATTTCTGTGGGTGTTCCTTTGAAGGTCATCTTTAAGCATTTATGACAAGAATAATATATTTTCGCGACCAAAGCGATATCTCTCTCTCAGTTCAGCATCAGAAAAATCAAGAGAAAGTGCATCTTTATTTCTACAATGTCTTTCTCTTTGCTGAGGTGAAACATTAAACAGGACAAAGGCTGCCATATTAAACTAGTCGTTAAAAAAATAATCGTGGGTCAAAATGTAATTATGTATAACGATTATATTAATAACATTTTAACGCAGAATATTTCTGAACAACATTTTACAATATCGTTAACTTTTAACGACTCGATAACGACACTTTAACGACTGCATTAGTCTAACGACACTTTTGAACAACATGCCCCTGTTAACTTATGTTCAAACATAAATAAACTAGGTTTATATGCTAATTAGACGCCGCTGTTTTTTATGACAAAAACATTCCTAGTCATTAAATACACATGAAATGATGGAAGACATACATTTAAGGGTAATATTATTATGTTATCGTCAATAAAGAAATATTAAATACCCAGAATTAAAGTCAATAAAATTTGTTTCGTATGATATGTGTAGTAATTATATAACCTTATGTGTGTGTCATGTCATTGTTTCTAAGTAAATACACACAATCCCCGCGAATAATATACCAAATCTATATAAATAAATCGAATAACATTTCCCAGCACTGTAAACTAAATGGTGCAAGTTCGTGATTTTTGCTTTTCGTGTCATTGAATATGCCAGTACTCAACGCATCAGTGTAACGATACACCAAAATTTCAAAACGCCCAAAAATCACATAAACTTTGAGATATTTCACGGTATATGATATGAGAGATTAAAGCAGTATAAGAACAATATATATATTCTTGACTCACGGGTTTTTCAAAAATTTGTTAGAGTGTGATATAGTGGTAGTTAGACAACGAAATATATCATTTCCACTGTTATGTCTAATGAATGGCCTATCGTATAAACCTTTTTTTAACTATTGATAAGAGTATGCTAAGCAGTCTTTAATAAACCGTCGCTGCCAAAACTTTTATACTATTCTTGAGGCATTAAAAACTTACTTCCATTAGCAGTCCTATTTCTGTCACGGATTTAATTGATATAACTCGTTTATTTTACAGAAGAACTGATGAAATACTGTTGACCAGACGTCAATAACCCTTGAATCGATAAATGTATGTGATGTGAAGAAATAAGTAAGGAAACGCTATCGTTCAACTGAAATCAAAAACAAATGGGCAAATCAATTTGCTAGGATCTTATAAAAATAATGTCAAAACATAAACAGGAAATAAAGACAACTTACAGATAAACCAAATGTACAAGACCTGTAAATGTCCCTTCTTTTATTGACGTCAAATTATTACCGTCTAAATACCTGAAACACAAAAAGTCAATGCAGCGTTTATACTTAGAATATTCTTCACAACAAAACGGTGCGAAAATAGAATTTTTTGTGAAAAAACTTGATAATTTTGTAAGGGAACTAGGTGGTCGAGTGTACAAGGAAGTTAGTCCTCAATTATTTATCGTGTTCCTGTTAACACCGAGAAAGCGGATTCGGTCTTACTGCGTCTAGGGTGAACTTCACTCCAGTCTTAAATGAGAAGGATTGGAAGTTTTAACCATTGGTACACTCAAGTGCTTCGGACGAGTAAGCAGTGCCTGCCTCTAATTAGATTCCCGTCGAGTTACTCATTGTCATGTCTAGGGAAAAGTCAAATCCAGGAATAGGAATCACTACCTATGAATCAGCAAAAATGTTCAATCGTATTTGAGACACTAATTTCCCATAACGATTAATTAAGTCCTGGTGACTACAATAGAACTTCTGTAGAGATAACATCAACCTAAGTGCAACAGACTAGTTTTCAGTCAACAGTAGGGAACGGTCTAGCAAATCGGAATACCGATCGAAGGATCTAGAATAACGTATAAGTTGTGAAATGTACACATCATACCCTAAAGCTGCTGGAATGTTGTTGTCGATTAACGGGAAGTTGTTAAGAATTAAGCTTCATTTTCATTGAAATATGCACATGTGGAAAATATGTGGGAATGAAACAATACTTAGCTAATTTTCACTATTACATGTTTGCAATTGTTGCACACCGGTAAAAGTTTGACTTGTGTAACTAACCCCAATATTATTTTATTCTGCAATTGTATGACATTTGTTTTGTAGAGTTATTTATTTTTGAAACTGTCGTTATTTCTTTGCAATAAACTTTAGATGTACTTACAACGTATTGTTAATTTGCTAAGATCTACATAACACATTGCGTACCCATTACAATTCCCTACAAACTAGATTATTCGACATATAAGCATACGTCGTAACACTTACAGATCTCTTAGATTCTGCAGTCCTTTAAAACTACCATTATTAATAGAAGTAATTTGGTTAGCGTTCAACTTCCTGAAATGAGTCAAAACAACTCGATTAGCTTACAGTTGTCCTGGCATTTTAGGACTATTTCAAATTTCTCAAAAGCTTATATGATTTAACCCTGGTTTATGTCTGTTAACGGATAATAAACCGCTCGCAGTAGTCGCGACTAAAGGCTGAATTCGTCCTGTTGTTTTATCGGATGAATTACTCAATTCCACCTTTCTATTACCGGGAAAGTTATGCTACAATACGTTGCTTGACGTAGATAATGTAGAATCGATGTCTGGATATGAACTTACCATCTCGCCTGTACACTCCACTAGCTTTACTTGACACCCAACACCCACCCAACATCCGCCTACACCCCTCATAAAAAGCTTTAGTCCACGCTGTCAGACGTTAATTAAACTACGTCACAATTTCGAACGCAAAACTATATCTCTAAACCTTGGTTAAGAATTAGGCAATAATAATCTTCATTTCATTGAAATATACACAATAATGTTAATTAAGCGTGAATTATGATTATTTTAGCGTTTGATATTCCTATGGTAGGAAAAAACAAAAATCTTAATACGTAACAACAATATCTAAAATGACGTCAAAATTAAACTTTTCAAATTCGCTGTGGGCTTTTCATGTTGTATTTAAAACAACATCGGATATGAATATAACAATACTTAACGAATTTTCACTATTACATGTTTGCAATTGGTACACACCGGTAAATGTTTGACTTGTGTAACTAACACCACTATCATTTTGTTCTCAAATATATGACCTTTGATTTGTTGCAACTGTCGTTATTTCTTTGCAATAACTTAAGATGTACTTACAACGTAATTTTAATTTGCTTAAATCTACTTAATACATTGCGCATGCATCACAATTAACTACAAACTAGATTATTCAACATATAAGTAAACGTCGAAACACTTACAGCTGTATTAGATTCTGCAGTCCTTTAAAACTACCATAATCAATAGAAATAATTTGGTTAGTGTCCAACCCCCTAAAATGAGTCAAAACAACTCAATTAGCTTACATTTGTCCTGGCATTTAAGAACTATTTCAAATTTCTCAACAGCTTATATGATTTAACCCTGGTTTATGTCTGTTAACCGATAATAAACCGCTTGCAGTAGTCGCGACTAAAGACTGAATTCATCCTGTTGGTTTATTGGATGAATTACTATATTCCACCTTTCTATTACCGGGAAATTTATGCTACAATACGTCGTTTGACGTGGATAATGTAGAATCGATGTCTGGATATGAACTTACCATCTCACCTGCACACTCCACTAGCTTTACTTGACACCCAACACCCATCCAGCATCCTCCTACACCCCTCATAAAAAGCTTTGGTCAAAGCTGTCATACGTTAATGAAACTTTTAAAAAATGCATTAAATTCCTAATTGAATGTTTTGAATATAGCTTGTTTTCAGGAAGTGAAAGTTGAACAAATTTGTCTGATTGAGGCATGACTTGATTGCATACATAGTAATGTTAAACTTTATGTAACTGAAAAATTACTTAAGTATTTTTTATTTATAATATGTATTATTAACTAAAACTTTTATGACAATAAATGCATAGCATTTATTAAGTCCTGTGATTTTCGTGATTTCTTAATTACTGATCTGATGTTGTTACACCACCAAGCAAGAAAAGAAAAACTGCAGAGGATGTATATGCCTTACAATGTACTGTTCTCGAAAAGGAATTGGTCCAAAACAATTTACAGATACAGATTCTTCAACGAATTTTAGGCAATTCAAATTCTTTTGAAGGCATTAATTATTTTGATCTTTTCTCGCCATTACACTAAACTACAAAGCTGTGATACCATTTATTTCAAAGTAGTTATAAATAATAATTTGTTATGCATATCTTTAAAATAAAACTGCTTCATCTACTCAATGAAAGACTTTTATTCATCAAGTATAATATATAAAATCTTTATTTCAATTTGTAAAATACATCTGCGTGATGTAGTCTCTTATTCTCCTTCCATCCTGATTGACTTGGTACTGTTCATTATTATTTTTATAACAAGTTGCTCTGCATAAATATCTGGTTCATTCATTATTAGTGCTATGTTATGAAGAACTCCGAAAGCTATGATTTCACTTCAGGCTTTCCTGCGAATCTGCAAAACAAACAACATGTATGGATAATTTGAGCAATTTCAATGGGAGATAATTACGATTTATATCAGTAGTTATACCAATGGCATAATTTTTATGTTGCATCCAATATAAAAATATTTTGTAAACAAAAGAAATAATGAAAAAAATTACCTCTGAATGAAGAATATTAAATCTTCTTTTCCACCTCCCAAAGTTTCTCTCAATAACACATCTTGTTGTTGCATGATGTCTGTTGTAACGCATCTGACTATCTGTGGTGGCATTTGTATAGAGTGTCATTAAAATGGCCTGCAGGGATAGCCACTGTCACCAAGAAGTATATCACGTTCTGGTGGGTTTTGTATACCTTCCAAGTATGTACAAACATGAAAAAAAATACACATGAAACATTAACTGATAATTGATGTTGAGTGAATTGCAGGCAAGTTTTCATGATTATCTAATGAAAAAGATATTGCACATGGCTTGTTATGAGGTTGTGAAAAGTTCAAAATACCACCATTTCCCAATTTCCCAATAAAGAGGCCCGGTAGATTTGGAAATAAAGGTGTATTTGTATGCAAGTTATAATTATCTTTTTAAAATATAATTAGGCTTCCCCGCCCACACACTTGACGTGTTACATTGAAATAGACTATATTTATATATTGGCTCTCTAATAAAAGACTTTCATTGATATAAGTGTCAATTTACCTTGTGCATTACAAACAGCTGGCACATTTATAAAATGGTACACTTTTCTGTTGAAATAGGATGATTCATCCTCATGCGGTACTTGGATTCTAACATCTGTACCAATAACAGCACCAATCACATTAGGGAAACAACTCAACTTGAAAAAGTCTGCCTTCGTCACATTTCTGTTCATCTGAGTTACTGGCCACTTGATCAATTGGTCTTTCCTTCTGCACAATGCCTCAGTTGTTGCTTAAACCGCTATTGAAACAGTACTTTTGTCCAGACCTTATATAGAAAAGTATTTATTTTTTATCTATTCAATATACACACATTTTTGATGTAATTTTATTGGTACAGGAAAAACATGTCGCTGTTGTACTAGTATGTGTCAAATATTTCTCTTTTTTTTGTTTTTTGTTTGTTAGTTTGTTTTGTATTTGTTTTTTTATGAGCGGGGGGGGGGGGTAATAAACATGGTACAATTTATTCATTATAGAAACGCTTAACAGTTATCACTATTTGGTTAAGTCTATGTGAGAGTAATGTGAATAATTTTACTGAAACTACTGTATGACAAGAAATGTTTATGGGTTGAAGACAAAATTATTTTGTGAAAAATGAACTTTGCAAAATTAATACAAAATATACTCTAAACTAAACCATACCTAAAATATCTCCAATAACTTGCAAAAACTTCCACTGGCCAGGAATCTTAAAGTAATCTCGACTTGTTGCTGGACAGTAAGGGCATGATTTCTGTGGGTGTTCCTTTGAAGGTCATCTTTAAGCATTTATGACAAGAATAATATATTTTCGCGACCAAAGCGATATCTCTCTCTCAGTTCAGCATCAGAAAAATCAAGAGAAAGTGCATCTTTATTTCTACAATGTCTTTCTCTTTGCTGAGGTGAAACATTAAACAGGACAAAGGCTGCCATATTAAACTAGTCGTTAAAAAAATAATCGTGGGTCAAAATGTAATTATGTATAACGATTATATTAATAACATTTTAACGCAGAATATTTCTGAACAACATTTTACAATATCGTTAACTTTTAACGACTCGATAACGACACTTTAACGACTGCATTAGTCTAACGACACTTTTGAACAACATGCCCCTGTTAACTTATGTTCAAACATAAATAAACTAGGTTTATATGCTAATTAGACGCCGCATTAAATACACATGAAATGATGGAAGACATACATTTAAGGGTAATATTATTATGTTATCGTCAATAAAGAAATATTAAATACCAGAATTAAAGTCAATAAAATTTGTTTCGTATGATATGTGTAGTAATTATATAACCTTATGTGTGTGTCATGTCATTGTTTCTAAGTAAATACACACAATCCCCGCGAATAATATACCAAATCTATATAAATAAATCGAATGACATTTCCCAGCACTGTAAACTAAATGGTGCAAGTTCGTGATTTTTGCTTTTCGTGTCATTGAATATGCCAGTACTCAACGCATCAGTGTAACGATACACCAAAATTTCAAAACGCCCAAAAATCACATAAACTTTGAGATGATTCACGGTATATGATATGAGAGATTAAAGCAGTATAAGAACAATATATATATTCTTGACTCACGGGTTTTTCAAAAATTTGTTAGAGTGTGATATAGTGGTAGTTAGACAACGAAATATATCATTTCCACTGTTATGTCTAATGAATGGCCTATCGTATAAACCTTTTTTTAAATATTGATAAGAGTATGCTAAGCAGTCTTTAATAAACCGTCGCTGCCAAAACTTTTATACTATTCTTGAGGCATTAAAAACTTACTTCCATTAGCAGTCCTATTTCTGTCACGGATTTAATTGATATAACTCGTTTATTTTACAGAAGAACTGATGAAATACTGTTGACCAGACGTCAATAACCCTTGAATCGATAAATGTATTTGATGTGAAGAAATAAGTAAGGAAACGCTATCGTTCAACTGAAATCAAAAACAAATGGGCAAATCAATTTGCTAGGATCTTATAAAAATAATGTCAAATCATAAACAGGAAATAAAGACAACTTACAGATAAACCAAATGTACAAGACCTGTAAATGTCCCTTCTTTTATTGACGTCAAATTATTACCGTCTAAATACCTGAAACACAAAAAGTCAATGCAGCGTTTATACTTAGAATATTCTTCACAACAAAACGGTGCGAAAATAGAAGTTTTTGTGAAAAAACTTGATAATTTTGTAAGGGAACTAGGTGGTCGAGTGTACAAGGAAGTTAGTCCTCGATTATTTATCGTGTTCCTGTTAACACCGAGAAAGCGGATTCGGTCTTACTGCGTCTAGGGTGAACTTCACTCCAGTCTTAAATGAGAAGGATTGGAAGTTTTTCTACAGAAGGTCGGGGTTTTATCAGGGTACTCCGTCTTCCTCCCCAATAAAAACTAAGTGTCAATATTAAGCTGAAAGTAGGTCAAACATTATTAAAACAAACAACAATATTTTTAATAGCAGCTGGTATATCTAGCAGTTAAAAAGCTGTATGAAGCACAACTATTATGGTTTGTTACATATTCTTTGTGGTATAACTTATGTATGTTCCGATTTTTGTCATATAACGAGTTGCAAAATGTAAAATTACAAACACACAGTCACATGTTCAAACTAAAGAGCAGAAGTAATATGAAAGGACACGTTTTGTACTGAATTGAACTGACTCGACAAGTCTTAAAGTGCTTCAAAGGTAAATAATTTTACTTAGGTTTGATGTGCCATCAAAACTAAGTAAAATTATTTACCTTTAAAGCTTAATGAAGCACAACTATTATGGTTTGTTACATATTATTTGTGGTTATAAGGTTGTCAAAATTCTTGACTGATTTTGTTCTCAAACATGACCTGACAACTATAGACTCTTTTTAATATAACCTAGTCTGAAACAGTCCGATTATGTTTAACTAATTGGAAGAGTGTTTTGTAATCTGCAATATTTTGACCTGTCTGAAATAGTGCTCTCTGACAATGAAAAACTATAACAGTTTTCATCAGTAATGAATAATAACAACCTTTCAGTTATTAACGATGTGGATATAATTCATATTTAAATGCATTGCATTATTTCATTACCACATAAAATATTTAAATGCAGATTTCCTTTCTTAAATTGATAACTTCAAGATTATCAGACTAATTTAAATTGAAGAAAGCTTTGCACTACTGTTGTAATAAATATTTTATTTTAAAACCACGTTTACACCTTAAACGTTTGCTTACACGTTTCATATACAAGTCATTAATAATACATGGATTCGAAATATTTCTAAAAGTCGATTACACGTGAATTTAAAATTAAGAAATGATCACGTGGTATAGTGTTGTGCTTATTTATCAGTGGCATTTCATGTCACAATTGTGATGGTTTTATCGGCATGCACTTTTCTATCGCGATACTTGTAAAACTTTGTGCATAGTGTAAAAAGTATCAGCTTACTTTTAAAAAGCAACGACAAGCTTTTTCATCTACCTGGCCGATCGTGCCACAATTTTTATGTTTCCAGCGGCTTATCTTTTCTTTGTGATACTCAATACTTTTAAATGTAATTGTCTGTCATTTCAACATTACAAGTAATTATGTTTCGACTTTTCTAATCTTGTTCAGGATACTTCATATGTATGTGTACGTTCTAGAAGATTTTCAGATATATCATAGCGTACATTTTTTATTGGGAGAGAAAGCCAGAGTACCCGGAGAAAACCCCCGACCTGCGGTGGAAAACTGGAAATCCTTGTCAATCAAGATTGGAGTCAAGTACACCCTACCAGCAGTGAAAATCGAACCCACAATCTGAGTGTTGACAGATCACGTGATCAATAGTAGACGAACTATAAGTTTAAGTTGATGTTAACAAGGGGCATTATTAGATGTCATTGCAAGTGGACCTTTGGTACTTGTATCTATCTTGGTGTGTTTGCGTAACGTCTTACTTTCTGTCAGAAATAGCAATCTCCCAATATTTTAATCTTTTTCCTCTAAGATTTTACCAAAAGCTATGCTTAAGCTAAAGATAGAAAATTAATGCTAGTTTTACATCTTTAAAGATAAAGATAGTGGAGAGAAGTGGAGTTGGGAGGTTAAGAACTAAACAAATTATAGATTCTTATTGATTGTATTCGACATGCCATGCACTTAAACTGGGTAAAATAAGCAGTTCCTATATATTAATTAGTTGAACGCACTATAATTAAACTGCCTAATAGATATGTATGATAAATACTACGTCACAAAATCGAACGCAGTAACTAAATCTCTAACTGTTGGTGAAGAATTAAGCAATAATAATCTTAATTTCATTGAAATATACACAATAATGTTAATTAAGCGTAAATTATGATTAATTTAGCGTTTGATATTCCTATGGTAGGATAACAAAAATCTTAATACGTAACAACCATTTCTAAAATTACGTCAAAATTAAACTTTTCAAAATGAAATTTGTATTGAAAACAACATCGGATATGAATAAAACAATACTTAGCTAATTTTCACTATTACATGTTTGCAATTGGTACACACCGGTAAATGTTTGACTTGTGTAACTAACACCACTATCATTTTATTCCGCAATTATATGACCTTTGATTTGTTGCAACTGTCGTTATTTCTTTGCAATTAACTTTAGATGGTCTTACAACGTATTGTTAATTAGCTTAGATCTACTTAACACATTGCGCACGCATCACCATTACCTATAACCTAGATTATTCAACATAAAAGTAAACGTCGAAACACTTACAGATTTCTTAGATTCTGCAGTCCTGTAAGACTACCATAATCAATAGAAGTAATTTGGTTCTTGTCCAACCTCCTGCAATGAGTCAAAACAACTCGATTAGCTTACAGTTGTCCTGTTATTTAAGGACTATTTCAAATTTCTCAACAGCTTATATGATTTAACCCTGGTTTGTATCTGTTAACGGATAATAAACCGCTCGCAATAGTTGGAACTAAAGGTTGAATTTGTCCTGTTGTTTTATTGGTTGAAATACTCACTTCCACCTTTGTATAACCGGGAAATTTATGCTACAATAGGTTTTTTGACTAGCTTTACTCGACACCCGATTGCATCCCTCATAAAAAGATAGATATAAATATCTATACAGTATATACATATTGTAAATCTTCTTGAAATTTTTGTCTTTGTTTTAAAAATGCGACATAATTTTCTACAAAGTTAAAAGAGGCCAAAATGTCGTTACCTTTATTCTATATAATATGTGAAATAAATAATTCTATGTATAAATAAAACAGAACTTACAAATAATCAAATTTAAAAGCACCACATACATGCATAAACAATATGTAACAAAGTGTCACTAACAGGTTAAAATGCATGTAACTGCAAAGGCATTATCTTGTTTTTAGATAATATGGCATTTTATTAAAAAGCGTAACTCCGCTTGTCTAAAGTAATCTTACGGATTTTTTTATACCAGTTTTCTAGCTTCTTGGCCTGACATTTTGTGCGGTATCTATATCTAGGGTTTAGTAAGGTCAGTATTTTTACGTTTCAACCTCATAATCATAAGTTTAATTTTTATTTTATTACCACATAGATTTATCGAAATCGGCTGTTAGTGGTCCACTTTGTTTTGTAGGCAATACTCTAGTTACTGTTTTTATTACAAATTGTAACCAGTTCATAGTGTTATACATATTCCTTGTGTCCAATGGTCTAGCGAAACGCAGAAGAAAAATACGGATTTTGTTAATTTTCGAGTCTGTGTCTTAAATGATTTTGTTTGACAAGACCCCCCCCCCCCAAGCAGCATTTCTGTCCTCTTGGCTGCAAAGCTAAACGTCACTGCCACTCACAAACGTTATAGCTTCTTTCTTGTATAAAACTGATGGACATTTAATCTTTATGTTCTTGTGTACACTCTGTACACAGTTGATGCACGAATAAACAAAACAATTTATTCATAGTATATGCTCGGAACATTTTTAACTTCTTTGTGTCACTTTGATGAAATCAATGTCTTTGTTATGGATTGCTTTCAACTAAAATACACGTAGCGTGAAAAACATTTAGACTGTTGTAAAAACAATTCCAATAAATTGTCTTCTAATGTATGACAATGTAAAAATCGTTTAGTTAAAAAGCAATAAAACATCTTAAAATGATTGTATGCAGATTGGTTTGCAAAGAATGTGATTGATTCTGACTGTCATCGCTCGCAGTTAATGTGAACATATTTCTTAAATTAAGCTCTTTGTCTTTATACTGTTTATCAATAGCTGAATACATTATTTATTTGTCAACGAACAAGTTTATAAGCGCATTGGTTTACAAAATAGAAATTTAAAGGTGTATTTTTGAATGCGATAGTGCTATATGTGCAAAAATATATTTCAATGACTTGACCTTGTCAGAAATTGTCAGAACTGTCTTTTAATTGAATTTCAAATAATGTAAATTGTTAATTTTGCATCATTTCCGATAGATTCCATTCACGTTACGTTAACGCGTATTCATTGTCTTATGAAACAAAATAAATACCCATATAAATATCCAGATCTCCTAAAAATTTACATGTTTCAGTGTCGCACAAAAAACTACTGTCGAACAACAAGAAATTTAAATAAGTGTTAATGTTTTATGTTTTTGTTATTGATGATACATTTACTGGGTATCTAGTTGCATTTTGTTTGTTTTATTATTCAGTGCCAAAAGTAACCACTTATCAAAATCTCTTATTGAACAAGGTTTGTTTTTCAAATGCCAAACTTAGGCAATAATTATAATCAACGGATATCTGAGATTAAACAAAATCAATTTTCAACATGGCAAGTCAAACAAAATGGTAACAACTACAATGTAATATCGTGCTTTTAAAAGTGGATAAGAAGACCATTCATCAGTAGGCCAACTTTAAATTGTGTACGTTAAAGGCAACATCAATTTTTTAACTGAAAAACGTGTGTTTATTCCAAATACCATCGATTCGTATGAAGTCTTTCTTTATTCCTTTCTTAAAATTGTGTTGTTACTTAATCAAAAGTTATCCAAAAGTACTGACTTTGCTTTTGATGGAAAATGTCTTCTATCACAGGAAGAAAAAAATCATCTTCATGGAGATACGCACCTTTTGACGTCATGTATTACTCCGCGGGAAACTAACGGTTTTGCGTAAAAAAAATGTCCAGTTACTAAATTTGTGTGTTTATTCTGTTGTTTGAATTTATTTATAAGTATTATCTACAAAAATATTTTCTCCATCGAGGGATAACAAAATTTCCGTTCTGCACATTTAATATAATCCTCATATGGTATATATATGTGGTATATGAGAATGAGAATAGCGGATTATACAATTTGCAAAACAAAAATTTAGTTATCCTCGATAGAGAAAATATTTTTTGTAATTAATCCTTAAATAAATTATTTCTAATGACTATTAAAATGTATTTTTTCTTTGTTTATTATTATCGATTAATCGTGAAGATAACAAATATGCGGAGGTCCCTGTTTTATGTATGCTCCTCGGAAATTTACATAAACAGTTGTTTAAGGAATTCAAATTCCGGTGAAACTCCAATTTGTTTGCATCCATGCTTGTTGGTCTAGGAAAACATGACTGTATTTACCAGAACAAGCGATTTAGACCCCCGGGACGTTAAAAATTAGTTGATATTAACTGTATTTTAACGTTAAAAGAGTATCTAATGCTTGTCATATATTTAGATTCTTTGATTAACATATTTGAAGTTTATTACATTGTAATGTTTTTTAAAAGGGTTTTTAATTTTTGAGTTCGTTTTTAGTTGTTTTGAAATGTGCGGATTTATTGAACGATTTTTACAAGTCATTCTGACGGGTATTGTTTAAAATTCTTATTCGTGGAAGTGTTTGTTCATGACTACAGTACGCATGGTATAAGATAGAGAATGTATTGACAGAAAACATTAAACAAACTTTAGTATCTGTTGAAATGAAAAATACGGCTAAAGAAATATGGTATATGAGAATGCAAAGCACAGAATAAACACTTAAAAACAAACGATAAAGGAACAGTAGTAAATAGATACAACATTGGGTATTATCATGAAAGGTAAACATTTCTCTGCTTTACATATATTGATCACCATTGTGTACTTAATAAAGTGGTCCAAGCAAACATTGCAGACTATTTAAATACATTACCAATGTGAAAGATAATATCGAGTTATTTATAACACAGTGAGTTTGAGTCGATCAACATTTTAAACATGAATTTAGCAGATTATAATGTAACCAGCGCAATATTGTTTAATTTTGCTACAAAAATCGAAAACGTATGAAGAGGCCGGGTTGCAAAGCAAGTGCCTTAATAAATAGGGAATATTTAACAATTTGCTGGAAGAAGGTATTGGGTGTGTGTAAAAACTATGGAAATATATTACACAAAAGAGGCACAGTCTTCTTTCTGCAAATTTTCTTAAAATTGACCACAATCCCAGTATTAAAATTAGGACAGTAGTCATCGAACAATTCCATAATTGCATGTGCACAACTTCAGTACATGTGCAGCCTTTCTTAATAACAGATGCATAACTACAAAACATGTTCACTCTTTCTGTGAAGTTTCAGAGATCTGGGTGGACAACAGTAGAACGAAAATCCTGGATCAATTCCATAATAGCAGGTGCACGACTTCAAAATTTTTGCTACCTTTCTGTGAAGTTTCAGAGATCTGGGTTGACAACTGTTGGAGGGATTGATATAAATACAAAAATAAATACCCCATTTTTCCTGCCAGCCCGCCCGATCGCCCTCCCGACTTCACCATACTATGACAAGGGTTTTCACTACATTTAAACTGCTTTAATGCTGTTTATCAGTCGATAACATCCAGACATTAGTATTTAGCCGTAAGTTACATAAAATTACATAGCTTAGAATAATGCAATCATTCAGATGTTATTGAAATCATTACATATTTTAACAAAGTTCTGCCTGTTGAACACTATATCTAGTCCAATTTTATCAACACCCTTGTCCTTAAGCGTAAATACAAAATGATATTAAATCCAACTATGCAATTTACATAGAATTCCAGCAAAATCGCGTATTTTATTTCATAGTTCCGTGCAATTATATCTTGAAGCTGAAATATGTTCAATGTTTTCTTATTCTATCGAAAACACCAAAGATTTCTTACGTATCTAAACTTTTACCTCAAAATAATAAAAGATCACAATAACATGTAAAAATATTTGCTTTCGCTGCTTAACTACTGAATAATCTCCAAAATTTTTCTGTTTTTGTATTTAATGCATCTCGTTTAATTGTCTACGTACGCATCAAACTTATAAGATTATTTTGCAAACCTGACTGAAAAAGACATTAAGTCTATATTAAAAATTCCGCAGGTGATTTGTTCTCAGGAAAGTTAATAATGGCTTAAGTATTTGTGTCAAGTCTTTTTACACAAGTAACAAGTGCTCCATATAGGAGACATACAATATATGGAACCATGAAAAAAATCTTTAAAATGAGATTGCATAATGTTTGTTCTTATTAGCTGCATAAATATGTGCATGCACAAGAAGAATTAAAAATTTAAATACAAAATACACACTGGATAACCAATATAAGACACATTATATATATTGTTTATAATAACATGTCGGCAAAAAATAGCACAGGTACATGAGCTTGTTGTCAGAAATATGTAACACATAAGACAATATTGTAATTCTTAACAAATCATAAGCATATAGAATTTGCTCTGAGGTGCTACACAGTATTTCACTGTTCAGAAAAAAAAGATTGGTAAACAACAAATTGACCAGCCATGAATAACCGATTGTGGTGGGCAAGTGCTGGTTGAATGGAGTACATGTGTATTGTTAAACAGTTTTCTGCAGGCGGTTAAAACCAGAAATGGTTCCATATCAATTGAAATTGAGAGCACATATAAAAAAAGCTCATTTCGTATTTTTGTCATCGCAATAAAGTAGAAACATATCTTAATGTCCAACAAAAGCACTTTATATTTCTCTATTACTGCCGCAACTAATAACACCACGCGACCAATTTTAATAATAATAATAATAATAATAATAATAACCACATTTTGATAGCGCCCTTCTCAAAAAAATTAAATGTTTAAAGGCGCTTTACAATGGAATTTTCAACATATACACAGAATTTAAAAAACAAACAAAAGGTAATGATTATAATAACACACATATATATGTACATGTATACATTTATAAAATATAGAATATCCCATGATTAATCTAAAATTCTAAAACTCAGTCGATCATGCAGATACAAATACTAAAAATATGTAAATGAAGAATAGTTTAGGACCAAAAATAAAAATAAAGAAAGCTTAAAACTGTTAAAAATTTAAACAATTAAATTAAACAAAATCTAAAGCAGAATCGATAAAACAATAATCCATAATTGAAATGTGATAATAATAAAAATGTGATATAAATCTCTCGGAGCAAAAGACAATACAACAGTCCACAGTGATGTCAAAAACAACAGTACATGTAGTTATCATAAATTTTGAAGACAAAATGTGTTTTAAAAGATTTCTTGTAAACCTCTACTGTTTTGAGTCTCTTATACTGTCTGGAAGCATTCCACAGTTTTGGTGCCACTGAGGAGAAACTGCGTTCACCATATCTAACAGTTCTGCTTTTAGGAACAACAAGTTGCTTTGAAAAATTCTTTGATCTTAAGTTTCTTGTTGGTTGATATAGCCTCAGTAAATGTTTTAGATAAATTGGTGACTGGTCATGTAGGGCTTTGTAGTTTGCACAAGGATTTTAAAGTCCATTCGGTGAAGTACAGTAATCCAGTGTAGCGTCTTATACTGGAGTTATATGTTTAAATCTAGATGTTCTTGTGCTAATGAGGGCAGCAGTGTTTTGAAGATGTTGTAGTTTATTCAACGTTGCTTTTGGTACACCATATAAGAGTGCATTACAAAAGTCCATGCGTGAGGCGACTAAAGAAGATTATGTTGCATCTGCATTCAAGTACTTCCTTAAAAGACCAATCTGACGTAGTTGTCCATAACAAGATCTGCAAACTGAGTTAATGTGCTTTGCCATGGTCATGTTGTTGTCCAGTACAACTCTATTTGATGGTTTTATGTTTTCATCTCCGATATTCATTTATGATCTCAACATGCTTTTGGTTTCTCTGAGATGTAAATATAATTATTTCCGTTTTGTCAGCATTGATTTTCAACATATTATTGTTCATCCATGTCTCTATTTCAGCACGACAGTTTTGAACTCGATCTAAAGAGTCTTTCTTAGAGACTAGACATGTCGGTTTAAAGGAAAGGTAAAGCTGTCCATCGTCTGCATTATAATGGTATTCCAATCCATGTTTCTTACATATTGCACCAACAGGTTTAGTGTACATATTAAAGAACTTAGGTCCCAAAACGGATCCTTGAGGCACGCTTGTAACTCAATTTGAATGGATTCGACAGTTCCCCATTTATTGTAACAGTCTGGTGTCGATCACATAGATATAAACGTATCCATTCCAACGGTTTTCTAGCAACGCCGAAGTTGGTGTTAAAAATGATGTAGTAGTGTAATGTGGTCGAATGTATCGAATGCTGCTGATAAGTCCAGCATAACTAACATGGTAACATCGTTGTTGTCTAGAGAATTCAATATATCATTTTGAAATTGTTTTAGTGCTGTCTTAGTTGAATGGAATTTTTTATAAGCAGATTAATGGGGATCATGAAGCTCGTTTGCTGTTAAATATACTTCCACACGAGTGTCAACTATTTTCTCAAAAATTTTAGACACGTATGGCAGATTCGAAACAGGTCTGAATATTGGTATCTAAATCTGGCTTCTTGATGAGCGGTCTGATTATGTAGCTTTTGAATGATTTTGGAAAATATGAGAGAACTAATGAATAGTTAATCAGTTTTGTCAATGACGGGATCAATTCGTCCAAACATTCTTTCAATAGCCATGTTGGAATCACATCCAGTTCACAAGATTTACTTTGTGAGTTTGATATAACTTTTCTTAGTTCATCTTCGGTTACAGGTGTTAATTTAACTAACTCATCTATTTCACCATTTATTCACTCTTGGGTGTCGACTTGTACGGCTTGAATGTTTGTCTCTGCTCGAATCTTGTCACGTAGTTTATCAATCTTATAGACAAAAAGGTCACCGAGCTAGGTCTCCAGATGAAGAAGAAACTGGTAAAACAACCTCATCGGTTCTTACGAGAATATTCTTTATAACTTTAAATAGAGTCTTTTGGTCGCGACCACATGACTCTATCTTTTAAGAATAAAAGGTAATACGTGTTTGTTTGGGAAGTTTATTGACATACACACATTTACTTCATAGATGTGAAGAAATAGTTAAGGAAACCCTGTCGGTCTGTCAAAATCAAAACAAAATGTGCAAATCAATTTCCTCGATCATATAAAAATAATGTCAAAACAAAAACAGGAAAAAAGTCAACTTACAGATAACGGAGATTTACAAGACCTGTAAATGTCCCTTCTTTAACTGACGCCAAATTATTACCGTCTAAATACCTGTAACACAAAAAGTCAATGCAGCGTTTATATTTAGAATATTTTTTTCACAGCAAAACGATGTGAACTTAGTGTAATCGTCTATCATTACAACATTGAAGTAATTATGTTTCGACCTTTCGGAAAGATGTTTCTAATCTTGTCCAGGATACTTTCTTCAGAAAGTTCACATGTATGTGTACGTTCAAGAAGATTTGTCCAATAATTAAAAATATTTTCTATCAAAGTTTGTTTTCCTCATGGGAACGGCTACTTTTTGCAACAATTTAACCTCGCCTTTCCGCCCGAGGAAAAGAGCAGGCACTTTAATTTCACCATCGGCAAATATAACACAAATGTTCCACTTTCCGATGTTGTCAGACTAACGCACATTGTCATTCTCTAGTTTAGATTATGACAAATGATATCGACTTTTCCATTATATTATTATTGCTTTTCAGGACGGATTTTTCCTATAGCCCAATACGTAGCAGGTATACTTTAAGGTTACATATATAGTATCAATACCTTACTTTTATCTACTCTGAATAGTTTAAATAATTCAGACTAACAATGAAAATTTAAATGATGCAACACATACGACACAATTTGCCAGTTAGTTTTTTGTAATGGTTATCGTGTAATCGATATTACTTTTAACTGTTTATTTGCAATGCACAATTCAAATGACATTTGCAATAAGAAAAGAAATAAATTTGTAAAAAACAAGTATCTTCCTTTAATTTTTACTGACAGAAAGAACTTACAACAGGTCAAGATTTACAAGACCAGTAAATATTCCCGTTTCAATACAGACCAGTTGGTTATTGCTCAAGTGTCTGGAAAGATAAAACACAATTAATTGAAAATTGTGTACTATTTATTGAAATTTTTTGTTGTTGTTTGTTCTTACTTACTTTTTGTGTTGTACTAAGTTTTACAAAATATGCATTTTAGTTTAAAAGTAGTCTTTATTTTATACTTGATAAAAAGGACATTGACAGTCTTATACTGATAATAATACTTTTTATTCTCATTAATATACAAGTCTAGGAGAAAACAATTAGCAATTTAATACAATATGACAGTAGAACCAATACACGTAATAATATTTTACTAACCAGGAGATAAAACCTTTGGTAAGGCAATTTTAATTTCGATTGAATCTCATAATGTTGCAAATTAACCTTGGCCGCATTTCCTCTTTTTAATCCGTATTGTGAGCATTATAATTAAGCAGTTTGAACATTCAATCAGTTTAGTTAATATTTTTATATACTATCCGACCAATATATAGATAACTTATAATTTTTAGCTGTTATAGTAGTAATTGATGTTATGAATAAGTAACTACTGCTACTTTAAGGCTCATGCATTCGATGACGATTTATAATGTACGGCCGTTTAAGTTAATTGTTTTGTTTGAATGGTGTTTAACGCCAATTTAAGCAATTTGTCAGCTATATCATGGCGTTCAGTTTTAATTGGGGGAGGAAGCCGGAGAAAACCCTCGTCCTGCTTTAGGAAAACTGGCAATCCTTGTCAATTAAGATTGGAGTTGAGTACACTCTGCCCGCAGTGAGAATCGAACCCACAAGATCAGTGTTGACAGACCGCGTGATCAATAAAAGACAAACTACCTTAACCACTCAGCCACCGAAGCCCTCTCAGTTTAAGTTGGCATTGACAAGGGGCTTGATTATATATGTAATTGCAAGTGGACCTCTGGCACTTTTATCTATCATGGTGTGTTTGCGTTATGTCTTACGCTCAGTCATATATAGCACTCCTCCTATTAAATTTTTCACTAATTTTAACCAACAGCTATGCTAAGGATAGAAAGCTAATGTTAGTTTTAAATTTTATAGATAAATACCGTATAGCCGGTTATTTTTGCGGTGTGAAATTTTTGCGGATTGGGATTGAAATTCTGATATTTTATTTTTGCTGATTTTAATTTTTGCGGTTTTACGTCTTTAACAAAAAAATTAGTTTGTATTTCTGTTGTGTATCCTGATTAGCCTAGTGATTTGGGCTATGAGTTATGTTCCACGCTAAAGGAAAATCATATTGAGCATGACAAGCTTCGGTTGTTCCCTGATATATGACTTGTGGTGGAATAAATTCACCTGTAAGTGTACCTAATATAATGAAGAAAAAGTGCAGAAAAAAATCGTCAAAACAGGTAAAATAAAGTGAGTTTTTTATTAATTGGGATTGCATTTACAAACAATTTCTGATAGAACTTGGTTAATACACGCGGACAAATGACAGGTAGGTGTTTTAATTGGAAATTGATATTTATAGGTAATAATAACGGTTAAATAACGGATTAATCACAGTTTCTTGTATAAACATCCTTTGTTTTATACCGGTAGACAATAACAATAAAGAAAAAATTTTTGGTGTTTTTTGTTTCTTGTAAAAACATCCTTTATTTTGTATCTATCTGATGGACAATAACAATAAATGAAAAAATTATTAGTGTTTTTATAGTGAATATTTTATTAAAACTCCGAAAACGAGAAAACTATTCACTTCGCTTTGATGATTTTTATTTACCACCGAGATAAGTAATATAATTAATATCCCGAAGGGTAACAAAATATCGATCGACCCATTCCGTGAAACTTTAAAGTTATTTACGGATAGGAATACTTCATAATTTTTTATGCGATTTTAATTTTGCGGTCCAGTGTAAACCGGGAAATAACACAAAAATTTAATTACCGCAAAAATTACCAGTTATACGGTAGTATAGAGAAAGGGAATTGGGTGGTTTAGAACTAAACAAAATACAGATTCTTAGTGAATGTATTCGAAATGCATTTAAACTGGGTAAAACAAGCAGTTCCTATATATTATTCAGTTGAACACACTATAATTTAACTATATAATAGATATGTATGATAAACACTACGTCACAACATCGAACGCAGTAACTAAATCTCTAAACCTTGGTGACTTTGTTAAGAATTAAGCAATAATAATCTTCATTTCATTGAAATATGCATAATAATATAATTAAGCTCAAATTATGATTAATGTAGCGTTTTATAATCTTAT
This sequence comes from Limnoperna fortunei, assembly GCA_944474755.1. Lineage (NCBI taxonomy): Eukaryota > Metazoa > Mollusca > Bivalvia > Mytilida > Modiolidae > Limnoperna > Limnoperna fortunei. The sequence goes on along the minus strand of OX104118.1, from coordinate 5,479,233 downwards.
GTTAGGATAACAAGAATATTAATACGCACTGTTTCAAAATAAAATTTGCTGTATACTTTCAATAGTGTATTGAAATTAAAGCAACATCGGGTAGGATTAAACAGTACTTAGCTAATTTTCAGTATTGCATTTTTGCAATTGGTACACACAAGTAAATGTTTGACTTGTGTTACTATCATATTATTCTGCATATATATGACATTTGATTTGTAGCGCTATTCATTATTGCAACTGTCGTTATTTCTTTGCAATAATTTTTAGATGTACTTGCGACGTATTGTTAATTTGATTAGATCTACTTAACACGTTGGGTACGCATCACAATTACCTATAAACTAGATTATTCAACATATAAGTATACGTCGTAACACTTACAGCTCTCTTAAATTCTCCAGGTCTTTAAAACTACCATTATCAATAGAAGCAATTTGGTTATTTTCCAACCTCCTGAAATGAGTCAAAACAACTCGATTAATCTACAGTTGTTCTGGCATTTCAAAAGTATTTCAAGTTTCTAAACAGTTTATACGATTTCACCCTGGTTTTTATCTGTTAACTCCTAATAAACCGCTTACAGTACCTGTAGTCTTAATTCGTCCTTTTGTTTTATTTGTTGTTAACTCTCATTCTGTGTTCTATAACCAGCATTTCACATTGCTACAATACAATTTTTTAACGTAGACAATGTAGAATCGATCTCTAAATAACTTTAACGTCTCACATACACACCCCGCAACTGTAACCCGACACACGACACCCAACACCTACCCAACACCCCTCATGAAAAGATAGATACAATACCTGAAATATAACTGAAAGCCACAAAAAAATTTAAGCAAAGCAAAAATACACAAACAAATACGTTCTGGAGCAATAATTTTAGCCGTATTGACAAATTTATATATTCATAGTGTAATGGGACTATCAACAACAGCAATATAGATTGAAAAATGTCTGTAAATCTTCTTGAAATTTTTATCTTTGCTTTAAATTTTGAAAATAATTTTTTGACAGAGGCCTACGTTTTGTAACTTCTATTTCAGTGTAATATGTGTAATAGATAAATCTATGTAGAAATAAAGCGGAATTTAAAAATAAAAACGAGAGAATGTTGGCTTTATATTTGTGCAAAGAAACATACATATGTATAAACAAGGATACAAAATGACACAAACTGGAACTTATAGGCAAACGCATCGGTCGATTGATAAAAAGTTGATTGCAGTTGATAAGAAAAATAGGAAAGAAAACCGTCCGAACAACAATAGCCAAAAGTCAAGGGCCAGTTACAAATCTGGATATATACAAACGCAACACAAAAACCAAAAACACAAAAAACAGAGAGTAACCCCAACCCAATAAAAACCATGGGTGCACTCAGGTGCTCGGACGAGTAAGCATTGCCTGCCTCTAATTAGATTCCCGTCGAGTTACTCATTGTCATGTCTAGGGAAAAGTCAAATCCAGGAATAGGAATCGCTACCTATGACTCAGCAAAAATGTCAGATCGTATTTGAGACACTGATTTCCCATAACGAGTAATTAATTCCTGGTGACGACAATAGAACTTCTGGAGAGATAACATCAACCTAAGTGCAACAGACTAGTTTATCAGTCAACAGTAGGGAACGGTCTAGAAAATCGGAATACCGATCGCAGGATCTAGGATAACGTATAACTTGGAAAATGTACAAACCATACGCTGAAGTTGCTGGTATGTTGCTGTAGATTAACGGGAGGTTGACAATTGGAAAGTTGAAGTCATCACGTTTGTCGTAGAGTCTATTTTGTAGTTTTTCTGAGTCTATTTCTAGAAGTAGGTCTAAGTAAGAGGCTGACCTTAGTGTATTAGTGGTGTCTTTATTTTCAAGCTATCTAGGGTAAATTGAATGTCAATAGTCACAAAATTTAGCATTGTTGAAGGACAAAACATCAGGCAATGCATTTCTCAGATACATTTTCTTCTTTAGATGATGTGTCTCCTCTGGTCCAACGATAGATGATAACAAAGGAATCTTGTAGCACTGAGAACAACTATATTCACATGTGTATATCCCCCAGTTCTTTAGCATCTTCGCCTGACATTGTGTGCGGTATCTGTATCTAGTGTTTGGTAGGTACATTGGTCGTATGTCGGAATCATACTTCAATTTTGTTTTGTAATTATATAAATTTAGTGAAAACGACTATTAATGGTCCATTGTGTGTTGTAGGCAATGTTCCTTACTAAAGTGAGAAGTGTTGTATTGACAAAGATTACGAAGCCGCCCGGTTTAATTTTACAAAAAACCCTGCGTATACCCTTTGCAATGACTACAATTGGTAACCAGTTCACAGAGTTTTGCATATTTCATGTCTCCAATGAGCTAGCAAAATGCAGAAGAAAAAATAAACTTTAAGATTGTGTAAATGTTTAAGTCTTGATGCTAAATTATTTGTGTTTGACTAGCCACCCCCAGTAGCATCTCTGTCTTCTTAGCCTCAAAATTCAAAATTCACTGGCAAAAACAGATGTTATAGCTTCTAAATTGGGTACATCTGATCGACAGTTGATTTTATGCTCTCGAGTACACTCTGTAGACAGTTGATGTACAAATAAACATTAAATAATGTTTATAATATTTGCTCTTGATACTTTTAATTCCTTTATTCTCACTTTGAGCATTGCCGTTGTTCTGGATTGCCTTCAACTAAAGTGCCGTCTGCGGGAAAACATTTAGACGGTAGTTTAAACATTACCAATAAATTGTCCTCAAATGATACTATGCATATTGGTTTGCACATGAATGTGATTGATGCTGACTTGCCTGTCTTCGCTCATAGCAATTGGTCTTTCAATTCTTCATCAATAGCAGCATACATCACATATTTTTGATCGAACAAGGTTAGAAAGTGCGTTGGTTTATAACATACAACCATATATGGCTGCAAGGAATGTGATATCCCTTAATGTGTAAGAATATCTTTCTTCCCCTTGTCTGAAACAGTCGGCATTATCTTTTAACTTTTTTAAAGTAATATAAATCGTTTTAATTTGTATTATTTCTAGATATCATCTACATCACCTCACGTGCAAGCTACGTTTTTAACGCGTATTCATTGCTTTATAACACAAACGTATAGACAATACCTTATTTTCAATCCTAATTAACCATATACATATCTAGATCTCCTAAAAATTTATATTGTTTCAGCATATCAGAAAACCGCTGTAAAACCACTATAAATTGTGTTTGTATGCTATTTTTGATGATTCATTTACCTGGTATCTAATTGTATTTTGTTTGTTTCATTATTCAGTGCCATATAAAACACACATATCAAAATCTTTTATGGAACAAGGTCTGTGTTCCAATACCAAATTGACGCCGTAATTTTAATAAACGGAGATAATGAGGTGAAACAATCCCACTATTCAACATGGAGAGTCAAACAAAATAGAAACATGTTCAATGTAATATGGTGCACTTTACTCTAGGATGGGCGTACGGGCGTACTATATAATGACATCATTAAAACGATTGAATGCAATTTTATATTTGTTTACTGAATAAGACATCAAAACCGAGAAAGCGTAACCTTTGTACGTTGTGAGTTTCATTTCTGCATTTTTTATTTCATTAAAAACTCATTATAAAGTTGGCATTCACCTCAGGATACCAGTGCAGAATCGAAATATTAAATCATTGACAACAGTGACTAGGTTTTCCTTGACATAACACATTTTTTTCCTGTAGAAAATTGCTAAACGAGTTGCCCATGACGTAACACATTTACAGTAAATATATATCAAACGAGTTTGTCCAAGTAATACCGTTGTTGTCAGTTGTTTGATCATTTTAAATTTACTTAAAACAAAACAATATTATAAACTTATTCAAAGTAATATTACTTATTAACAATTAATTACGCTTTAATTTAACTGGATTACAACCCCCCTTTTTCACAATTACTACATATAATTAAACTGTTTGCATAAATTTTATCCTTGTGTTAACACGAAAAATTTAATCCTTGCTTCAGAGAATGTGATATATTGAGAATATTGCCAGGTCTATTATATACTCGTTTTTAAACTGGTAATTCTGTTTTACTATGATTTTTATAATATGTTTTTGTTTTTTATTCTGCGTTGGGCTGATCTAATAATTATATAACTAATTGTATGTTATAAATACAACTTCAAAACTGTAATGTTACTGGACTGTTAAAAACAAATCAAGTCAATCTAAAATGTCATCAGTAATATTTTCTAGCAAACACTCTGCACGTTACTTTTGTTGCATATTAAGACAACTTACAAAACCCGTGGCCTTTTAAGACCTGCATGTGCTCCACTTTTAATTGAAGTCAACATGTTACTTCTAAGATCTCTGGAAAAAAAACGATATGATTTTCTATAATTTGTTTTGGACATGTCTTTATTTTTCAACTGACATATTTTCCTGCCAGAAATCTCTATAATAGTACATCAATCCAAAGAAGCAGCAATTGTTGCGAATGCTGATGACAACACGTTTTTTTAATTTTATTGTAGCATATGGTAAGCTGTCAGAGATTATAAATCATGCGAGAGTGAATTTTATATTAACAAATAGAAAACCCCATCAAAAATGTCTTTTGTATTAATCTGTGTCCAAATGTGTGGTTTTTCCGCCTCACATGTCACGGTTAGTAGAAAACAGCTCGTCTTGCTGCAGCGAGTCATACACTTAAGTCTTGCGCACTGGCGTTCTTTTCAAGAATGTTGAAGTCATAACGCCATTTCCGATGCAGTACATGAAAAGCTGCTTTGGGTATTATTGTTTTTTGTGGCTATCAGAAAAAACGGAATAGGGACGTTGAAAGTCCATGTTAACCGTGCAATAAACAGGACATTTATTTCACTGTGTGCTCTCTGTGACGTAATTTTGTCTAGCAACCTGATGTACATGACAGTATACATGAATCTCACATATATTAAAGATGCATTATTTGCTTCCTGTACAGTGTGCTTTTCGCAGCCTTGAGAACACGGATAAGAACAACGCAGTGTGTACACTGTTATCGTTTCATTTAGGTTGATAATTTTGAATGTGGAATAGAGTTTAGCACATTTTGCATAGTATTTAGCTAGTACCTTTTACAGGAGATCCTTTATGAAATAGGACTTAAAACTATATAACTATAACATTGATATACACAACATATATACCAGCTACGCAAAAGGCAACTTGGTGTCGACTTTAAAATAACTATAAGGCTCGTGGAAAATACAATTAAATGTATTGTTATATTTAATCCTACAACACAATGTTTATAAATTATTTCTGTGATATACTCCTGAAACACTCTATCTTTTATGACACGTCTTTGTTTTAATTTATTTAATCTTTATGATTCATTTAGCTAAAATTGATTACATTAAAAATTGTAAAGACCTACATGTGAGCATTTTTAAAACTGTTTGAAGTTTTATTTCCAAACAATTCTAATGCAAAAAAGATTTGCAAAAGTTGAAGCAGAACATTTGATCTTATGGCTTGTTTTCAAATTTCGGCCGCTTCGTCCTACAGCAGATATGCCAATAAAATATCTGATTTAAGTTCACATTTGTGTCAGAACTAGTTTCAATTTAATTTTTAAAAAAGAGGTAAATATAACCGTACATTTCTGACTCTTTATTCTTCTTAACCTATAAATTTTTCTAACTTTTATTGTAATATGACTTCCTTCATACGCTTTTAGAACAAATAATGGTTCGAATAAGCATAGGGCATGGTATGACGTCACAATTGTCTCTTTTCACATAAGAATATATATAGATAACTAGATAATTTTAAACTAGAACAATGCTATTTCGTTAAGAATTCTCAATATTTTTGCTAAAAAGGAACGTATATTCAATAAATATATGTTTATGTCAATTCTTTTTTTTTGCTTTAACATGCTGTTTCGGAATATATCTTATTAGTTTCAAAAAACAATATTGCCATTGAAAGCGTCCTCGTAGAGCCGCTTCGAAATTGTAAAACACTAGTTAGACATATTACAATCGAAATAGATTATTGCAACTTTTCTCTATGAGAATTATAACATGGTCAGACCTTATATTTGTTTTTTTTTTATACCCCGCTATCGCTCGGTATAAAATATTGACAAATATAAAGTCTGACCATGTTCTTATTCGCATAGAGTCCGCTCGCAATGATCTATTTCTTAATTTAATAGATGAAACGTATTTACAGCATATGTAAATTGTCTCTTTTCACATAAGAATATATATAGATCTATTTACTGCTTAATTGTTTTAGGAAAAAAATTACACAAAATAGTTCTTACACTTTTACCTTCTAAATATGTATCTTGTCAAATCAAACTATCTGTTTAACATTAGCATGTACCAGAAAAAGAAACTATAAATTGCAGAACATAATTTTCTTCAGATCTTAAACGGTTAAAAAATAATAAGTGTACACTATCTTTTATGGTGTGTCAGATTCCACAACTACAGTACTGGTGTTCATAAAGAATTTTGAAATTGAAAAGTGGAGCTTCCCTGTATTGGAAATCAGCAAAGTCATTCCTGCAAAGAGCATCTGTATTACAACACTAAGTAAAACCTTGTGATATCTAAAAAGCCTACTTCGAGTAGCCTTTACGTTAAATAAAACTGTTCTACGACCTTTAAGACCATGTCCATACAATCTTATAGATTTGAAGAAATAATAAATTCTACAGACACTGATCTATAATTAAAATAGATAGTAAGTGGTTTTAGATTCGTTAAACTGCATTATTTCAAAAGAGGCTTAAACATAATATTTTAGTTAATATATGCACATAAATGGCTATACAATATAAATATCTATTCGAAATAGAGAAATAGCTTAATTGCATGCTTAATATTTACGTCTATGTGTATATATATTTCGATGCTTTCAAAATTGTAAACCTATTTAATATTTTTCTTATCTGTATAGTTTAAAAAGCGTATTTCTGCAAACATAGTAAATAATGAAAAAATAGTATGGTGTTAACTGTTAAATATATTTTATATAATTTATATTAATTTTTTCAATTTTAAATTGAGCAAAAACGAAAAGCATAGTTTAGATATTGTTTCACTGTTTAATAAAATCCCACCAATGGAAAACTTCTGAGTGACATTATAAAACCATAACTGTAACTGTCCGCTGCGATTATTCTTTTAATTGTGTATACATGTACCCGACTCTTATAGAAAATTTACTTTTTAACGAGATGCATTTTGTCGTCCCTTTATCATATATTTATCGCTGTGTTGTAACGTCAATATGTTATCTTAAAACGTCTTGACATCGAGGTGAATTTGCCCATCTTATCCTTAAAGAGCGAGATGGGATAACACCGCACATAAAGATAAAGGAAAATACTGCAAAATAGCAATAATATACTACATCATTAACACTATGTTACGTCGGCACTTACATGCATGTAAAGTTTAATGAAAACTCAGGAACGGATGTCAAATTCCTTTTTGCACAATCCACAGAGTACTCAGTACATGAACATTGCGAGCAAGACGCCGCCAAACCATCTTGGACAATGACGACGATTATAATAGCCACATACACAATATCCATGGCCGTGTACTGCAAAGGCAAATTAAGAAGCTTTCGCTATCCAATAAAATATATGTCCAAGAAAAAACATAAATATATCAGGCTAAAATTGACATGATATTTTATATTAGTTAACAAACAACTGTGTTTGAATATGATTATTTTAGAATGCATCAACTGCGTTATCCAAACTCGCTATAAGTTGTCTACAGTTATATTTATGTCCCTTAAGTTAGGATTACTGTCTCTCTTTACAAATGCCAATGTGTTACCATAAGTAACTTCAATCTTTCCAAAGAACTTAATTAGAGATCTTATTTATTTTTCGTGTAAGACCTCGCTTAATTCGATCATAATATTCAGACCCACTATCATTGGCTATCAGAGTCAGTCGTTTTGAGAAAACTACTTATTTAACTAATATTCCACAGCAAGTCATTTCTTTGATGAAATTATGTAATTTATAGCCAACACGCTAATTCGCAGTCCGCTGTTCGTTAAATATTCCACGTGATGTAAAGAAGATAATTCGATAATGGACTAAAACTATTATTCTACAAAATTTCCTCAAATTTGAGTGGAGATAAATGCCTATCGTTGCAAATGTAATCACACAAGTTACCGAGCTGTCGCCTTGACTATCAGATACAAATACAAAATAGCAATTTATTGCAAACAGGAAACTTACAAAGACATTAAAAACAAACAATAAATAAACAGGGAATACAAACATATCTAAAGAAATAGTTTATATCAGATATAATAAGGTTAACATGTTCTGCTTCACTTATGACAACCGTCGTGAAGATCGCATCTAATAAGAAATAGGCTGTAGGTTGTTGAATAGATCGATGACTGCTCTATATACATGTATATATATACCCTAATTTATTCTCTAAAAATCACAAGAATATTTGATGGCGAATTCATGCCTCATGGCACTCTTCAGGCAAATGTCTATAGCGAAATAAGACTGGAATATTAAACGTTTCAGATATATTTGTTCATTAATAAGTTCACGTCTTATATTATTAGCTATCTATTAATATTGGAGTATTTATAATTGTGATGCCCATGTTTAGCATAACATTTAGTTTTTATTAATTTATAGAATCTAGACTGCTAAATACTTACCACAATTAAATCAATAAAAAAGGATTTTCCTATAAACAATGATATCCGAATTCTATTAAACAAATCTGAACAAGAACAACACACAATAATTATATACTGAGAATGCGCAACATATTTTAAATATATGTCGCGAAGGCAAACATAAATTAACCTTCTAAATGGTACAATTTAAACAAATTAAACTTATACATTTGGATTTGTTAACCTTGAATGTTGACACAGTAGTAAACGGTTGTATTTATTATTGATTTTTTATTTATAAAAGATTCTGAATAGGATTTTATAATACATGCAACAATGGCCCAATGAAAATAAGTGGTAATATGTGTTGGTTTAATATAATCCTTAAAAGTAACAATCTTTCGTATTGGAAGCCTTTATTTGTTTCATCAATGTACCAGCAGTTTCATATCGGAATTAAATTTTACATTTAACTTAAACACCAGACGAAAAACTATCTTTTAAAATCACAAATCTTTTGCATTTATACAAATATAAATGAAAATATAAAGCTGCTAACATTTTGCATATACAAATATGTATGAACTTTTACATTGCAATTGCAGCAGTTTGGTCTTTGCACTAACATATCCAAATCACCAAAAAAGAATTATCATTACGTGAAGGACTGTGAATCTAAATTTTACAATTTATTTCTTTTACACACCATCTTTTCTGTGGCACTCAATTTATTCTAAGTATTAGCCTATCGGATTTCCTCTTTCTGAGAAAGGGGTTTACCTAAAGTTTTGCAAGCTTGAATAATAACAATTAAACTTCAAGTTAATCAGAAAATCAAAAATTTGATGCTAAACAGTTATTTATCGTCGAATCGTTTAAGTTATGTTTTTTTTTTGTCACAAAGAATCAATACAACTTAGTGCAAAAATTTAAACAGTACTCCAGTCAAGAGAGTGAATTAAGAGTTCCTGTCTAGATGAGCGGCATTGTCAGACTGCAATCACCCTTAGCTTTTTTCCAAGTCATACATATTCTAAGACCTTTGAACTAATAATGGACTGCCATTCGTGTTTTATTTGTATAGCAAACAAAAATATGTATTGTTGGGCACTATAAAACATTATTTTAACCAACCAACTCAATATTTTATTGACATCATTTCATCAAAATATGGACAGTCACTGACTGTTCACATGTTCTGTGGAGGAGCCTCCAGAGCTTGTAATCGCCTACCCAAATGATCCCATAGATGATCTATTGGGTTGAGATAGGGCCCCGTACCATAACTGAGCCCCCACTAAAAGGCACTGTTGAAACAATGTTTCTTGGCATGCATGTAGGCTGTGTTTTGATGCCTCCAAACACAGGTTCGCCCATCAGTTACATGGAGCAAAGGTCGGCTCTCATCTAACCAGTGTATTTGTCGCCAGGTCCCAATTTTGTATTGCTCTGCACAAAGCCACTCTGTCCCTGCAATGGCGATCAAGCATATGCGTTTAGTGACTGCCTTGACCTCATTCATGCAGTTTTAAAGCGATTTCGTACTGTTCTGGCTGACAGATTACGACCAGGTAACCATTGTTCCTTGAGACAGGTGATTGCTGCAAACGGATTTCGCCTAACCCATCTACCAAGGTTCTATCTTTATGTTGAGTTGTCACAAATAGTCGATAAGACCAGGAACGGTCTTTAACATCTTGCGTGGAAGCGTTTTTTCTGACCAAACGACTAATGACTGTATAATTATATTCAAGCTGACGTCCTATTGCCTTGTAGGACATACCAGTGGAATGCCAGCCGATGATTCGACATCTATGTGCTACTGTTATCCGCCTTCTTGCATTGCTTACTTTAAATGATTTAACAATTAGAAATTCTGGATTTAAATAACGATATGTTGCACGAAAAAATAGTGCACTGAACATGATTAAAATTTTACACCTTAACGCTCACATCCTTTTAATTATAAATTAAAGAATTAATACTGACCAAAACCACGCTTTATTTACAATAAACAAAAACCAAAGTATTCGGGGCTGCTTAACTGTTTTTTCAAGTTTATGCAACTATTTATACAATTATATTATACTCATGTTCTCAAACGGTCTAAAACACTTTTCTTTTTATAGTTCCTAAAATTGTGTTATAAAAGCATATCGTAATTATTGTCTGAGATTTGCTTGAAAATTCTCTTAAGATAAAAATAAAAAATACAACAAAGTTAAAGGCAATAAATTTTGCTACGTCTAATCAAGAGTATTCATCAGAATCTACCCCAAAAAACTAAAAATTCATAACAAAATGCATAGTTAACGGGTATAAAAAAAAATTAGCGTCAAAAACATAACGTATGAAACATAATGCTCTTCCTACGTCTAAAAGTTGTTTCGTCTTCCAAATTCAAGTTCGTGAAGCAAGTTCGCAATCTAAAAATGAAATCAAATATTTAAAAAACCGTGAAAGATTTTATATTAACATCGGTTTTTTGAAAACAATTGCATATATTAATGTAAATCAGGACTTTTTATATAATTACTTAATAAATTATAACTTTACAAAAAAGGGATGATTTTTAGTAAGAGATCTTAATAGCACTGCATTGTTACACATGATTTATTAGGTAATACATGAGTTTAATTGGATACACTGTATACAGATATAACCTATGTAAAAATGTATCTGATAGCAATGATAGACTGCAGTCGAAAGTTGTCAGCCCTTACTCGATGCGCTCAAACCCTATCGCTTTCTCAACCTGTTTTTGAAGTTTCGTCATTTTTTTTTTGCTTTATTTTCGTATAACAAACCCGATGACTGGAACACAAATTTTTCGAAACTTTGAACTAACATGAAGGTCCATATAATAAAAAAAACACCATGTAAATCACCAACAATTAATCGGTCTCGGACTTACGACAAGGCTAATTTGTGTCGGTGTTTAAAAAGATTACGTTCGGTAACCGTAACGATGATAATGTAATCTATATATATATGTCAACTACTAACACAAAGATGATTTCCTTTATATATAAATATTAACTTTAGTATAAAAATCTAATGTTATTTTCAACATTCAAAATATGACAAAAACAATTGTTTGATTTTTTGTTTCCAGAGTTGTGTTGTTGTTACTCGCAAGCTGAAAACGAATATATTGTCTTTAAAATAGATTACGTATTTTTGGTTTTTGTTGTAGACGTATGATAAAATCAAAGTATAGTGTCTGTCTTAAGGTTCGTTCAAACCTTGATTTCTGTGTTGTCCGCCACATTTAATTCAAACTTAGTGGCACAATAGACTTATTAGTTGAACAATAGGTATTGTTTGTTTATTTTTAAGACAAAAGTCTATTGTTTGTTAATAAGTAGTTTAATAGCTTTATTCCTGTGAAAAGGCTAGTATCAGATATCTTTTAGTTATTATTCATACAAGGAAGTTTACTATTTAATTTCATTTAACAGTATAAAATTAGGCAAAATCTGGTGAGTTAGAAAACCATAAGATTTTTAATAATAATTAGCTACTTACCTGTATCAATGAAATTTGTGCATTTTAATTTATAAAAATTTCTTGATTGTTGATCAGGATTCTACTCCCATAAAAAGACATTTATAGCTGCTGAAAAATGTGAACTGAACTGTTATTATAAGAATAAGGGAATATGGCCTTGATGTTTTTTGTCTGAATTAATTAAAAAAGCTCTTTTTTACAAGTATCAAACCTTACGTTCTAGCTATATTAATGTTAATCAATCACTCAATATATTATTATATATCACAATGGGTGACTTCGGTTTATTGTGTTAAACGGATTTTTAACTGACAGTTTACAGTATATAGCAGATAATAGATACCAAACGGCAAACAGTACTTATGTTTAAAATATTTTATGGTTTCTTTTTTTAAGAAAGCTTGCATTGAGTTTTAGCTTAGTTGTTATAATAGAGATGAACATTGCTCTGTTAAGTTACGATTGACTGAAGTTTGATGTTTTTTAGGCACACGCGGTGGCTAATTTAGACTGCATCACATTTTCTATAGTAAGTTCGTCATAGACCTTAATTGATACGGATTGTATCTCTTTCATGTCGATGGCTGCCTATTGTCAACTGTCGATTAGTTTTCCTTGCCTATTGAATATACAAAACCAAAAAAATGGCTCAAATAAACTTGCAGATATACCGTTTTAATACTCACACTAACACATCTACGACATCTACAAGTTTTACAATGGCAGATACGTAGTTAAACTAAGTGATGTCCGAAACATGCAATTTAATATTAATGAACAACAGTAGACTTACTACTTATTTTAACAATCGGTATTGATTGTTTTTTAACAGACTATAACTGCGTTAAGAACTTGATTCCTGTGAAACGCTTTCTTATCACACACTTTTTTGGTTATTGTTAATTTAAAGCAGTTTTTTATTGAAGAGAAGAACACAGCATTACATTAGGTAAAATCTGATGAATTATAAAACAACATAAGATTCGATATAATAATTAGCTACTTCGGAATGTTGGTGATAAAAACTCTACATCTCATTTATTTGGGCTTTAAATATTTTTTAGGTTCAAGCGCCACTGATGAGTCTTGATTAGACGCTACGCGCGTCTGTCGTAGTATATATATTAATCTTGGTTTCTTTGATGACATTTTATTTCCATGTATTCATGCAATTGCGGCAACATTTTATTTCATAAACATTTCTTGATTATCCCCTCGTAAAGAAATAAATGTACATGTATATGCATACCTGCTGTAAAATAAATATTGTACTATTATTAACATTATTTTATTGAAGATAAATCAAAATGTTTGCATAGAATAAAATGGAATAACCGAAAAACACAAAAGGGTCAAAACAAATACAACTAAATAGAGATTTCAATATAACAAAAAGACATGTAAGAAGGTGGTTTAGAAGGGTAATAATTTCTTGCAATATTGACGACATCCGCACATTTGCTTTCTGAATGTAGTGTCAAGTAAATTTTGAAACAAGAAAACAAATTTAAAATATATTGCAGATTAAAGGACGATACATCGTAACTGTCAGAAATTTCATAATGCTGATCATTACATTTCTTAAAAAGCAACTCTTAAGCTTACGTTCACGACTCAATGCCTTCAGATTAAAGCATTACTTATATAATTTTGGCGGATGCTATCACGACTATTGTCATTAATTCGATAATTAATCAATTAATTAACAAATTTTAATTAAATTAATTAATCATTCACTTAATCATAAGAATGTGATATTTTACTATGGGTGACTTGCGTATATTTTTTTTAATGATTTTTAGCTGTCGGTACAGTACATTTTCGATGATAGGCATAAAACGGGATACATTTCCTTTATTCTTGGTTTATATATTTTAATCAAGCCTGTTATTTAGGCATAACAGTAGTAAATGTGTACCAGTAACAAGTTACCAGATTGTGTACCCTACATTAAGTACAGTACTGAATACTTCGTTGTGTTCTGATTTGGTAAATAGTTGTTAGATGTGTACAATTTTTTAGCTGTAAGCTCCTGCATCAATTAAGTTTTAAAAAGTGGTAAAATTTTTCTAATATCTTGCAAGATAAAATTTTGGTAATTTTTTAAACAATGTAGTATTTTTACATTCACTGCATTAGAAATTGCATGTAAAAGTGGGAGCGTCTCAAAATGTTCTAACTAGCGAAAAAAGGAATTGGTCACGGATATATATGGCATATATTTTTTAAATGGTAAATGAAAGTTTATTAATTTCCTAGTCCAGGTAAATGCTGATCAATGTTAGAAAGGTATGCAAATCACAGAAATGTTACTGTTTTCGACTATAGCCAACATTTACTACTGTGCTACCTATATGTCAGATGATGTTTTTTTTATTTTTATTTCTGAGAGTACATCAGGGTTATTTTTTGCATAGATTGTGGTATCTCTTGTTGAAACTAACTGAAGGCAGTACTCAAAAAGAAGGTATTGTCTAAGCTACACTATAAAAACTGCTTAGTCAGCACTTTTTGCATTTTTCTATATACACATATTAAAAAACCACATACAATCACAGGAAAGTGTTCTCCTGTCTTTATTCCATTTTTAACTTTCTTT